>JAPWDM010000002.1:16085925-16410925 GCA_035578155.1 Brachynemurus nebulosus
TCCACGAGCCGCACCACATGCTCGTGGAGCCCCTTACGACGTAGTGCAGGTCCGATTGACTGGTGGGGTATCCGGTCAAAGGCCTTTGAAATATCTAATTGCACTACGACCAGGCCTTTGTGACTGCTTTTTGCCTGACCTATAACTTTGCTTAGGAGGTGCACATTATTAAAAATACCAGACTCAGGGACAAAGCCTTTTTGTCTGGTAGTCAATTTGACCACCCTAGAGAGTTGCTTATTAATGATTCCCCAATATATGCGCGCGACAATGCCCGAGATGGTAATGGGCCTATAACTGCTTACTTCTTTGGGGTCTTTTCCCTCTTTTAGCAACAGGGTGGTTCTATTTTCTTGCCATTTACTCGGAAAACCCTTCTCCACGTCAGTCCTCCAGGGCCTCGCTGGAGTATTTGCTACTACCACCAAGATCTGCACCGATGGCGGCTCCAGACAGCCTCACGGCCAATCCTTCCACGCACACCATCGCGACCCTCCTACTCGTCAAGTTTTCATGATATTTAAAAATTTTTATAAAAATAATAAATATCTATAATAACAATTGACGATAGAGTATAAGCACGACGCTTTAGCGCGATCCATTTTCAGGGCTAGTTGCTTCGGCAGGTGAGTTGTTACACACTCCTTAGCGGATTTCGACTTCCACGGCCACCGTCCTGCTGTCTTAAGCAACCAACGCCTTTCATGGTATCCCATAAGCGTCGATTATGGCGCTTTAACTCTATGTTTGGTTCATCCCACAGCGCCAGTTTTGCTTACCAAAAGTGGCCCACTTGGCATTCTGATCCATAAATATTATCTTAATTAAAAATATTATTCTCATAGCTTCACATATATATAAAATTAAAAATAAAATCAATATATGATTTTAAGCAAGCTGGAGATCTCGCCCATTTAAAGTTTGAGAATAGGTTGAGGTCGTTTCGGCCCCAAGGCCTCTAATCATTCGCTTTACCGGATGAGACTCGTTGAATGATGAACGCCAGCTATCCTGAGGGAAACTTCGGAGGGAACCAGCTACTAGATGGTTCGATTAGTCTTTCGCCCCTATACCCAGTTCCGACGATCGATTTGCACGTCAGAATCGCTACGGACCTCCATCAGGGTTTCCCCTGACTTCGTCCTGACCAGGCATAGTTCACCATCTTTCGGGTCCCAGCGTGTACGCTCTAGGTGCACCTTTATTCATAATAAAAATTATAAAAAAATTATAAGAATAATATAAGATGCCCTGGGAGTGCGATATTTAATACATAATAAAAATATATCCTCCCTCAAATTTATAATAAAAAAAATAAAAATTTTTTTTAAAAAAATTATTTTACTTTCATTTCGCCTTTGGGTTTCATAAAATTTGTTAATATTTCGATGAAAAAATATTTTATTCCCAATGACTTGCGCACATGCTAGACTCCTTGGTCCGTGTTTCAAGACGGGTCTTGAAAGTACCCAAAGCTATAGCGTCGCTGACAAAAAGATTATTGTTCAAATTAATACCTAAAAACTGACAGTAATATGGTATGATTTATTGGTATAAAAACCAAATAAAATCATATGTTTTATTAAGAAATATAAAAAACCTAATAAAACCCATATATACTCGTTTTAGGTAATGAACGTGTAAAAAAAAAATTTTTACACTTAATCTTATATTATGAATATTTATACCGTCAAACAATTAATTAGATAATATAGGCATATATTACACAAATAAATAAAAATTTATAATATAATATACAATGCACAAAAATATTTCATAAATCAATATTTAACGGGTCGCGACGTCCTACAAGATGAGAAGTGCATACCTCGTTATTATACACAACATATAGTAGTGCAATAATTTTATAAATTATAAATATACCATAAAAATTATAATATACAATAATAATAAATTTTGTCACTAACAAATACAAGTTGGTTAATATACGATAAAAAGTAAATGAATCTCATCTTTCGACCTTTCGGGTTTTTCAGGTTTACCCCTGAACGGTTTTACGTACTCTTGAACTCTCTCTTCAAAGTTCTTTTCAACTTTCCCTCACGGTACTTGTTCGCTATCGGTCTCGTGGTTATATTTAGCCTTAGATGGAGTTTACCACCCACTTAGAGCTGCACTCTCAAGCAACCCGACTCTAAGGAGAGATCCACCTGTTATTCAGTATATAGTCACTACGGGCCTGGCACCCTCTCTGGGTATATGGCCCCATTCAAGATGGACTTGGACTTATTACATAAAATAACAGGTTATATAAAAAATTATGGATCCTCCCAAACACTACATTCCCCGAATGACCATTTTTATTTAGCCATGGGGTTCAGTGATGGGCTTTTCCCTGTTCGCTCGCCGCTACTAAGGGAATCCTAGTTAGTTTCTTTTCCTCCGCTTAATAATATGCTTAAATTCAGCGGGTAATCTCACCTACTCTGAGGTCGCAATTATAAAAATAAATAAAATAAAAAAGAATTTTTTAATATTTTCTTAATAAATATAAAAATTTTTATTTTTGGAAAAATAAAAACACTATTAGTAATTAATTAAAACCAAAAAATTTTATCTCATGTTTTTATATTAAATTTTAAATATTATTATTTAATATTTATATGAAAATTAATAAGAAATAAATTATTTCGTTATTTCATATTTTCATAAAATAAAAATAATTAGATATTTTAAAACACATATATACATGAATAATTTTTGGTTTTCATTACTATATGTGTTTAATTTTTTTTCCAATTTTTTTTATATTATTAGAAAATATCTTTTCTTTTTTATTAAATTAAAATGATGTGATGTATTATTTGGATTTTCTTATTCTTACATTTTATTTTATAATATATATAAAAAAATATATTTTATAATTAGTAAGATATAGAAAAATAATATTAAAAATACATACATTTAAACATCATATAATTTAGAATGACGTATAAAATAAAAAATATACGAACATTCATTTTATTATTCATAAGATATATATTTTAAAAATATATATCCTTTATTAAAAATAATCTTTTATTATTGTATACGACCCTCAGCCAGGTGTGGTCCGGGAACAGTATCCAAGGACCGCAATGTGCGTTCGAAATGTCGATGTTCATGTTTCCTGCAGTTCACAAGTTGACGCGCAATTAGCTGCGTTCTTCATCGACCACGAGCCAAGTGATCCACCGTTCAGGGTAATCTTTATATTATTAAATTTTAAAAAATATTTATATTAAATAAAAATTTATACTTTTTTTATTATTATAAAATAATAATAAAAAGACTGCAATAAAAAAACAATTTTTTATTGACTTACATTTGTATAAAAGAATAAATAATAATATTTAATAAAATTTTATTAGATACAGTGCTTGCTTGTTTATTTGACAAAACATTAAAAAAAAAAATTTTTTTTTAAAGAAAACTCATTTATTAAATAACTATATTATAAATAAGACATATTGAAAATAACTTGTTTTGTTATTTTACGAATATGCTATTTATTTTATATAGATTCAATAAATTTTTAATATTGTTAATATAAAAAAAAAATTTATATATTGATATATAAAAATAAACACATATCAAAAAAAATTAAAAAATCAAATTAACATTTGGATGTAAAACTTTATAACCAATAATATATTTAATATATTAAAAATTGGTATCCAAATACGTGTTTATTTATTACAATATTATAATTTTTATATTATAAAAATTATATATTTTATAAAGTAAGTTATAGAAAAAAAGTAAATTTTTCTTTTACTTACATAAAAATATAAGGAATTTATAAACAAAATATTTTAACAAAACATTAATATATATAAAAAATCACAAAAATAAAGTTTTGTTATATTTCGTTAATGATCCTTCCGCAGGTTCACTTACGGAAACCTTGTTACGACTTTTACTTCCTCTAAATGATCAAGTTTGGTCATCTTTCCAGCATCATCGGCAATGTCTTTTAAAAACATTGCCGCGAACCAGTCTGAAGACCTCACTAAATCATTCAATCGGTAGTAGCGACGGGCGGTGTGTACAAAGGGCAGGGACGTAATCAACGCGAGCTTATGACTCGCGCTTACTGGGAATTCCTCGTTCATGGGGAATAATTGCAAGCCCCAATCCCTAGCACGAAGGAGGTTCAGCGGGTTACCCGAACCTTTCGGCCAGAGGAAAACACGCTGATTCCTTCAGTGTTGCGCGCGTGCGGCCCAGAACATCTAAGGGCATCACAGACCTGTTATTGCTCAATCTCGTGCGGCTAGAAGCCGCCTGTCCCTCTAAGAAGAATTATTTGTACGCCGGCAGTAAAAACCACATCAAAAAACTGATGTCACTTTAGTTAATGTATCATGTTAAATATATCATTCATGCAGAATCTCAAAACTAAATTTGTATTCTTTGATAAACTAAATAAAATATATCATACATATTATAGATATATATTAAAACAAAATATACAAATAACATTCAGTAACAATACAGCCGATGGGCCTTGAGATGCCGGTAAGTACGTCTATTTAGTAGGCTAGAGTCTCGTTCGTTATCGGAATTAACCAGACAAATCGCTCCACGGCTAAGAACGGCCATGCACCACCACCCACCGAATCAAGAAAGAGCTCTCAATCTGTCAATCCTTCCGGTGTTCGGGCCTGGTGAGGTTTCCCGTGTTGAGTCAAATTAAGCCGCAGGCTCCACTCCTGGTGGTGCCCTTCCGTCAATTCCTTTAAGTTTCAGCTTTGCAACCATACTTCCCCCGGAACCCAAAAGCTTTGGTTTCCCGGAAGCTGCCCACCAAGTCATCGGAGGAACTTTGGCGGATCGCTAGCTGGCATCGTTTATGGTTAGAACTAGGGCGGTATCTGATCGCCTTCGAACCTCTAACTTTCGTTCTTGATCAATCAAAACATTTTTGGCAAATGCTTTCGCTTCTGTCCGTCTTGCGACGATCCAAGAATTTCACCTCTAACGTCGCAATACGAATGCCCCCATCTGTCCGTATTAATCATTACCTCGGAAAAACTTCCGAAAACCAACAAAATACAACCGAGGTCCTATTCCATTATTCCATGCACACAATATTCAGGCACTATTTAAATTTTAAAGCCTGCTTTAAGCACTCTAATTTGTTCAAAGTAAACGTACCGGCCCATCTCGACACTCAATTAAGAGCACCGCGATAGGATTATAATTGGGAGGCTGTCTCCATTATTTAAATTATAAAAAATAAATAACTTTAACACTTACGATAAATTATACTTTAATGTACATATTAGTATATAAAATTTAACTAGTATACTTTAAACTTTTCAAGCAAGTAAAAATATAAATAATAACTTACCATAAAAATAAAAATTTAAATAAAAATACAAGTATTTATAACCATATTATACAATATATAATTTATACCTCACCACCGGTAGGACGTCCCACAAAACATGCCAGTTAAACACCGCGAGCGGTGAACCGACAGTGTAGGACACAAATTCGACTACGAGCTTTTTAACCGCAACAACTTTAATATACGCTATTGGAGCTGGAATTACCGCGGCTGCTGGCACCAGACTTGCCCTCCAATGGATCCTCGTTAAAGGATTTAAAGTGTACTCATTCCGATTACGGGGCCTCGGATGAGTCCCGTATCGTTATTTTTCGTCACTACCTCCCCGTGCCGGGAGTGGGTAATTTGCGCGCCTGCTGCCTTCCTTGGATGTGGTAGCCGTTTCTCAGGCTCCCTCTCCGGAATCGAACCCTGATTCCCCGTTACCCGTTACAACCATGGTAGGCGCAGAACCTACCATCGACAGTTGATAAGGCAGACATTTGAAAGATGCGTCGCCGGTACTATAAAGACCGTGCGATCAGCTAAAAGTTATTCAGAGTCACCAAATTATTACGATGCACATATATTTAATATATATATGAAATTATAAAAAAACATAAAATATATTATAAAAATATGTTAACATCGATTGGTTTTGATCTAATAAAAGCATTCCTTCCATCTCTGGTCGGAACTCTGTTTGCATGTATTAGCTCTAGAATTACCACAGTTATCCAAGTAAATGTATGTACGATCTAAGGAACCATAACTGATATAATGAGCCTTTCGCGGTTTCACCTTAATATGGCTTGTACTGAGACATGCATGGCTTAATCTTTGAGACAAGCATATGACTACTGGCAGGATCAACCAGGGAACTGTATGTTCAAAACTTAATAAAATTATTCTATTTAAAAAAAAGAAATATTTTAAAAAGTTTTTCATTTATTAATCAGTATGAAATTTCTTCATAAACTGATATAAACATATAAAAATTATAACAAAAATAGAAATAAAAAAATACTTTTCATTTCTTTTGTTATTTTTATATAAAAAATATTTTCTAAAATTTTTAATATTTAAAAATAAAAAAAATTCTTTATTGAAAATATTCATATTTGAATAAAACCTATTACCATATATTTTAAGTAATATAGTTTTATTGAAATAATTCAAACATTTGCTCATAACTCTTCGCTAGATTGTATGCGACAATTTTTAAATATATAAAATATATATTTATTTAACGTTCGAATAACACACTTCATTCGCGCTTGGTATGTAGTGAGTTTCTGCATTATAAATTTATTAAAAAATTTATTTTATAAAATTGTTTGTCCACATAAGAGCCTAAGGCTTAACACCTATAGCCCATGGACTTGCTTTGACATAATATAGTAATAATACAATATTAAAATATTATAAAAATTTTTTTGTTTATGGTCAATAAAAATATATGTTAACTTTTGATCAAAATCTTAGTCAAAAACTTTTAATCAAAAATCACACACTTTTTAAAACCAAAACATATATATATTCATAATTTTTTTATTATGTACCTTTACGATGTTACTATTGTAAACAAAAACTATTTGAAAATATCATCTAAATAAAAATAATATTTTCAAAAGAATAGAACTTAGTCAAAATAAAACTATTAATGTAATGCTTTCACACATATACATAATAGCTACATATACTTTGACCGATCCATTCATAACGTTTCAGTTAAATACATACATCGATATTTAAAAAGGTACCCACCATCATATATAAGTTTTGGATTTTGTTTTAATTTGTTATAAAAATGATAAAACTATAAAATATATAATTATTAATGAAGTTTTTTAAAGTTTATATTAAAATATAAGATTTTTTTTTATATTTTTCATTTTTTTTCAATTTTTTTGAGTTTTTATAAAGATATAGGTACTACATACAACCTAGTAGAGCAATAACACATATCGTATGATATTTGTACTCAATATAAAATAGGATAATTGTAACAACATCGCTTAGATACAAAATGAATGTATATTTGAACTTTGAAATATTTTTACACATTAATAATAAATGAAACAAATTCTTTAAAAATTCATCTATTTTAAAACTTTTTTTTTAAAACATGATAAATTTTGTTAAAACAAACGAATATAAATTTGTTTTTTATATATAAAATTGATAGTTTTGGAGAAAATTTCTATTTTGTTATTTATAATGTACGTTATAAACAACTTTTATCAATAGTGTAAAAAATCAAAAAATACATTCTCATATGCGAAGATTTCAATATTTTTACTTACATTACCAAGCCGACCAAGCCCATTCTAATTAATCTAATCCAACCTAACCTAACCTAACCTAACCTTCCGAAAACCAACAAAAGTATAAAAAATCAAAAAATACATTCTCATATGCGAAGATTTCAATATTTTTACTTACATTACGTTAAAATATGTACACTAACTTGACTTACGTTTACGTATTTACAAATTTCGTATCCATTTGTATTTTATGTGTACAATATTCATACTATATCAGAAGAACCAAAATCACAAGAAATTCATATATTTTAAAACTTTTTTTTAAAACATGATGAATTTTGTTAAAACAAACGAATATACATTTGTTTTTTATATATAAAATTGATAGTTTTGGAGAAAATTTCTATTTTGTTATTTATAATGTACGTTATAAACAACTTTTATCAATAGTGTAAAAAATCAAAAAATACATTCTCATATGCGAAGATTTCAATATTTTTACTTACATTACCAAGCCGACCAAGCCCATTCTAATTAATCTAATCCAACCTAACCTAACCTAACCTAACCTAACCTTCCGAAAACCAACAAAAGTATAAAAAATCAAAAAATACATTCTCATATGCGAAGATTTCAATATTTTTACTTACATTACGTTAAAATATGTACACTAACTTGACTTACGTTTACGTATTTACAAATTTCGTATCCATTTGTATTTTATGTGTACAATATTCATACTATATCAGAAGAACCAAAATCACAAGAAATTCATATATTTTAAAACTTTTTTTAAAACATGATGAATTTTGTTAAAACAAACGAATATACATTTGTTTTTTATATATAAAATTGATAGTTTTGGAGAAAATTTCTATTTTGTTATTTATAATGTACGTTATAAACAACTTTTATCAATAGTATAAAAAATCAAAAAATACATTCTCATATGCGAAGATTTCAATATTTTTACTTACATTACGTTAAAATATGTACACTAACTTGACTTAAGTTTACGTATTTACAAATTTCGTATCCGTTTGTATTTTATGTGTACAATATTCATACTATATCAAAAGAATCAAAATCACAAAAAATTCATATATTTTAAAACTTTTTTTAAAACATGATGAAATTTGTTAAAACAAACGAATATACATTTGTTTTTTATATATAAAATTGATAGCTTTGGAGAAAATTTCTATTTTGTTATTTATAATGTACGTTATAAACAACTTTTATCAAAAGTGTAAAAAATCAAAAAATATATTCTCATATGCGAAGATTTCAATATTTTTACTTACATTACCCAAGGCTCTAAAAAAAGTCCCCCCATTGCTGCAGTGATAGCGACATTCACAGTGCCTGAAATCAAAAAAACCAAAAAGCCTATTAAACTAGAAGGTATGGCCCGTGCCATGAACCTCAATCGAAAAAAAAGTTGAAATTTTAACAAAATGGCGGAGTTTTTAAAAAAAAGTGTCAAATTTTGCTTGAAAATTTGATAATTTTTGGCCTACAAAAATTACATTTTTTATTCGATCGGAAAACTGGAGGTTCATGGCACGAGGAAACATATACAAAAGAAGCTGCAATAAAAATCAAATGGATCGGATAATTTGTCTTCGAGTTATAACTTCAGCAAATTTGAAAAATGTAGATTTTCTTTACCTTTTAGTTTTAATAACTGAGAATTTTTATTAAAATTATTTACGATGTACTCACTATGGCGGTCATCGTAAAACTAGATGAGTCGTTTAAATGTGCCACGGTCTAGCTTCTCCACAACATGTGACTGGCAGCCAGGTCCAGGAACTCCCGAACTATTAACTTTCATACATTTCTCAGTAACTCAAAGTTAACAATGAAAATCAGAATCCGGTCTTCGGATGGCTGTAACTCAAAAACTATTTGAGATAGGCACGTAAAATTTTAGTATGTTACTTTCAAAGGTATAGACTATCCAAACATGCAAAATTCCAATTTTTTTTTTAAATGTCACACTAGTGGTCCCCTTTGAAATAATTCAGCATTCTAAGAGAGTAGAATGGCTAGGCCGATTCTGGAGCACCGCAAAACTAAGCAACTTGAACCCTTTTGCGAATGACTGAAATCGTGTGACTTTACGATACTACACATTCCGAACTGATGAGTCATCAAAATGTATCGATGTGCAAACCTTGACCTTTCACCCGGCACGTTCCGAGTACATGTATCAAAATGTGTTGCTGACATTTGACCCCAATACGCGCACATAATGTTGGCCTTGAAATTCCTAAAACATGAGTCATCAACACTCCGACAAAATAAATTCTAGTTAACCCATTATGCGTTATCACAATTTGGTCATCTCGATTTGGATATGTGTTAACCCATTACCCACCAGCACTAATGCAGTTTTTGAATCCAAACCTAACGCATGCGCAAACTGAACTTTAATACACGACGCATGCGCAGACTGAATTTTAGAACACGACGCATGCGCAGACTGAATTTTAGGCCACAAATTGATAGATGGGGTACACTACTGCGTCAAAATGTGGGGATACCCTAACTCGGGGGTGGCCCCGAACTTTTGACACCGTACTATACTTAAATTTTTGGTACACTGCCGTGTCAAAAGTGCGGACCCCCTGACCAAAAAGGTTTTCGACCAGTTTTTGAAGCGTACTGAAATTATTTTTGTACGTGCAAACCTTGACCTTTGATCGCAACACCCGCTTGCCTTAATTGCGTCATCTTAAACGAAAGATACGTCAAAATGTGGGGAAAGTCCTAACTCAATATCACCCATTGTACTCATATCACCCATTATATCACCCTCAAGCAAGAAATAATTTTTCATGAGTTTTAATACTGTAACATTTAACCCACAGCGAGTATTCTTTAGTTAGTTAACAAAAGTTCTTGGAATTTTAACGAGTTATAAAAAATATCGCTTCTTATAACTAGTATATAATATTTTAAAATTTTCGAGTGTAGCACAAAACTATTCTAGAATAATTCACAAATCAAACAAAAATTACCCTAATACCTACACACCTGTATATTGTGTATATACCCTGTATATTAATAATATATTTTTAATGTAACGTCATTCTAATTCTTATTAGAATATCATTTATAATTGAATATAGAATCCAATTATAAAATAATTTATCAGTATTGGAAAAAATTTGCTTAATCAGCAGAAATCATTGTATATCATTTTAATATTGACACATATTTATATTTGGGTAAAGCACACAAGTTATTTCTTGATATCTTAATCAGTATAAAATTTCAAATTTTTTCGGTTTTAATTACTATAATCTAAACACCTTGTTTAATATAAACATTATAACAGTAATTGAGTTGCTAAATTTTTATAGATTAGTAGGTATATTAGAGAATTGACATGTAAAATCAAAATTTTTGTAAACTAGAAAATTTTGAGTTTGCTACTTTAACATTAACACACAAATACATACATATATAAATATAACGGGTGTATATTTAATACTTTTAATAAATATTTTAGTATACAGGGTGTATCATTGAATATGCTTTTCAATTAGAATGGTAAATATCATTAGATTTTTTTCAATACTTTTATAGGTTAACGAAAGAAACTTCTTGCTGTAAAAAATAGGGAAATTTAGGGTAACAATTAAATAAAACGCACATAATTTTTTTTTTAATTTTATTTATAAAATATGTATACAAAAAATTAAATTGCTTAAATATATTTATTACATAAAATCTACTTATTTTCCATATAAAATTTTTTTAAAAGAATACATACAATTTCCTAATGAACAAATTTTGTCTGAATGAAGCATACAACGTCCTGAACAATTTTCATTTCGCAGATTGGAAATCTTCGGTACATCAAATATTTCTTCCAAATTCAAAATCCGCGGCTGGTTAATATAGGTTTCAATATGGTATGAAGTTTTTTTTGTACGGAATAAATCCATACGACCAAGGTATCCCATGCCAATTTCGGCAAAGCCAACGTGCAGCAACCCGTTCATATTTCTTCGGCAACTCGTTGAAATCAAACGGTGCGTCGAATATAAGATGTAGTATTTCATCCGAATTTTCCGCAGCGATACCAACTTCTTTAAAATAAAATTGGTTGTTAGCTCCTTGATAGCCTTGTATATCAAGAAACGCCATTTTTTACCGCCGTGCCGCCGTAGAACTGAAATTATAGACACAATCCACAACTTTATATAAAATAATTAAAAGTGGTGAGGATAGTTAGTTAATTTATGGGATGTATCCGAAAATGGCTACTAATTGCTATTGCTAGTTTACCATCAAATTACAAACTGTTAATAATATTCAGCACATTGGTGAGTACTATGTTCTTTTCACTTTAAGACCTAGTGATTTAAGGAATGCTAAATTTTCAAGTGAAATGTGTTGTTACTTAAAAGTTTTACGTTTAATGATCTTAGGTTCCGAAAGTTCCTTGCTATGTTGACTAGCGGTGGACTGCTCTAAATTGTAAATTAACATGGTTCGAAATGCAATTGCTTTATCACGAAAGAGATGTTAACTGTTTGAGAACCACCGGTAAATAAACAATATTTTGTCTAAGTTCAACTACTTTATATCCTTTAACCATGATAAGGCGTATGAGCTGGAGTACTATTCAGCAAATTATATAGCGGTGGTGACGTAACATACAAATGTGGTAGTTATGTTGCGGTTGTGGGGGTTGTATGGGGGTTGTGTGATGGTTGTGGTGGTTGTGTTGCGGTTCTGGTGGTGGTTGTGTGGCGGTTGTGTGGCGGTGGTGGCGGTTGTGTGGTGGTGGCGGTGATGTTTGTGTGGTAGTGGCGGTGGTTGTGTGGCGGTTGTGGTGGTGGCGGTGGTGTTTGTGTGGTTGCGGCGGGGTAGCAGCGGTGTTTGCGGCTGAAGTGAACAACTTTATCATTAATGCTATCGAAGCAGCAATTTACTGTAGACAATGAATCGGTGGCGACATCTCGCGGTGTTCGTTGAACGCAATATCTAAATTAATCATCATGATAATCGCTAGCATCTTCTTTATCAGTTTCATCCAGATAATCACCTAGTGGCTCAATAACATCAGCCTTTTGAAGTTCGCGAAGTATAGAGAATATTTCTTGACCGACAGTAGTTTCTTTTAAAGCATCTATCTCTTCGATTAAAGCTTCACGATCGTCAACGTTAAACAACATGTTTTTATTTTCCTCTAAACTCCTGATAATATTGTGTATTTTTTCACCAGTCTCTGAAGTCTCGTATAAACGTTGTAATTCATCCACTAAAGTATTAGGATTATGCCAGTATTTTATTTTTTCCCATTTGATGCGCTTAGCAAGTAGTTCTTGGTCCGTTGAATTGATTGGACGTTTTATTGCTATTGGTTCATTAGAATTCTCACCTTTATTTTGAGTTTCTTTGATTAATAAAATATCCAAAATAGTTTGCAGAGCTGTAGTTAACTTGGAAATGATAACAGTTCCACTATCAGAAGTGGTTAAAACCCTGTTATTAGACTCATCGCTGGGTGTGTAAACACTATTTTGATTTCTTTAATTATTAAATTTAGTTTGAATTGCTTTTGATACAGCTTTAATTCCTTGTTCAAGTGGATTGACCCTTTCTTCAACTTTATTGTTTAGAAATTCATCATCAACATCATTCCTCCCGGTATCATAACTAGATAAGTCATCAGCCGTGTCTAATGTTTGTCTTTTTAGCGGATCAAGAGAGTAACTATTTTCAAACCTTTTTGGTGAAAATTCTCGCATATGTGTATTTCTTATATGACGTGAAAGAGAATCTTTCTGCGAGAAGCTTTTATAGCACTGCGGACACTCGAACATTATAATAGATGTGTAAAGCTCAACTAGTCTTACAAGATTAATTCAGAATTGTGTTAGCGATTACTTATATACTCCACCACCACCACCACCACCACCACACAACTGCCACAAACGCAACACAACCACCACTTAAACACAACTATTGCTCATTTTACCCCATAAAGTAGCGGTTGACATCCGGCTTACACATTTTGCTCCCATTACGCTCTTTCGATTCGGAAATTAGTTCAGAAAAATGAATGAAAAGCTATATGCAAGTGCCAGGTGACCGCATTCCTACTCAACACCAACATTAAAATACTTGCTCCTGAATGTAGGCAATTACATTACGTTGCCAAGTGGTCCCATACCTACTAAAAGTCTTATCAAAATTCAAGATATCATTTGAGGGTTTTAATGTGTTGTAAAATAAGAACAATATAATAATTTATACGTAAAATAATTTATTTTTTAATAAAATATACGTTTACAATATTAAGATTAAAAAGTAAATCAATTCATCTTCACATCTGACAGTTACCTTAATGTTACACCTAACATCACACATGTGATAGCTATTTACTAAATTCCACAATATGTAAAAAACCACTAGAATCTTGGTATAGAATCTTGGTATAGAATCTCTATGTAAAAAATCACTAAAAATATTGTCCTGTACGTAAACGTTCCATGGTCTGCTCATCCAAATCCGCGAATCGTTTTGGAAGGAACACTTGAGCATCTGCAAGTTCCACCGCAACCGCTGACCCATATCGAGTTTCCATGCGTCGTACGTCGAGAATTTTCCACGTTTCATACGGTTTGAGCGTAGATAGTGATTTGAATGGTTTACCAGCATCAAGTTTATTCAACTTCTTCAAAACCGGATCCATTGTTTCATCAGTGGCAGTAAAAGTAGTCCACAGATCACTTATACTTAACTCTACACCGTGTTTTTCAGACATTTTGCCAATACACTGCCAATTTCTGTTTCAGCACGTTACTTAAATATTTTATGAGTTGCCCGATTCGTTGTCTACAGTAAATTGCTGCTTCGATAGCATTAATGATAAAGTTGTTCACTTCAACTGCAAACACCGCTGCTACATCGCTACCACGACAACCGCCACACAACCACCGCCACCACCACATAACCGCCACACAAACACAGCCACCGCCACAACCACCACACAAATACCACCGCCACCACCACAAAACCACCACAACCTCCACACAAACACCGCCATCGCCACACATATACCACCGCCACCTCCACACAACCGCAACAACTCCTTCGCATTTGTGTGTTACGTCACCACCGCTATATACAGTAATTACCACAAGAGCGTGGCGTGAATATCTTAGATAATGTAACTTGAGGAAAGAAAATAATAATGTGAAATAAAA
This sequence comes from Brachynemurus nebulosus, assembly GCA_035578155.1. Taxonomy (NCBI): domain Eukaryota; kingdom Metazoa; phylum Arthropoda; class Insecta; order Neuroptera; family Myrmeleontidae; genus Brachynemurus; species Brachynemurus nebulosus. The sequence goes on from JAPWDM010000002.1 coordinate 16,100,760, forward strand.
CGAATATAAATGGGGAAGGATGCATTGTATTTAATACACAGTTCAGTCACCATTATTATCAAGTATAGTATAGCTTGACACCGATGAGGCATGCTTGTTACAAGATTTTCCGCATGTGATTGAGGAAGTGAGCGCCATATTTTTCCTATCTGTTGAGACAGTTGCTTTAATGTAAAGACACACTTTCCTGAAGCCTATATTTATAAAAGTCCATTTTCCACCAGGTTTGCATCGGGAGATTGAGATGGCCAAGAAAAACCGATTCAAAACGAAATACATTACCAGCACTCATTTTTAAAATCCAGTAATTCACACAAGAGCGTGGTGTTTCAAACTCTCGTACAGTTAAAAATAGTACGGAGCGGGGGTATTATAACTGTAGGTGTTAGTGTTCTTGAATGCAATATACTTAGTATGTCAATATTCCGTAAGCTGTTGAATTGTGAGTTTGATTTTTAAAATGAGTGCTGCTTACGCATCTCGTTTTGAATCGGTTTTTCTTGGCCATCTCAATCTCCCGATGCAAACCTGGTGGAAAATGGGCGTTTACAAACACAGGCTTCAGGAAAGTGTGTCTTTACATTAAAGCAACTGTCTCAATATATAGGAAAAATATGGCGCTCACTTCCTCAATCATATGCGGAAAATCTTGTAACAAGCATGCCTCATCGGTGTCAAGCTATACTATACTTGATAATAATGGTGACTGAACTGTGTATTAAATACAATGCATCCTTCCCCATTTATATTCGTTTTATTTCATATTATTATTTTCTTTCCTCGAGTTACATTATCTGCGATATTCACGCCACGCTCTTGTGGTAATTACTGTATATAGCGGTGGTGACGTAACACACAAATGCGAAGGAGTTGTTGCGGTTGTGTCGAGGTGGCGGTGGTATATGTGTGGCAGTGGCGGTGTTTGTGTGGCGGTTGTGGTGGTTTTATACTTGATAATAATGGTAACTGAACTGTGTATTAAATACAATGCATCCTTCCCCATTTATATTCGTTTTATTTCATATTATTATTTTCTTTCCTCGAGTTACATTATCTACGATATTCACGCCACGCTCTTGTGGTAATTACTGTAATTTGCTGAGTTATACTCCAGCTCATACACCTTATCATGGTTAAAGAGTATAAAATAGTTGAACTTACATAAAATATTATCTATTTACCGGTGGTTGTCAAAGAGTTAACATCTCTTTCGTTGAAAATTATACTTTCGTGGTAAAACAATTGCATTTCGAACCATGTTAATTTACAATTCAGAGCAGTTCACCGCTAGCCAACATAGCAAAGGGTTTTCGAAACCTAAGATCATTAAACGTAAAATATTTAAGCAACAACACATTTCACCCGAAAATTTAGCATTTCTTAAATCACTAGGTCTTAAAGTGAAAAGAACATGGTACTCACAAATGTGTTGAACATTATTAACAGTTTGTAATTTGATTGTAAACTAGCAATAGCTATTAGTAGCCATTTTCGAATACATCCCACAAATTAACTAACTATCCTCACCACTTTTAATTATTCTATATAAAGTTGTGGATTGTGTGAATAATTTCAGTTCTACGGCGGTGCGATGGTAAAAAACCGCATTTCTTGATATACATGGCTATCAAGGAGCTAACAACGAATTTTATTTTAAAGAAGTTAGTATTGCTGCGGAAAATTCAGATGAAATATTACATCTTATATTCGACGCACCTTTTGATTTCAACGAGTTGCCGAAGAAATATGAACGGGCTGCTGCACGTTGGCTTTGTCGAAATTGGCATGGGATACCTTGGTCGTATGGATTTATTCCATACAAGAAACTTCATACCATATTGAAACTTGTATTAAAGAAGTTTGATGTCATATACATCAAGGGCAGTGAAAAGAAGAAATGGATTTCAAATTTGTTTGATGACACCGAAAACCAGCCGTGGATTTTGAATTTGGAAGAAATATTTGATGTACCGAAGATTTCCATTTTGCGAGATGAATATTATTCAAGACGTTGTGTGCTTCATTCTGACAAAATTTGTTCATTAGAAAATTGTATTCTTTTAAAAAAATTTTATATGGAAAATAAGTAGATTTTAAGTAATATATAGATTTAAGCAATTTAATTTCTGTATACATATTCTATAAATAAAATTTAAAAAAAAAATTATGTGCGTTTTATTTAATTATTACCCTAAATTCCCCTATTTTTACAGCAAGAAGTTACTTTCGTTAACCTATAAAATTATTGACAAAAATCTTATGAAATTTATTATTCTAATTGAAAAGCATATTTCATGATACACCCTGTATAAGAAAACATTCATTAAAAATACTAAATATACTCCCGTTATATACATGATATTATATGTATGTTAATGATAAAGTAGCAAATTCAAAATGTTCTAGTCTATAAAAATTTTGATTTTACATGTGAATTCTCTAATATAGATCTATAAAAATTTAGTAAAACTGAATGCTGTTATCATTTTTATATTAAGCGACGTGTTTAAATTATAGTAATTTAAAACCAAAAATTGAACTTTTATTCTGTTTAAAATATGAATAAATACAACACTATTATACCCTAATATAAATATGTATCAGTATTAAAATGATATACATTGATTTTGCTGATTAAACAAATTTTTTGCAATATTTATAAATTATTTTATAATTAGATTCAGTCTAATCATAAATAAGAAATAGAATACTACTAATTATTATTCATATACAGGGTTTATACATAATATACAGGTGTGTAGGTATTAATATAATTTTCATTTGATTTTTAAATTATGCGGTAAATAGTTTTGTGTTATACTAAAATTCTTAAATGATGTTTTACAATGTGCTTTCAAGGTCTGCCAAAATAAACATTCAGCTAAAACAAACTTATTTTAAGCTGATAAAATTCTAAAACTAATAAGTGTTTCAAGGTAATTATATATAAAAATATTAGGCAGTACAACTGATACCTAAATTTCCGGCAGTACAGTAGCGGTCTGAAATCTGGAGTCTGAAATCTGGAGTCTGGACCCTGGAGTCTGGACCCTGGAGTCTGAAGTTAGTTTTGCGGTAGCGCTTGGTACAGTGCCGCCCACAAAATTTAGTGGCCTCCCAATTTTCGTTTAAGATGACGCAGTTAAGGCAAGCGCGTGTTGGGGTCAAAGGCCAAGGTTTTCACGTACACAATATAAGTACAGTACGCTTCAAAAAGTGATCGGATACCTTTTTGGTCAGGGGGTCCACATTTTTGACACGGTTGTGTACCAAAAATTTAAGTACAATACGGTGTCAAAAGTTTGGGGCCACTCCCGAGTTAGGCTTTTCCCCACATTTTGACGCGGTAGTGTACCCCATCTATCAAATTGTGGCCTAAATTTCAGTCTGCGCATGCGTCGTATACTAAAATTCAGTCTGCGCATGCGTCGTATACTAAAATTCAGTCTGCGCATGCGTTAGGTTTGCATTCAAAAACTATGGCGGGTAATGGGTTAACACAAATCCAAATTGTGATAAGTAAATTGTGATCAGGCATAATGAGTTAACTTGAATTAATTTGGTTGCGGGTGATGACTCATGTCGTAGGAATTTCAAGACCAACAGTATGAGCGCGTGTGGGGTCAAATGTCAACAACAAATTTTAAATACATGTACTCGGTACGTGCCGGGTCAAAGGTCAATCCATACACGAGGTACAGTAGGACCCCAAACTACACGGTTCTTAACACCGTCAAAAGTAGTCCGGAAAATTGGGGTTCTACTGTGCGGTAGAACCCGTACAGCTATGCTACTGGTATCAACCTCGGCGTTTCTAGCCTTTAAATTTTCTATGGCAGAATTTAATTTTTTATATAATTCATAGTGTTTTTGAGTAATAAGAACACCTTCTTGAATATATTTATCATCTTCAGATTCTAACTGAATTTCCACGGGTTCAAATTTAGCGTAAACATCATTTAATAGACTGAGTGCCCCTACTAATTCAGATAAATCAGTTATTGATGATATGTCTGATAAAAAATTTTCAATTGATGTTATTCTACCTTTTTAATACCTTCTGGTCGCCAACAATGACTTAATTTCCGCCATTTTTTAATTAACAATAGATGGCTGATGCTCAACTATATGTATGATATGCAAATATAATTTTTCTTTATAAATATATACCAATTTTTAATATTAATTAAGTGAATACTTTATCAATACATACATGCATACATGGGACGGTTCTAATATTTATTTGGACAGATTGAACCGTACAATATACATGAATAAATGCACGTATTGACACCAATGAAAATAAATTGATTCTTTTTAAGAAAAATAAAAATAATTTAAACCGTTTTGTTGAAATTAAAATTCAAATAAAATGTTAAACACTAAACCCAATTGCTTTGACTAAATAATATCTGAGATGTTTAATATGTAAAAAAAACTTACATAAACACATCACTTTAACCTTGAATGCGTTTCTGGCGCAAAACTTTGGGTTTCGAACGTTGTTGTCTGAATGGACGACGTTACTGGCCGTTGTACTGGACGTTGGTACGACGTTAGAAGTCAATGAACTTTCAGTTGCAGGGTTCTGTTCATTTCTAACTAATAAATTATCCAGTTCATTACTGCAACGTAGTATGAAAATTTACCAAAATTTCTGATGTTGATTGCTAAATTTCCAACCGACAATTATGAATTATGTTGTTGAAAGATTCCAACTGATGTGAAAAACCATTTAAATTCAAAAATCGATGATGCAAGTTGCGTTGTAATTTTACGTTGCAATTAAAGATGCATCAATCGAAAATTATTACTTTGATACGTATAAGTGCGGGTTACGTTATACTTGTACGTTGTGATTACACGGCACTATACGAAAATCCATATAACAAGTTTTTGAGAAGACTGCGCTGTTTACAAACGTTGCAGATTTAAAACTGAATAACTGATTAATACTTCTTGTTGCAAAGGACAAATCCGGCTCGAAGGACCATAAATTTTTGTTGGGAGAAGCTGTTTTGCACAATAAGGAACGTCGGTACACAAATCTTTCTCAATTTCCTTTGATAACTAGGACCAGTCTTTTTGAAAGACAGTAATTTTATAAATTAAATGCAGCACGTTTAACTATAAGTTTATTTAAACCATAATTTATTTTCATACACTTGTAATAAATTAATTTTGATAGAAATACATTTAAATCAGCTTTTAACATTCTCAAATATACAAACTTGTAAAAATGTTTTTTGTTTACTAATTTCTATTGTTTTTTATCTCTTAGACAACTTAAAAAAATACACGTAAGTTACATAGTGTGCTTATTTTAAATATAGAGTATAATAATTTACAAAATGGTGTGCTCTATTTGAACACCAAAATTATTAAATCTAAATATCGAATTTAATACAAATACAAAATACATTGTATGATAAGAAACCATTAAATTATTAAATTTATTAAAAAAAATTGTTATAAATATTAAATTTGCTGAAGGACTGAACACTATGTCTATCTAAAATAGTTTAGCTCTGTAACAGTGAAAAAATCTTCAAAATCGGTCGGTTAGTTTATTTTTGACAATTTTGGGTCCCATGGACCCTAGTAGACCTTACATAAGGCAATCTATATTAATCTAAAATAGTTTAGTTCTTTAAGAGCGAAAAAATTTTTAAAATCGGTCAGTTAGTTTATTTTGCGCTATTAAGATCCCAGGAGCCTGGCCGACCTCATACAACATAATTATAAACTATATCCATCTAAAATTGTTTACCTCTGTAACAGTGAAAAAATTTTCAAAATCGGTCACTTATTTCATTTTTGACACTTTTGGGTCCCAAGGACCTTACATTACGTAATTTATATCTATCTAAAACAGCTTAGCTCTCTGACAGTAAAAAAATTTTCAAAACTGGTCGGCTAGTTTATTTTTTACAATTATGGGATCAGTGGACACTGGCGGATCATATAACTTATGGCAGTTCGTGAGGGTATTGAGGACATTATTTAATAACTTAACTAATTAAAATACTTTAGCTTATTAACGGTGAAAAAATTTTGAAAATCGATTGAGTAGTTAATTTTTGGCATTTTTAGGTCCGCAATAGTCTGACGGATCTCATATAAGATACCTTAAATCCATTTAAAATTGTTTAGTTTTCTAACATTAATGATTATTAGTGAAAAAATTTTCAAAATCGCTCCAGTTCATTAAAATTTTTTTCCTGACATTCAAACATAATATATTATGTTATCTTTCTATAATATTTAAAAATATTATGACATTACGTTCATTATCTTGTTTATTTAAAATTCAATAAAAGAAAAAAAAAACTTCATTGCATATGTTTAAAATATCTGGTTAATTTTAATGTTTCAACATGAGACAGAGCTATGTTTATTATAATACAATTAATACATACATGGTGAATAGCGATCACTTGTATTACGTAAAAAAATGTTAGCTTTCTATATTTTGTAATGAACTAAGACAGAAATATAAATTACTTATTACATTGACAAAGAGAGCAAAGTGACCCAAAAGTGAAAAATTACAATTTTCTCGTAAACTACTTAACATATAAAGAAAATTATAAGAACATTTTCTTCATAACTTTTTTTCTTTTCAACGATGTAAAAATCGAACTGTCTAATGATAGAATCGAATGATAAAAAAGGGCCAGAAAACCTACTTCTGGGCATCAGACGTGTTTGGCTAACGAACTTAGCCGAGCCAAACCAGATTCCAGGGGCGGGAGATTTTTAGGGGCGGTAAATTTTTAAAATAGTGTGGAAAAATGAGTAACTAATGTTTTTTTTTTTTTGCTCGTCACTTATGTTTTTTTAAAAGAAAGGGTAAGGAATACCCTTTATGTTCGTCACTTTATGTTTTTTGTAAAAAGGGTGGGGAATAGGGGCGGAAAAATTAGTGATTTACGTTTCTTTTTTTTTCCTTTTCCTTTTTGTCAAATTTTTCAAAAGTCAATATATTTTCAAATTTTTTCAAACAAAAGGTGGGGGCGGCATTTTTCAAGGTGCCTAAGGGCGGACTCAAGGTTAATCCGGCCCTATATATATATATATATATATATATATATATATATATATATATATATATATATATATATGTATTGTACTCCTATAAAAATTTTAGTGAATATCATTTTCGTATACTAGAGACCTCAAAACATATTTCTGTTATAGTCTTGGCCTCAGGTTACACCATGCAAATTCGCTGAAAATGACGAACTTCCCATACGAACTTTCATTTCCTGTTTTAACCCCTTAGGGAATGAATTTCCAGAAACGTTTACACAACTGACTTTTATTGGTAACTAGAAACTGATAAACAGAATCCTAAACACCAGCTTTCATATTTCTAGCTTCAAAATTGTCGAATTTTCATAAAAATTGTCATCTTCCATTTAACCTACTTAGGGAATGAATTTTCAAAAATATTTTGCTAGTGTTCACCTATATAATATAGGGAAATCTTTTTTTTCAAAATTTCGTCCTTTTAAACTTAACAATTTGGGGCTGTGCTTTGTCTCTCAGTCAGTGTTAAAGATTTATTAAATAAGATATTAAATATTTACTTTAATAACCATAGTAAAGGTGAAATTATTTAAACTTGGACTGACGTCGTTAACACATGAAAAAAAGCTCAACCTCACCAAACCTAAGAATTAGACTTTCCAGTAAGAGATGGCGCTGGTAGTCCGAACTCTGTGAGCAAATTCTAAGTCTGGCCAAAATATGGCGCTGATAGTTCGAACTCTGTATGCGAATTCTAGATCTGGTCACGAGATGGCACTGGTAATCGGACCAAAATTCAAACTCTGTACCCAAATTCTAAGTTTGGTCACAAGATGGCGCTGCAAATCCTTTGATAGTTATACTAGTCATTAAAATATGGTACAATCGTCAAACTTTGTACACAAATTCGAAACAGCGCTAATAGGTGGTGTATAATGTTTGATAATAATATATTTTGTGTGTTTTTTCAAAAAGCATACAGATTTAAACTTGTATAATTGTGAACTGACGTCATTAGAAGGTATATTGATATTAATAGCACAAGCGAACATTTCTGCAAAAATGATCGTCAGTATCTGTATAAACATGTTTATACAGCTTTAAACTTGTTTAGCTGTATAAAATTTATATTTAATAAAGGGCATAGCCGGGTAAGATAGGGAAAACAGCCCTTGACGCAAAATTGATAGTTTGTATAGGAAATAATACTTCTTAGCCTCAGACACATTTCTGTCAAATTTCAAGCCTCCGAGACTAATATAGTTCGTAAAATTTTCGACGATATTACTGACTCGATTCATTTAAGTTTAATATATATTGTGTACCTACCTTAGGCAAAGTAATAAAAAAAAATTAACGTTATATCCATTTATTGTGATAAATATTTTACATTTTTTAATTTAACTAAATTTTTTTAGCACTTATGCGTTAGCGACACCCACCATTTTTGTGCAATAATAAGCCTTTTAATACTCTATCGGCCGGTTTTACATTCACATTTAAAGCCGGCTTTAACACTAAAGCCAGCTTTAAAACTGATTTTATTTTTGGTACTGTTTTACAATAAAATTTAAAGCCCCGTTAGTGTAAAAGTCGGCTTTAAACTAAAGTAAGTATTAGCTGTACTTTTACTATTTAAAGTCGGCTTTAACACATCCGTTGTTGCTGATTATTATCACTGAATTTTGTTTATAAGCATAATTTTTAAATAAGATAGTCGTACCTTAAATAAATAAAATAAAAATTTTTAGTTTGCTTATTTTCAATAATATTTTTGATTATTTGAACGTCTTAATGTCAAACATTCTTTTTGGGTTAAACTGGCTGAGCAATTTTTTTTATGATCATTATGTTTATGATATTTATATAAGTTTCTTTTATTGTTTCTTTTAAAAAGAAGTATGTAATGCGGTTTTCTATTCCAATCTCACTGGCAGTAGCGAAACGAATGAAATACGTTTTTTTTTTTTTAAATTCAAACACATTGAAATTTTCGTTTCTATAGTTATTTCTTATAAATGTAAGATTGGCTACGATCATTCACAGTTCGTATTATCCATGCAACACTTAAAAGTCCTTTAACAAAAGTAAGCAGACCTGATCATTGTAAAACAGTGCAAAAAATAAAGTCGACTTTAAATTAAAAGTAGCTTTAGTTAAAGAACCATTAAAATTATAAATGTAAAACCGGCCGTATAACATATATTTTTATGAAAAAATTTTTGTTAGTAGAACCTAGTAATATTTAAATACAAATGCATGCCCCCATGTTCGGTACTATATATATATAAAAGGACAATAAAGTAAAATATCTGCCTAATTTCTAAAACACAGTGAAAGTCCAAGTAGTGCAACAAAATGTTCCTTCCCTCCTCCTGAGCTGCAGTTCTTAGAGTTCCAGTGACGGTCTAAAAAATATGTTTTGACTTATTATAGAGAATAATATGTTTTAACTGAATGAAATCAATAATTATCCCAGCAAACCCACTTACTAAAAAATATAAGAAGGGGGAAGGAACATTTTGTTGCACTACTTGGAGTTCCACTGTGTTTTAGATATTAGACAGATATTTTATTTCATTATTATTATTATTATTAATAATAATAATAATAATAAATGATCTTAACCAGAGTAACGTCGACAAAGCAACGTCGCACTCCTGGTTGAGTCAAGGAAGTCTTTTCCCGGAGACTGAAGGATTCATGCTGGCTATACAAGATCAAGTAATTCATGCAAAGAATTACTCAAAATACATACTTCGTGACTCGTCAATAACATCCGACTCATGCCGGAGATGCCATTCCAAACCCGAAACGATCCAACACATCACAGCTGCCTGTACTCAGCTCGCTCAGTCCGAATGTAAAAACCGTCACGACCAGACTGGCAAAATTATATACCAGAAACTAGCGGTTAAGCACAACCTTATAACCGATAAAACCCCTTACTACAAGCTCACACCAAAAGTAGTAGCGGAGAATGACTTCTGTAGACTCTACTGGCATCGGTCGATTATTACAGATAAGACCATAAATCATAATCGACCAGATATCACCTTCGTAATGAAACGAACTAAGACCACCTATCTGATCGACATTGCGGTTCCGAATACACATAACTTACAAAAAAATACACGCAGTTAAATTGGAGAAATACACTGACCTCGCAGCAGAAATAAAACAACAATGGCGAATGGAACATGTCCACATTGTTCCAATAGTACTCAGTGCCGCCGGGGTCATTCCACACACACTACACAATAGCTTGATCCTCTTGGGTCTCCCAAAGTACACATATGTCACTATGCAAAAGGCAGTGATCATAAACACGTGTCGTATAGTACGGAAGTTCCTCAGTAATACGAATCCGACTGCGATATGTAAAAGCACAAGATCTGCTTCAACTCCATCTGAGCCCTCTACAGTGAGTGAACAACGCACTGACACTCACCTTACAGACACACAACACACATACATAAACACACAATACGCTAACACTGAAACACGAACACATAACACACATACAAATCCAGATTCGTCAGATGAAGAGGGAGGATCGACCAACTGCCGCACTATCACTGTTACCGCTCTGGTACACAATCCTCCCCAACCCAATAACACACAAGGTCCGTCAACCTCTGTACCATCTAAACGCGCAATTCCAGGAACACCCGATCTTAATGAGCAATTTGATGAACCAGAACACATTTACACCAAGAAACGTAAAATAGAACGACACATCCACACACATACACGAACACACACACAAACACAAACCGTCCTTTCCCTTCCCTCTGTCCCTAATCCTACCTATCCTCTGAGGACACGAAAACGAACCAGGCTATCACAGCCGTCTGTCATTGAGCCAACATCTACGCTCCCACGAAAGTCTCGTCGTACGACCCAGTGTACACCAAAATAGACGCATAACACCTCGTTTCAAGCAACAACAACAACAATATAAGGAGTGATGTGACAAGCCCGTCCGTGAATGTACTACGGTACTTTTACGGATTGGTTTGGCACATTACCCTTCCACAGAGCTTAATACCTTGCATAATGCCGGTATAGGTGAATGTTACCCAGTACTGTCCTACTGAGTAGTGAGCGTCAGGTTGGCGTAAAAGCCTATAATAATAATAATAGTAATAATAATAATAATAATAATAATAAACACCTGTAGGTGGGGGCTTCACTTTGCAGAATTTCCCCACAGTAAGTCCTGCTTGTCGTAAAAGGTGACTAAAAGGACAACCCATTAGGATGGTGAATACCAAACAAAAAAAGCCTCAGAAAAATGCCGCTGCTGATGGAGCGACCGGGCGCATCAGGGTCACCACTGAATGCGACAGCTTAGATCGCGGTGACGACAGGCTGGGTTCTAGGCGCCACCTGTCAGCTGTAACAACACCTTCAGCCAAATTACTACTGCCCTATTTATAGAGTCCCCAACACCTTTGGCTCAGCCGACTTTAAGTATCTCCTCGGAGCATTCTTTGGGGACCACTAAAGCTGGTAGGAAGCGTGTGCGTATGCAATGGACAGATGAACTGAATGAATTCATCGAACGCACATACTTCCAAGGTACTAAACTTGAAACGGACAAAACTGGTTACCGTACGAAATTACATCAAGAGTTTGCGCGCACCTATCCTCACCTAAACCGCGTCACTGAACAGAGACTAGCAGATCAAAAGCGTGTTATTTTCACCAATAAACACATAGCTTCTTTTCTCATAAACACTATTAAAACACAAGTCGCACATCAATTTGCTCAAAATGAAGAAATTCAGGCCGACGACGGCCCACCAGAAATGGAGGGCTCCACACAAAACGACACTCAACAACTTGTCCAGAATGAGCCTAACCACCATGAGACAGCAGTAAATGACTACTGGAAGAGATCGAACTGGAATTTAACACAGCGCTTACTGAATTCAAAGGGACGGACCCCACACAATGGTACTTGTTGCCTAACAACACACCTCACGTAGATTGGCTGAGATCGTTGAGATATTAAATAACATAATACTCCCTCGACACTTGCAAATTTGTGACAATTTTATCGAGTTACACACAGCTATTTACTGTGGAGCCGTTCCCGCTATACGCTGTAACGGTTCCGATGTAACACCACCTGTCCGCACAACTCGAGGGAACGTAAAACTCCTGCCTGGGAAACACGATTGAATAAACGCATCAACAACATCCGATGTAACCTCGGCAGGATCACCCAATACCAACACGGTACGAGGTCCAAACGGCTCAACAAATACATACACGACATATTACACAAACACATAGTACATACACAATAAGAGGAACCCAATAAAACACTCACAGAGATCAAATATACGCTTCACAAAAAATTAACAGCACTAACGAAGCGCTTACGAAGGTATAAGACCAGTACTAAACGCAGGCGACAAAACAAAGCGTTTAGCAGAAACGAGAGATGGTTTTATGAGTCTCTAACGAACATGATAACTGACAGTAATGGTCTACCGGAGAAGAACGCACTCCATAGTTTCTGGGCTAATATATGGTCCAACACCGTTGGCCATAATGACAAAGCCAGCTGGATCGATACAGAGTGCAGGAATAACAAACTTCTTCCGGAGATGCCCTATACGGACATTACTGCAGAGGACGTTTCCAGAGCTTTATAGAGATCGTATAACTGGAAGGCACCTGGCATCGATAACATACAAAACTACTGGCTTAAACACTCTACATCAACACACAAGTATCTCGCTGAACAATTTACATTATTTATAAGAACACCAAACCTGACACCGAAGTTCCTAATGCAGGGTATCACATATACGAAATCTAAAAACAGTGATACAAAAAATTCTGCTAATTATAGGCCTATCACCTGCTTGTCTACCGTGTATAAGATTTTGACGTCTTGTCTGGTAGAAAAGATCAATGAGCATTGTCAGTTTAGCACCATATTGACCGAAGAACCAAAGGGATGTCGAAAGAGGTCACAATGTTGCAAAGAGCAGCTTCTGATTGACTCCATAGTACTGGAACAAGCGAAAGGGAGACAACGTAACCTTCACACAGCGTTTATTGATTACAAAAAGGCATTTGATTCGGTGCCGCATTCCTGCTTACGGAGAGTATTGGAGCTGTACAAAATACACCCAAGTAACGTGAACTTTCTTGAAACGATCATGTCCGATTGGCGAATGACCTTATATTTGAGTATTGGTAACGAAAAAACAACAGGCGATCTTATTCAAGTAAGACGCGGCATATTTCAAGGCGACTCATTGAGTCCATTATGGTTTTGTCTCGCAACGAATCCACTTTCTCGCCTGTTAAATGAAATCAAATACGGTTACAATGTAGGTATGCAAACGAATTCGCGCCATACCATTTCACATCTGATGTACATGGATAATATAAAGATCTATGCAGCTACTAAACATCAATTACGGCAGCTGCTGGGACGTTCAAAGGTGGTTTCACAAGACCTCTGTATGGAGTTTCGATAAATGTCGCACACAATGTCGTTCTGGGGGAAAACGAGATGCGGTCGCATTCGAACTCGAACCAGAGTCTGTTATGCAGCCCATGGACGAGGGAGAGTCGTATCGGTATCTCGGATTCAACCAGGATGAACGTATAAATCACAGCGCTGTAAAACAACAGCTGATGCAGCAATACTTAACGCGTATACGGAGACTACTGAACACCCACCTTGATGGAAAAAAAACCATAAAAGAAATTGACACCTACGCAGTTCCGGTGTTAACGTACTCATTAGCGGTAATCAAATAGACGCCTACGGACTTGACAAATATCGAGATAAAGACCCGCGTCCTTATGACCAAATACAGAATTCATCATCCCAAAGCAGTGATAGAACGATTGACGCTGCCAAGAGCCGAAGGTGATCGAGGTCTTATAGACATAAGGAACATGTATAATAAACAGGTTCATAAGTTGCGAGAATACTTTAACACCAAAACACACACATCACACTTACACAAGGCAATAATCCAAAGCGACAAGACATGCACACCATTAAACCTCTCACACACAGAAATGCCAGATAGTTTTTGCCCTCTGGTCACGAAGGAGGACAAAATCCAGCAATGGATCCGCAAGCCTCTACATGGGAGACATCCACATGATCTTAACCAGAGTAACGTCGACAAAGCAGCGTCGCACGCTTGGTTGAATAAAGGAAGACTTTTCCCGGAGACTGAAGGATTTATGCTGGCTATACAAGATCAAGTAATTCATACAAAGAATTACTCAAAATACATACTTCGTGACTCGTCAATAACATCTGACTCATACCGGAGATGCCATTCCAAACCCGAAACGATCCAACATATCACAGCTGCCTGTACTCAGCTCGCTCAGTCCGAATATAAACAGCGTCATGGCCAGGTTATCAAAATTATATACCAGACTAGCGGTTAAGCACCACCTTATAACCGATAAAACTCCTTACTACGAGCTCACACCAAAAGTAGTAGCGGAGAATGACTCATGTAGGCTTTACTGGGACCGGTCGATTATTACAGATAAGACCATAAATCATAATCGACAAGATGTCACCTTCGTAATGAAAAAAACCAAGACCACCTATCTGATTGATATTGCGGTTCCGAATACACACAACTTACAAAAAACACACGCAGTTAAATTGGATAAATACACGGACTTCGCAGTCGAAATAAAACAACAATGGGGTATGGAACATGTCCACATTGTTCTAATAGTGCTCAGTGCCACCGGGGTCATTCCACACACTGCACAATAGTTTGACCCTCTTGGGTCAAAATACACATATGTCACTATGCAAAAGCCAGTGATTATAAATATGTGTCGTATAGTACGGAAGTTCCTCAGTAATATGAATCCGACTGCGATATGTGAAAGCACAAAATCTGCTTCTACTCCATCTCAGCCATGTACAGTGAGCGAACAATACACTGAGACTCATCTTACAGACACACAACACACATACATAAGCACACAATACACTAACACTGAAACGCAAACACTTAACACACATACAGATCCAGATTCGTTAGATGAAGAGGGAGGATCGACCAACTGCCGCACTGTCACGTCTGTTACCGCTCTGGCGCATAATCCTGCCCATCCCAATAACATACAATTTCAGGAACACCCGACCTTAATGAACAATTTCATGAACCAGAACACATTTACAGCAAGAAACGTAAAATAGAACGACACATCCACACACAAACACACATACAAACATAAACAGTCCTTTCCCTTTCTTCTGTCCCTATTCCTACCTATCCTCTGGGGACACGAAAACGAACTAGGCTTTCATAGCCATCTGTCATTGAGCCAACATCTACGCTCCCACGAAAGTCTCGTCGTACGACCCAGTGTACACCAAAATAGCCGCATAACACCTCGTTTCAAGCAAAAATAACAATAATATAAGGAGTTATGTGACGAACCCGTCTGTGAATGTACTACGGAGCTTTTACGGGTTGGTTTGGCATATTACCCTTCCACAGAGCCTAATACCTTGTATAATGCCGGTATAGGTGAAAGTTACCCAGTACTGTCCTACTGAGTAGTGAGCGCCAGGTTGGCGTAAAGTCTATAATAATAATAATAATATGCCGGGCACAAATCTAACCCCACGTCCTTGGCGTGCTCGGCAGTAACTGGTAGTTTCGGCTAGCGGGTTAACGAGGTAACTGGTAGTTCAATTCTTCTTTTTGTTTTTCGTTATTTTTATTTCTTTTTGTTTCAGATTTTCTTTTATCTTTTGTTTCTTTTTTGTTTTTGGTTTTATTTTGTTTTCGTTTTTTCTATGTTGTCCCAACTTTAAGTCATCTTCGGGACCCACACTAGATCATGTGTGGCTTAGCGGAGTTGCTCGTAAAAGGGGATCCTGGTGACTGAGGGAAGCCGTTACCTGCGGATACGACGGAACAACATTTCACTTTGGCTCTGGATCAAGCATAGACCGTGGCTGCGGTTATGCACCGGCCTCCGTGGAGGATTTATTTTGTGTTAATTATATGGGTGATAAAAATATTTCTTCTTCGGGTGTGTCCGGGCCCGTCAAACCGGACGCGAACCCTGCTCCACCGACAACATTTGGTGGAGCAACGGTAGCGGGGTTGCAGCCGCTACCTCATCGAGCGTGACCGCACCACCAGCCGGTGGTCCAGTCACTAAGTCTTCGGGGGGTAACCCTCCTCCCAGTAAGAAATCAAAAGGGAAAAATAGTGGGCGTTTGGTTGATCTAGACACCCCAAAAATGTCAGAAAGTTTTACGAAGTTTTTAGTTTTGAAGCCAGTAGAAGGTGACTTCAGCAAAATAAGTCCCTTCCTCCTGGCTAAGCTTGTAAATACAGAAATTGGACACGTGAAGGATGCCAAACCGTCGGGCAAAGTGTTGCTCGTGTAGACATTCTCAGCGACAGTCTACAAAGTTTCAAAATATGAAGAGCCTAGGGCAGTATGCTGTGGAAGTGACCCCACACAGAGTATTAAACTACTCCTGAGGTTTCATAATGCATCCGTCGCTAGCGTACTGCTCACTTGACGAGTTAGTGTCGGAGATAATAGAGGTCAGAAGACTTAAATATAATAGAGGGAACAAACACCCGGAGTCCCACTTAATTTTGTTAACTTTTAATAAGGCAAGTCTTCCGAAACAAGTGATAATTAGCATGTTTAACAAAGTGGATGTTCGTCTGTACAAGTATTTTTAAAGGAATGCAAAGTTTTTTGTGAAAAAACATTTCCTTTTTAATTTGGTTTGCAATAAAAAGAAAATACTATCGAATTTCAAATATTTTTACACTATTTGAGTACATTTATTAATAATATTTTCGTTCTCAATCAACCTCACTTTGCTACTATTAAGAAACGCCAATGTCATTTTGATTTGTATTGGATATGTACATTTATTTCACCTCCCTCCTGTCGTTCTATAAATAAATAAAAAATAAATATATTTTTCAGTAAATTAATGAAATACTTCAATTTGTTTTAAATTAAGTTACTTTAAATACTGATCTTTTAAAATAATGTGATTTTATTAAACTTACCCCTTGGGAATAAGAAATTATTTCTTGGAAATCGAAAAAATTTATAACTTTGGAATAGCCTACCAGATTTGGCTGAAATTTTTATATTTCAGATACATTTGAAAAATTATAATCCTCCCCCCCCCCACCAAAAAAAAGCTAATAATTTTTCAATATTGGTTTTCATCAACATGTAGCTATAGTAAAATTACCAAAAAATTTTTGTAAGCTTCTTACTGGGATCCATACAACATATTATCAGAATTATTTTCCGGGTGCGTCATAGTTTAAAAACTAAATACCTGAAATTATTTTTCTAGAGATAGGTGTATTAAGCTTTCGGGTACTCAGTCGATTTGAAAATATTTGAAAACTTTGAATAGGTTCATAAAAACGTTTGTGACTGCGTAAGTTTCGAAAAAAAGAAAACAGTCGACTCAATTTTTTCGATCAGCCAAACATTTATCATCAGTTTTTAAAACCACCAAAATGACAGTCCGCCTATAGCCTTTCAATGATATTTAGATATCTTGAAAATACTGAAGATGAAGGGGAATATTCGATGAGGGAATAATGGGAGTATATTTTATATTTAAATATGTACTTATTCCACACCAAGAGAATATACTTTTTTATTTTTGCAAAACATTTGTTTATAAATAACAAACAAATTAATGTGGAATATCATAAAATAACCCTCAATCTATTAACATTTGTTTATATTCACTTTCCTTCCTTCCCTTTCTTCATTTTCGTGGAATATTAAAATGACCAATAAAAATAGACTCCATGTGAAGATTTCCTGTATATTTACAAATAAATAAGGATGAACCTATTTTGTATTATTCACTTAATTTTCATATTGAGTCTCTAGTATAATTAAATTAACAATTTAATACACATTATAGGTGCTTAATTAGTGTAATTAAATGCAACCATACGCACCCTAGAAATTACATTATTAAAATAGAACACTAATTAGATGATTACATTTTCATTTATGAAAAAATTTCATCATCATTTAATCAAAATTTAATATTGAAGGGCTTGGCTGTCAGTAACCTTGTCATTTTTAATAAAAACAGGTATATAAAGTATTTTTAACATGTTTCCATTATATTAACTCGTCAATCCCCAAGCCGCGATCTATCGACAAAATATTCTTATTTTGTGCTAATTTCTATCTTTAGGTACTCAACATATAAAAAATACAAAATCGAAGAAAAATACCCTTTACTTTTTAGTAAATTTCTAGAATAGAAATTCAGCTATTACAGCAGCTCTTATGGTAAGACCTATGCCCAGGACTATGGTAGAATTTGTTTTGGAGCCTCTAGAATCCGAAAATCTACTTCACTAAAATTATATACATTTTTAGTGAAGTAGATTTTCGGATTCGGATATATATATATATATATATATATATATATATATATATATATATATATATATATATATATATATATATCCGAACTTGGCCTAGGGAATCGAGATTCCAGTTTGCATACCAAATTTCATAAGCATTAAATGTTTAGTGCGAGAGTTATCGCGTACACACATAAATACATATATATATATATATATATATATATATACATATATATATATATATATATATATATATATATATATATATATATATATATATATATATATATATATATATATTCGGCATGGCCTTCCGACGGCACACCCTGCCGGAACGCTGGAAAAAGTGAATTTTTGAGTGCGCGTTTGGAGTGCTGTATATTTTCACCTATACATGATAGACAGGTGCACTTTTTAATGTAATCTACCGTTTTCGCTACGTAAGCGGTGAAAGGTAAAAAAACGCTCTTCATGAATTTTCAATATTGTTTAAACAATACAGAAAACATTTCCGGGAGTTAATATTTTGCACAAATGTTTTCCTCGGCAATCCCCACAAGAATCTCTTTTTAAAAAATTTTTATATCTATTCTAAAATTAATGTTTAGTGAGGATAGGGCTTAAAATTAGTGCTACTGGACCATAAATGCATTTTGAACGTATACAAAAATATTTACTTGATACAGCTTCTAATTTAAAAAACCAACCAGGAGCACGGGCGTAAACTTTGCGTTGCCAATATAATTATTACGATTCGGATTTATTCTCTGATTATAGCGGTTAGTTTTATTTTAAATTCAAATTTCATTGTTCGTTACATGGTATACTACAATAGATATATAATGCTTGTTAATTTGATTTTCCAAGCTGTCAATTTTTATTTTTATTATTAATTTATTTTATAATTTAACCTAGACGCCCGCTAAATATAATATAATTAATATAACAAGTAAGTAGATATTTATCTATATTCATAATCATATATATATTTTATATACTTTTTTCTTTAAATCTGATGTTTTTTTTTTCTAGATTGGACAAGCATTAAGAAAAGTGAACGAAAATTATTGTGGTTTTTATAAAGGAAGGAAGGAGATATTTGCCTTATGAAGAGAAATAACCAGAAATCATAAAATAATTAATTAATGTATTTAAAAAAATAAATAAATAATAACATGTTTTCTTGTGTAATTTTACTAAATAATAGAATGTGTCAGTATGCCAGCAATATATTTTCAGCTAAATATGCTTTCCATTTTTCAATTATACTGTTCATGAGTTGAAATGATTGACCAAATATGTGGAAATTATAGGATTTTGGTGTATTTTCGGTAATTGCTATGAACTTGAGTAGAAAATGGAGAACTTATTTTGTTCAAAACTGCCGCAATACTTTGAGAAATAAAATATATTTTCTGTTAATAACACCATAATAAATAAGTAATGAAAACATGTTTTCTTGTTTAATGTTACTAAATAATAGAATGTCTCAGTATTCCAGAACTATTTTTAGCTAAATCTGCTTTCCATTTTTAAATTATACTGTTCACGAGTTCAAATGACTGACAAAATATGTGAAAATTATAGGATTTTGGTGTATTTTCGGTAATTGCTATGAACTTGAGTATAAAATAGAGAACTTATTTTGTTAAAAACTGTCGCAATACTTTGAGAAATAAAATATATTTCCTGTTAATAACACCAAATTTTCCACCGCAGGTGCTGAAATATACGAAATTTTACTAATTAACTTACAAAATTAGCTTTTTATGTTTCATTATTCTTATTGTACAAGTTTTTATTATTCTCAAAAGAAATATATTATGAAAAAGAATATGTTAAAGTTTTTATGCATTTCGTATGCATGAATGCATCGACCTGAATTGTCAAATACATAAATAAAATACGTATAATTCAAGAATTTTATGTTAGAAATTATAAACAATGATATTTATTTTGAATCTATTATTGGTAAAAAAAATTATTTTAAATGTCAAACTAAAAAAAAAATAACATGAGACGTTCCAAATAAGTCATCTATTTCAGTTTTGGTCGAAAATGAGTTAGCGATGAAAATGGATTCTTCAGCTTGCATTGCTTAGTACAGTTTAATCAAAAAGGGGTTTTATTTCAAATTATAGTTATAGCAGAACTGGCCTTAGCAGTAAGTTGGGATAAAACTTGTCTTTTTCATTTTTTTCGTTAAATAACTCGTTTTGTATGAATTAGGCGAGTTTCGTTTTAGAACGCTTCATATTTTTTAATTAAAAACAAAATGACAATGATATTGAAAATCGTCTACTTTGTGTATAGATACATAAAGACACGTTTATGCTGGTAGATAATATAAAAGATTTATTCGATTAAAGAAAAATTAAAGTCTAATTGATAAAATATAAATATAATGATTCGCTTATAATTATTAGACATTATTTTTAGTATTTTATAATCAATCTGATCAAATTTTTGAAATATATTAAGGGCAGTCTAAACAGAGTTTAAGGTATGCGTGTAATTAAACTAATAAACGGGTATGTTAAACTGATGTTAGACAAGGCAAAAAATCTTTAACCCAAAATTTTGTAAATTATTTTTAATTTTTCTGGAGAACCAGCTGACAAATAGATATAGCTCAGAGGACCTTTTTAATAAAATTTCGTGTGCTTTTCGCAATGGTATAAAAAAACCTTTTAATTCTAATGTTTTTAGCAATTTAGACACTTTTTGTCAAAAGTGTCCAAAAAAAATAACTTCTGGGCATCCCAGGTGTCTGGCTAACGAACTTGGCCTAGGGAATCGAGATTCCAGTTTGCATACCAAATTTCATAAGAATTAAATGTTGCGTGCGAGAGTTATCGCGTACACACATAAATACATATATATATATATATATATATATATATATATATATATATATATATATATATATATATATATATATATATATATATATATATATATATATATAACAATATAACAATATAAAAAACATATATAACAATAACAATATATAACAATATAAAAAAACATTTCCGGGAGTTAACATTTTGCACAAATGTTCTCCTCGGCAATCCCTTTTTAAAATATTATAAGCTACAATTTATATGACCCCTTAAATCAATAGCTAAAATATTCTTGCAACGACCACTGTAATTAACTTATGTATAAAATAGCGCGGAGGGTGCAAATACAGTCGACACTATGAAAGTGTTACAGCACGGGACTAAAATCACAGTTTCATGGTGAGATAAAAAAAATATGTAGACGCCAGTAATTAGTTTACTGCTATGTCCTGTACTGCGACAATAACAAAACAAACATTCTGTGTGTACTTACATACAGCTTTTGATTGTGTTTGCCACACCAGAGTGGTGAAAGTAATATTGGTTGTAACACTTTGGTAGTGTACAGTTTCATAGTGGCTACTGTATATCGATTGTTTAAACTTCTTAAACGACATCATTGCCTGCAAAGTAGTGTTTTGCGGGAACGTTATTTAAGTTATAAAAAAAAATTAAATTGGTTATAATATGTGATTTTCCCTATGGTATGTTATTTTTTTTTAAATACCTTGTTTTTTTAAAATCAGTATTCGTATTGATACTATCAAGCTTTAATGAAACATAGTTGAATTATCTAGAAAAATTCTATAAAAATTAATTTCTCAAAAAATTTTAGTTACGTACTATCCAATCGAATCCAACGAGTATTTTTGTTGCATTTGATAAAGCAATTAGTCTATTTTGGTATTATGATTGCAATCAAAATTTGTTGATTTAATTTTCATTTTGTTTAAGAAAAAATCATCAATAAGAAGCTTAAAAAGTTCATATAAGCTTTCAGATGGGGCATAAAAATAGTAAATAATTAAATAAAACACTCAAATTCATTACATTTATGTAGGTACCTAATATTACAGTTAAGCTACAGCTAAAATTAAAGGTATCATCGAAATTCGTTGCCAAAAATTCCATATTTTATTTAAAATTTATAAGCTGATACCACGCGACTAGAAACCAGTTAACCAGAAATGAAATTTACATGCAAAAAGCCCCAACCTAGGGTCAAACAAGATCTGCAAATTCAAAATTCATCCGACGAATAGTTTTTGAGATATCACTTGACTAACCGTTATGGGGCACCCTGTATAGTGGGACACGTAGTATTTCATTAATAAATATCAACTATAAGCAAAATATATTGTTGTATAACTATTCTGTAGTCAATAAAAGGACAAAATAATTTTTGTATCTTTTACCTACTTTGGCCCCACTGTGTGTCGATAGAAAAATGTACTATACAAATTAATATGGGAATCCTAAAAATTGAACACGCGAACTAGTGGTCAAAAAAATAACTACTGCCAGTAGGCAAGGTTTGTTTATTAGATTTTGACAATTCACAAAATTTATGTTGTTTAATTTACAAAATACAAACGGGCATATTTTTTTGAAAGTTATTTTAATTTTTTCATAATAATTTATTGTTTTCAAATAAAAACGGACAATTCAAAATTGCTACTATTTTCTTAAGTGTCAGTTTCTGCCATCTGATGACGAATAAAGAGACTACTGCAAGTAGGCTAAATATTAAACCACGCCTCCATTTGATTTCCCAATAGTCCCAAAAGTCCAAAAAACGTGGATGAGTTCGTCAGCCAGATACGTTCGATTTTTAGAAGCGAAATTTTTGGCCATTTTTTGCCATTTTTAGTGGCTTTTTGCAAAATTTAAATTTTTAAAAAATTAACTACTCAACCGATTTCGAAAATATTTTCACCGTTAGATAGCTAAACTATTGTAGATGGATACAGGTTGTTATATGAAATCCATCAATGTCCAATCTCTGGAAATTCGCTATGTTATGCAGGTGCTGCGACAGGGGTATTTTTTTTAATGATGTATCACTTATAGGTCATACTGGGCGTTATTTGTAATATGAACTGAGTAAAACGGTATGAAATTACCGGAAAAAAATCACTTTCATTATAAGCTCGATTCTTAAATAATAATTTGTTATAACAATAATAACAGTACCTACTTTTTAGATATTTTTATAACAACGAAAATACCGCAAGATACACTCACGCCAATAAAACAGAAAATCGTTTGAAACAACAGAATTAATTTGATCGTAACATAACTTCAGTGTTGCCAAATTAAAATCATGAATACTACTAACAATAAGTATTAACATTTTAGTCGTAACACATTTATTTTTAAAAATTGTTATAATCATTGTCTGTAAAAAAAATCACATATCACCGTCACCTAGAGGTGACACTGGGAATTAATGAATTAATATGCAGAATTTTATTGTACAAAGACATAATAAATAAAAAATATGATATTAATAAATAAAATACCTTGCAAAAATACTACTTTCATTGTTAAAAATCTTTCGGTCAATATAATCATTTGATTATCAAACAACTGAAAATTAAATTCAAATAAGCGCCTATTTGTACTAAAATGCAACGCATAAATGGTACTAATGGACGATTGGAAAGTAGTAGGGACCATGTCCCTGCCACTTGTTTCCAAGGACGGATCTTTTCATGTCACAGTTTGCTACGTTTGCTACGTGGCGCTAATGATATAGGGGGTAAACTAAATAAAGTTGGGACACGTGAGCATTTTTCATCAAATAGATGTCAAAATTAATTACCATATGATTGAGCACAAAAGTATCGTCACCAGGTTCTGTGTTAACGAAGAATTAAAATTTTTTTAATTTAATTAATCTTTCTAGGTTGAACTAAAGTATTTTTTAAATATTTAATTTATTTCCAATTTATTTTAGATGAAAAAGAGCGAACTATTAAACCTCATGTCTCGTCTCTAATTTTATCCCCTAGTAAATCAACGCCATCTGGTATATTAGTTACAGCGACGTCAGAAAACGGTCCATTTTTTTTATAATGGACTAAATGGAGAGTGACAGGGACATGGTAGGGACAGAAGTAGTACGAACACTCATAAACAAGAATATTCCTGTCGCGGCATCTACATAACATAGCGAATTTCCAATGATTGGACACTGGCGACTCCGGGATCTCTTACAATAACTTGTATTCATCTAAAATACTTTAGTTCTCTAACAGTGAAAATATTTTCAAAATCAGTTGACTAGTTAATATTTGGCACTTTTGGGTTTTCGGGTCCAAAACGGATCTCATATACTATGGCATATATGATATATCTATTTAAAATAGTTTAACTTTTAAACGGTGAAAAAATTTTCAAAATTGGTTGGGTAGTTTATTTTTGTGTCGCTTTTGGAATGCTCGGACCCTTGTGGATCTCATATAACGTAAATTATATTCATCTAAAATAGTTTAGTTCTCTAACAGTGAACAAATTTTCAAAATCAGTAATGACGCGTTCTTGAAAAGCTAGTAGTAAACTTTTAATTTGAAAAATGTAACATAAATATTGTTATTGTAATGACAAAGACGACGAAGTACCTATTTATCATCAAGAAAAAAAAGCTTATCTTTATAACTTATCTCTAAAATATCTCGAACCCACAACTCGTAAATGAAACCGAATTTCACAATTCGAGCTCCGTTGTGCAATCCCTCGGGCGGTCTTCTATTGATAGTATAACACTTCGGGTAATTTATCCCCGACAATTGGATGACAATTTATGATGTTTTAGTCCCTGTTGATTGTTAAGTGGGCGTAAAACAGCGCAGAAGTAACTACTTGAAGTAAGTACTTGAAACATAGTTTTAATAAAGAAAAAAAAAAGAAAACACTTTTTTGGTAAGAGTTGAAATAGTCATGAGTTAGCTTTTATATAGTATTAGCCGCATCCCCGATGGGATTTCCCATCGGCAATATCTCAGGAGGTAAAATTGTAACTAAAAATAAATATTACTTTTAAAGAGCCTCTTGTCTGCCGGATCTCATAGAGCATAACGGTGAAATACATGTACCTGACATTGTGAATCATATTTTTCAGAATTAGCCTTCCTTAAATTAAAAGAAAAACTAAGAAATGTGAATTTCTTTAATTAATGGCATAATATATTTTTTCTACTCCTACTATTAAAAGTAACATTTTGCGCATGGCTAACTACATGTAAAAATTAACAATTGCCCACAATGCGGAAAAGAAGGAAAAGAGCGTGCGAAATAATTTCCCACGCCTTAATATAATAAAAAAGTAGGCTGTTCCGGTAGTTTAATATATAATACCTATGTATTTGAAAATAATATACAAATTCAAACTTGTAGATAGAGACAAACAGTTATATTGTATTGTACAATTCCATATTGATTTATCCAAAGTATACTTGATGTAATATTATTATATACATACAATTTGAATGACTTTAAAATTTTTTTAAAATTTTTATAATTTCAAATTATCCGGAATTGCAAAAACTATATATACACCACAGGACTAAAGTGTTTTTTCTTTATCCCTAGTGTGATTTGTTGTAAGCTTCACTCTCGGGATTGAAACTCACACATTAATCCCTTGGTGTATAACATCCCAGTGAACATTTTTCTGTAAATTTTATGTCACAGTGACAGAACTGAAAGTCACATGTTACATAACATGTGAGTCACATATGACTCACATGTAACTTACAATTTCCCACTTATAAACGTAACAATGTGACGTAACATTGTTACGTTCTTGTTACGTTTTAGGAAAATATAACTTTGATGTTACCTTATAGATAAAAATTACGCCCTCTTTTGCAAAAAGCAAGTTCAAAATTCCCTTTTTTTGTTTCTTATTAACATGACATACACATATTACCAACTTATTGACATATACATACATCTAAATTATTATTATTATTATTATTTTTTTTTTGACTATTGCAGGATTCGAACCCTTATCCAAGCTGAAGCATCTTTTAAATTATCGACAGTCTTAACCACTAGACCAAACTCACTTATTTATTCTGATCGTTATATATTAATATATATCATAAAATAGTAAATAAAGCCTTACAAGAATTTCCATAAAAATTTCATTTTTAAATTAATAGGTAACAAAATTAACGTTGTTTTAACGACGTATTAATGTTGTTTTAATCAAATGTCGAAATCATGACTCTTTTGTTATGTTTTTGTGGCCTATCAATATTAATAAAGCATTCGTTCATCCATTTCATCCGTCCATTTTTGTATAAGTCGATTTATGTTATTTGTTATATGGGTTATGGAGTTATATATATTATGGGATTATATCATATATTATGGGGTTATATTATATAATATAACCCCATAACCCATATAACAAATAACATAAATCAACTTATACAAAAATGGATAGATGAAATTTAATTACATCAGACGCCAACAGGGGATAGATTGAAAAACTGCAGGAATCTTTAAATGGATAATTCCTCACGAATTGATACATTTAAAATTAATATGGTAACAAAACATTTCACAAAAGTGACAAGTGAAATGTTTTATTAATATTGATACGTCACAAAAACATAACAAAAGAGTCATGATTGTGACATTTCATTAAAACAACGTTAATACGTCACAAAAACATAACATAAGAGTACTGTTGTGACGTTTTGTTCAAAGTAACATTGTTAGGTCATCAGGACATAACAAAAAAGTCATGGTTGTGACACTTCATTAAAGTAACGTTGATACGTCACAAAAATATAACATAAGAGTCAGTTCTGTGAGGTTTTATCAAAGTAACATTGTTAGGTTGCAAAGACATAACATAAGAGTCACACTGTGACGTTTTATCAAAGCAACCTTGATACATCATCTAAACGTAACATAGCAGTCACAAATGTGACATATTATTACAGTCACAATGGCATGTAACTGTTACGTAACATACAGGTAACAATTGGTATATAACATAAAACTCTAATTTTATATAATTGTTATGTCACCCATAAGTCAAAAAAAGTACGTAACTTGTTATTTCCTTGTTACATCACATTTACATTCTATGTTCACTGGGATACTACTTATTTCATCAACAGACTACTATTGACTTTCAGGAGAAAAATTCATTTTACAGAATTAAAAAATGTTAACTTATACAATTTTTATGTCCGTTTAGAAAAAGTTATTTCAGACGTACTTCACGTGATCAATTGTGATTCAGTCGATGGTTACAAAAGAATTGATCCTACAGACAGGTATGAATGCATAGCCTGCTCAAATGCTACTAATACACACTAGATGTACTAGTGAAACTATTCCGATAGTTAAAAGTTCCAATATAATAACTTTTTTTTGAATTCTTGCCAGTTTTTGGAATTTTGAACCACTGTGCGACGCACCGTTTACAAGATATTTATGATCAAAACTTTACAATAAGGAACAGTATCATTTAAAAACATAATAAAAATTTTACATAGGTGCAGTACCTAGAGCAGTGAACCAGTCAACATACTCGGTACCTACTAGTTTAATTGTTAATAAAATTTTATCAAAATAACTAGCCGTATGCCCGATGGGTTTCCCATCGATATCTTTTTATTAGGTACTCACTATTTGTTCACTTTTAATGTTTGTCAAAAGCCTAAATCAATATCCACGTTTCTAACTTCAAAAATGACGAACTTCCCATATGAACTTTCATTTTCTGTTTTAACCCCTTAGGGAATAAATTTCTAGAAACAACTGACTTTTATTTATAAGTAGAAGCCTAAACGTCAATTTTCGTAACTCCTGTGCTTAATTTCGTCCTTCTAAACCCCACAGTTTAGGTTGTGCGTTGTCTGTCAGTCAGTGTTAAAGATTTATTCAATAATATGTTATTTATTTTAATAGCCAGAGTAACATATTTTTATATACCACTAACTTCCAAAATAACGAATTTTCATCCCCTATTAACCCATTGAGGAGAGAATCGACTAGAGAGAATGCTGTGTATTACAAATACATTAAGAAATTGAAGCAAAAAAAATTGACTGATGTGAGCAAAAAAATTGACTGATGGGATTACTTTAATGGCGGTCAAACCATTAATTTAATGGTTTATCTAATATTTATAAACAAGTCTCCGTGGTTACAAGTTGGGCTTACTAAAATGGAGTCATGCTTCAAAATTTAATTCCTGTAGTATCTCTAGGAAACATATGTTAATATGTTCGATTCAGTGCTCAGTGTATTAACCCCACTTAGGGAATGAATTTTCAAAAATTCTTTCTTAGTGCTCACCTACTTTACATAGGGAACTTCTATGAAAAATTTCATTCTTCTAAACCCAACGGTTTAGGCTGTGCGTTGTCAGTCAGTTAGTCAGTCAGTGTCAGAAATTTATTAAGTAGATTACTTTGTTACATATAAACTTAATGTGTATGGTACAGTGTAGGATCAAAAATTTTCGCCAATGGTGAATACCAAAAATAGCAAATTTAAATATAACTAGAATATTCATTATTTAAATTAATTTATAAAACATCAAAATATCAGGAAGCAACAACACTGCAAACATAATCTCAAGCAATAATACATGTATAAACAACACAGAATCACTAAATAACGAAAACCTTATTCATTCATCA
The DNA here is from genome assembly GCA_035578155.1 of Brachynemurus nebulosus. Taxonomy (NCBI): domain Eukaryota; kingdom Metazoa; phylum Arthropoda; class Insecta; order Neuroptera; family Myrmeleontidae; genus Brachynemurus; species Brachynemurus nebulosus. The sequence goes on from JAPWDM010000002.1 coordinate 16,129,728, forward strand.
TCAACGTCGTTTGCAGAAGCGCTTACCAGAACATTACCCCCCCCCCCCCCCAAATATCCTAAGAAAACCAGGCCTTAATCATTCAGCCGATCGAAGGAATCCCAATAAAGGACTACATTTGATCCTTAGGAAACTACATCGAAAATAATAATATATGCGTCACGTATATCTGGCATATTTACTTAAAAACTAAAAAGGACTAAGTTGAATTAATTAATAAATACAAAAGTATAAAAGTACACAATCATGACACTCCAATTCGAAATTATATCATTCCATCACATAGAGCTGTTATTTGAATTTATCCTACCGTTTCAAACAACATTATTATCAGAGATCTTGAACAACTTGGAGTTTGACCACTATCTGATTTATAATTCATGCCAGCTGGTATTCCTGACAATAGATTTTGACATACCCTAAGCTTTCGTCGTTTTGTGTGTATCTCCACCTGAAGCAATAAAAATACAAATACAAAAAATTTTGACACGCTTCCGAATCATGTAAAATGGAAAACGCAAATGATAACACTGAACTATTAGCAGTCCTACACACATGAACACATCACAATTTCCATCCAAACAACATATCCAACATACATCCCGACAATGAATTCCTAACACACAAATAACAAATGATAAATCAAACATCTATTGAAAATATTCCTGAAACTTCAGTCTCTTCACAATCTACGAACAGTTCACCAATTCAAATCATAACAATCGAAGCGCTCATACATACATCAAAGTCAGTAAACTCAAGTCCACAGTCAGTCGGAATAGAACCTTAAAAGACCCTCTCAACACTACACAAACAGAAAACTTCAAATACATCTTATATTAAATACCTCACCAATCAGAATTCGAAGATCATATTTCCTTGAAAAGGGCCGCAACTTCAGCATCAAGTCAAGAAGACGAAAATTCTGACGAAATACTTTCTACTTCCCCACATCCAACTACCTCACACGATGTAAAATTTAACAACCGAAAATACTCTGCTAACCTACCTGAAAAATTAAAAGGGAAAAAATCAAAAACAGATTCAGACGCCTTTATACATCAGTCACTTGAACAAATCAAATCGCTCCTAGCAGGTGAACTCGAAAAATTCATTGTAAACTACATAGTTGGTTTCCCTTCTTCAGTCGAACAAAAAATCAAAAATAAAAGAAACTAGGGTGCATTAGGTAGTAATTGATCAGTTAAGTAAATTGACTGACAAGTAAAGATCTCGAGGCCGGACCTACCGATTTTGATGGAACTTAAATATGTTGTAAAACACTAAAAAGTAAGCGACACGTATTTTTTTATCTGCGGAAAAATGGTTGCAAGGGGCGAAATCGCCCTTCAAAAATTGGGGTAAAAACTTACTAATTTCAGAACCACTTACTGTTACATTATTACTTGCTATTAGTGTGTTAACAGTAAAAATGAGGGTATGAAAACTAGTATGTAATTTAAGAGGGTGACTCATCCTCTCTCCAATACTGCTCAAACTGAATTTTGAATTCAAGAATTCCATTTCTACGTTATTCTAATTACTTTAAACTATTTTTCATGAAGAAGAACTTCTTGAATTACCCAAATAGTACGACTATTCGACACAGTCACCCTGTAGTTAACTACCCCTAAACTTAATATTAGGAAATTGAGCAACAACCGGTTACATAGATTTTTTGGCTTAGATTTCAAATATGCAAACAAAATTTTTATGTTGTTTAATTTTCACCCCTTTTTTGCAAAATTAATCCCTAAATTTTAACCCTCAACCCCCCTGTTGACGTAGTTTGAACAAATTACATATCAATCGATAGCTCTTTAAAAAAGAGCAATATCGCCAGCTTAAACTTTTCCTCTATCTCTTACTGTTTTCAAGATATTTGAAAAATTAAATTTTTACCTCAATATTTAAGGGGCAATTCCACCCCTGCAACCCGTTTTTCCGCAGATAAAAAAATATGTTTCGCTTATTTTTTAGCGTTCTACGACATACTTAAGTTTCATCAAAATCGGTAGGTCCGCCCTCAATTATAAAGTGTTACTTTACAATTGAAAAATGTATTAAAAAATACAATATTACTTCACTTTCATTTTTTCCAGAGCTTTTTTTTTCTTTCCATGAAACTTTTGTTTGGGTTATTTTTCGATAAAGTCAATATTAACTGAGATTTTTCGGAATTTTTGCGGAGCTGTTCTGGAACTTTATAAACGTTCTGGAACAGCTCCGTAAAAGTTCCGAAAAATCTCAGTTAATACTGACTTTATCGAAAAATAACCCGAACAAAAGTTTCATGGGAAGAAATGAGGAACTGGAAAATGACCTCGAATTTGACCTTGAACATGACCTTGACCAACCAGTATCACATATTTTGCGTTTTTATGACCTTCACACGACTTTGGGATATGAAGTATAAATATGGTTTTCAACGTAGAATTTCCCGCTCTTTCCGAATCCGAGGTCAAAAATAGGGGTTTCCATTTAAAAAAACAAAGCTGACCTCCAAATTTTGGTCAAGGTCATGTTCAAGGTCAAATTCGAGGTCATTTTTCAGTTCCTCATTTCTTTCCATGAAACTTTTGTTCGGGTTATTTTTCGATAAAGTCAATATTAACTGAGATTTTCAGCTGTTCCGTAACTTTATGACCGGTCTGTATACATATATTAAACAATTTTTGTTGAATACAGTATTTTGATCCTTTATTTACGTCTGATACTTAAACCATTCTATGTTTCCTACTTTGACGTCTAATGTTACTCTATGTGTCATATTACTTATATTACACGTCTGTTTGTATATCGATTCCCAACTCCTACTGTCATTAATATTTCTTTGCTTGGATATAGATGTGTACATTTTGTAAAAGAAAAACATTAATAAATAAAAATCTTTGGATTGTATTTTGTTAAAAACATATTCATTGGATTAAAAAAACTTTCTTTCCCAGCCAGCAATATGATGTCAGTAGAATGGCTAGGCCGATTCTGCGGCACCGTAAAACTAACCAACTTCAACCCTTTTGCCAATGTTTGAAATCGTGTGACTTTACGGTACTATACATTCCGAACTGATGAGTCATCAAACTGTATCGATGTGCAAACCTTGACCTTTGACCCGGCACGTACCGAGTACATGTATTTAAAATTTGTTGTTGACATTTGACCCCAACACTCGCTCATACTGTTGGCCTTGAAATTCCAAACACATGAGTCATCACCAGCAACCAAATTAATTTATGTTAACCCATTATGCATCATCACTATTTTCGTCACAATTTAGTTTTGTGTTAACCCATTACCCGCCATAGTTTTTGAATGCAAACCTAACGCACGCGCAGACTGAATTTAAGTACATGACGCATGCGCAGACTGAATTTTAGGTTACAATTTTATAGATGGGGTACACTACCGCGTCAAAAATGTGGGGTTACCCTAACTCGGGGGTGGCCCCAAACTTTTCACACCGTACTATACTTAAATTTTTGGTACACTGTCGTGTCAAAAGTGTGGACCCCTCCTGGCCAAAAAGGTATCCGATCACTTTTTGAAGCGTACTGTACGTGCAAACCTTGACCCCAACACGCGCTTGCCTTAATTACGTCATTTTAAACGAACTACGACGTCAAAAATGTGGGGAATACCCTAACCCAAGGGGTGGCCGCTAAATTTTGTGGGCGCACTGTACCAAGCGCTAGCCGCAATCATGACTCCAGACTCCAGAGTCCAGATTTCTGACCGCTACTGTACTGCCGGAAATTTGGGTGTCAGCTGTACTTGAGGTTTTTTTTTTGTATATGAGTCTTTATAAGATTAATTTGTTTATTTAATAAAAACTCGTGACTTTATACGGTTTGAGTTTGTTTATTTAAGATTTTTTAGCTGACTTAGGATGATGTAATTTCATGATATGTTTGCATCATAGCCAGAGGGGAATTTTATTTAAAAGCAAGTCACAACTTGTCAGTTCCAGGAATTTGTTTGCATTAATGTCATCGTAAATCATTAATTTAGCTATGTTTATTTAAGATTTTGCTGACTCATACTCAGATATTTTTTTAATTTGTTTATTTATAAGTTTTAATTTAAAAAAGGTTTATTTAGGATTTTGACAACACAGCAATTTCTTTGTTTGATTTCAAATATGAAATAGTTTTCTCGGAATTTTTAATTTATGGCCTGATAATAATCGGGGGTTTTTTCAATTTGTTTATATAAGGTTTAATTTTAAAAAATGTTTGTTTAAAATTAGTCAGCAATTCTTTTATTAGGTTTCAAATGTGAAATAAATTTCTCGGAATTTGACATTTGACCTTCGGTTATTTGCGTTGTAAAAATTCTGAGCCAGCATTTTTTGTGAACCCCCTCCAGAATTTTTCGAGTGTATAAAAGCTAAAAGTTAATTTCATTAAATCATTCAATCAGACGAAAGTAAGAAAAAAGTTTCTAAATCAAATCCTTACTGTATATTCTAAAATTAAAAAATAATCAAACGTGAAAATAATCTCCGTTTATTTTAACAAAATAAAAAAATGGAAAAGTTTCAACAACTGAAGAATAGTTACAAACCACTTATTAAAATCAGTGATCTTAAAGTGGGTGAAACGTATCAAGTGTTCAATTTTCGACGAGTTAAGACAAAGTATGGAGATAGAGTTATTGTAGAACTGAAAACACATGCGTTATTTCTACCAGCTCGATTTAATCAGCTAACAGATGAAGATTTAAGTGAACTGTGTAAACAGAAACCATCTGTTGTTAACCGAGGCAAGATTGATGGGAATTCTTACAACATCGATTTGGTTAACAATCAGTAGAATAAAAAGAAGAAGCAGAATTATGTCATAATCTACAACATGATGAAACCAATAAGTTTCTTGGAATACAATATCAACTATATGCAGTACCTGAATCTTTTACAAGGAAGATTAAATAAGTTGGGAGTATTCAAGTTAAGGAAGCCATTCAAGTCAATATCAACACTTACACACAGCACTTACCATTGGAAACTCTCACTGCAAGATGATTGGATTACGGATTCCCTATAGCTCTGGAACTTGGTAACATTCATTTATACTTATCAAATCATTTCACTTATTGTATAATTGATAAAGAAATATTGAAATATTCCAAATATTATATTACATATAAATTACTTAATTTTGAAACACACAGTATTGAATTTATTTTCAAAATGCCATAATTCTGTATTTATTATTGTATGAAAAAGGTACAGTAATATATTATTTATTTCTAAAAATATGTTATAATTCTGTATTTTTATAAATAACTTAATTTTAGAATATACAGTATTGAATTTATTTTCAAAATGTCATAATTCTGTACTTATTATTGTATGAATAACTTACAGTAATATATTTACTTCTAAAAAATATGTTATAATTCTAATATGTTATAATTCTATATTTTTATTATTATGAATAAATAAAAAATTATTTTGAAAAAAAGGTGTTTGACTTTTTTTTTTTTAAATATACCTATATATACCTATTACAGTTTTTAGTTGAAATTTGTAAAAAATTTCTATCATTCTAACTTATGGTTATAAAGAAGAAGAAATTTTGTTATAAGAAATTTGTAAGTATATACGTAGGTCACAGTATAAGTCTTGTCGTAGTGCATTTAAATATAAGGTGACGTCAATTTGCTTACTTTATCAAAAAGTATTCTCTTTGTATTGTCTAAGTATAAAATATAAACTATTAGCTATTAACATAATTCATGATGTTTTAAATGGATCGCTATAGAGTCGTTTCCAACTTTCGTCGCTTACTATCTGTCAAACAGTGTGAAGAGGAAATGAAGCAGGTATTTGATAAGTCCGTCCTTAAGAACTACTGAGAGATAGTTCTTAAATTTTAAGCGTAGGTTATTTAGAAGACGATTCTCGTTCAGGCCGACTGATAGAAGTCATAACTAAAAACAAACATTGAACTTATGAGAGAAGTTATAATTAAAGATAGATCAATCACTTACGTAGTTTATATTTTATACTAAGACAATACAAAGAGAATACTTTTTGATAAAGTAAGCAAATTCACGTCGCCTTATATTTAAATGCTATACGATAAGAGTTATACCGTGACCTACATACAATCACATATGTATGTAAAAATCTCTATACATACATATTATATGTCAGCTGATAATAATTAAACATTATTACCGGGTATTTATTTATATCTTTTTCCTTTATTACTTATAAATGATCTTATTAAATTTAATGAAAAATAAAAAATATTCAACTTACACTTTTTCTATGATTTTAAATTGGAATAAAATGTATTGATTTAATGCAATCCTACAATGCAGTTTATATGATTTATACATAAAACTACCTCTGTACTTTATAATTATACAAGATGTATTATGAAAGATTTTTTGAAAATTGAATAAAATTATTAAATTAACTTAAAAATTCTTTATAGTTAGTTAAACAAACACTTCAACAAAGAGGTTGTTGTTCCACCTTTTATTTCAACCCTTCAACACTTCAACTTGTTAAAGCAAATAAATAGTGGATAACATTAACTTCAAATTAGTATATAGTGTAAAACAAATTACCTGAAAATATGTAAAAATTACATTCCGGTGTTATTGAATATGTAAACAAATCATACAATTTTTAATATTTATTTCAGAAAAAAAAACTTTTTAATGAAAATTCATGAAAAGATAATGTTAGAAAAATATGTATATTTACATACCCATCACAACATAAAAATTACCCAAACGGGTTTCATTGTTCTCTGTTACGATGGCTATTGTAGCCTAGCCGAGCACCTCATGTCTAGCACCACGATAGTACAAATGATTCAAACCCGTTTCGAATGTCACTAAAAATGGTGAAATCCCTACAGCAGAAATTATATTGTAAGTGCTGTAGGGATCAATATGTAGCCTAGCCATCAAAACGTATTGTACGGACATTTTTTGATATTGAATTCTACAATTCGCAGTCACTGGATTTATATACCAAATTATTATAAACAAAAATGGTTATTAGAATTTTAATATAAACTAAATTAAATAAACAGCATTCGTTTTAATTGTTATAGTTTATTTATTTACAATATAAAAGCTCACCCTAGAAAATATATACACGTATTGCTATTTTTGCAAGTTTCAAAGCTAGATTTTTGAATATATAGAGACAGGAAAGCATCGAATACCCGAACATTTATCAACTAAAACGTTATTTAAGTGAATGTGAACCTTTAGGAAGGTTAAAATTTAAAGGTTCAAGAAACAATTGTTAAGAAGTGAATGCTGCTTTTTAAAAGAAATGAGATTCTCAGACATAATTATTCGTATGAAATTTGATATTTTCTATCGAAATCAACACGTTTGATCATCGAAACCTTCAATTTCATCTAAAACATTAATAATTCCAATCAACACGGATAATCAATACCCTACTGTACAATACATATATAAAATATACCTTATGTTTCAGAGAAGTAAGAACTGATAAATTTTAACTTGGTATGAAATTATTAATATTAGAGTACACACTTATTTTTAGAGATATGATAGCAATAATTTTTTGCTATTGGTTCCTACTTTCCATGTTTTTTCTCCATAATTTAAATAAAATTATGATGAAACTAATTTAGTTATGTTTAATAATTTTAATGAAATAAACTAACTAAAAAATCTTTAATTCAACTTATATTTTACAGAAACTTAAATCACTAGTTAAAATTTTAGAAAACGGTGATAGGTATGGGTGTTAACAAATTACTAACTTTATCAACCCAGGTTTTTTCAGTGAAATATAAAATTGTTAAATATTCCGCTATTATTCACATTCTGTTGTTAATTTCAAGTAATATCTAATAATGAAACTTAATAGATTTCAAATTTTGACAGGTGTTCCAATTATGATATAATAATATTCAAATGCACATGTTGTTACCATTACACTAGATATCAGTTAGTAATTTTAGAATTGTTAAAGAATCCTAACTTTACCAAACTTATAGTAACCATTACTTTAAACGAATTATTCAATAACGTATGAATAAATTAATTTGAAAATAATAACTAATTTTCCATATGAAAGTTTATATGTTATATATACATGAAACACTCTGTATACTTATATGTATTAAAAATATGTAGCTAAAATTAAAAAACTTATTTTTCATTCTGTAATCTTAATAATAAAGAAATATGATTTTGATTATTTATAAATTATAATGAAACTAATATGTATAAGAACATAAGTTATAATACTCATAATCATAAATAATGCTCATATTTAAACATTGCTAATTGTTTAGATTTGCTAATTCGTAAATTATTTGAAACAATAAAATAACACACATATAATTATTATATAGCATAAATAAAAAAATATACTGATTACTGATTACTACTGATTATATTATTAAATATCTATAGCAGATAGAAATATTAACTTTTTTTAAAAATGATAATAGATTCGATTAAAAATTTAACTGTATCTAATTTTACAAAAGAAGTTTGATATATTGATTTTAAATTATTTCTGAAAAATAATAATTTGGATAAATCAATATGTACGAGTATAGCGAACATACTTTTATTAATATTTTAATTTTTTAAATTTCATTAACAACGGTCCTTTTTATAAATTTAGCAATATGTATGTATGTATTCAAGCTTTTGGAGCAATCAGTATCTCAACTTTTTAAACTCTTAGAAAACCCAATATTAACTATGATTTTTCTTTTAATATAGTAATTTTAGGATACACCTTGGATTCTCTCTGATTTTAACACTTATACACCAGTATCTCTACAAATCTTTTCGAGGTGATTATTTTATTTAGGTTTTTAAAATATACATATAGTCACTTAATATTGTAAACATCTAATCCATGTATTTGAACAAGTAGTTTTATTTTAGGATATATTATAAAGTTTCAAGCTAAAATTGTAGAAAGTTTGGTAAATTATCTTTTTTCATTTTAAATCAATTTTTTTTTTAACCATTTTTTAAAAATTCAATGTATATAGATAGAATTTATTTACCTTAAAGTAAGCATAGTTATTAGAGATTTGAGAATTTTGAATCAATAAAATTGCTTTATTAATCTTTTTAAAAAATTTCTCTGAAAAAGGAATTGATTGAAATGAATGTGTTTTAATATCTACATATTGTTAAGAGATTAATTAATATGTTGTTTATTTGGTGGTGGTTTTTGTGGTGGCAACTCATAATTTATTTAAGCGACGTGCTGTAACAGAAATTGGCAGTGTATTGGCAAAATGTCTGAACAACACGGTGTTGAGTTAAGTATAAGTGATCTGTGGACCACTTTTACTGCCACTGATACAACAGTGGATCCGGTTTTGGAGAAGTTGAATAAACTTGGTGCTGGTAAACCATTCAAATCGCTATCTACACTCAAACCATATGAAACGTGGAAAATTCTTGACGTACGACGCATGGAAACTCGATATGGGCCAGCGGTTGCGGTGGAACATGCAGATGCTCAAGTGTTCCTTCCAAAACGATTCGCGGATTTGAATGAGCAGACCATGCAATTTTTACGTACAGGACAATATTTTATTACATATAAAGGAATTGATTCCAGTGGTTTTTTACATATTGTGGAATTTAGTAAGTAGCTATCACATGTATGATGTTTGGTGTAAGCTTAAGGAAACTGTCAGATGTGAAAATGAATTGATTTACTTTTTAATTTTAATATTGTAAACGTATATTTTATTAAAAAATAAATTATTTTACGTATAAATTCTTATATTGTTCTTATTTTACAACACATTAGAACCTCCCAAATTATATCTTGAATAATGATAAGACTCTTAGTAGGTATGGGGCCACTTGGCAATGCAATGTAATTGCCTATATTCGGGAGCAAGTATGTTAATGTTGGTGTTGAGTCACCTGACACTTGTATATAGCTTTTCATTCATTTTTCTAAACTAATTTCCGAATCGAAAGAGCGTAATGGAGGCAAAATGTGTAAGCTGAATGTCAACCGCTACTCAATGGAGTAAAATGAGCAACTCAGATGTGGCGGTGGTGGTGGCGCTGGTGGTGGTGGTGGTGGTTGTGGTGTTGGTGGCGGTGGTGGTGGAGTATATAAGTAATCGCTAACACAATTCTGAATTAATCTTGTAAGACTAGTTGAGCTTTACACATCTATTATAATGTTCATGTGTCCGCAGTGCTACAAAAGCTTCTCGCGGAAAGATTCTCTTTCACGTCATATAAGAAATACACATATGCGGGAATTTTCACCAAAAAGGTTTGAAAATAGTTACTCTCTTGATCCGCTAAAAAGACAAACATTAGACACGGCTGATGACTTATCTAGCAATGATACCGGGAGGAATGATGTTGATGATGAATTTCTAAACAATAAAGTTGAAGAAAGGGTCAATCCACTTGAACAAAGAATTAAAGCTGCATCAAAAGCAATTCAAACTAAATTTAATAATTTAAGAAATCAAAATAGTGTTTAAACACCCAGCGATGAGTCTAATAACAGGGTTTCAACCACTTCTGATAGTGGAACTGTTATCATTCCCAAGTTAACTACAGCTCTGCAAACCCTTTTGGATATTTTATTAATCAAAGAAACTCAAAATAAAGGTGAGGATTCTAATGAACGAATAGCAATAAAACGTCCAGTCAATTCAACGGACCAAGAGCTACTTGCTAAGCGTATCAAATACAACGACTCGGAAAATGCTAATGGGCAATCGAAAAAAATAAAATACTGGCATAATCCTAATACTTTAATAGATGAATTACGACGTTTATACGAGACTTCAGAGACTGGTGAAAAAATACTCAATATTATTCGGAGTTTAGAGGAAAATAAAAACATGTTGCTTAACGTTGATGATAGTGAAACTTTAATGGAAGAGTTAGATGCTTTAAGAGAAACTACTGTCGGTCAAGAAATATTCTCTATACTTCGTGAACTTCAAGAGGCTGATGTTATTGAGCCACTAGGTGATTATCTGGATGAAACTGATAAAGAAGATGCTAGCGATTATGATGATGATTAATTTAGATATTGCGTTCAACAAACACCGCGAGATGTCACCACCGATTTATTGTCTACAGTAAATTGCTGTTTCGATTGAATTAATGATAAAGTTGTTCACTTCAGCCGCAAACACCGCTGCTACCCCGCCACCACCACACAACCGCCACCGCCACAACCGCCACACAGACACCATAACCACCACACAACCGCCACACAGACACCACCGCCACAACCGCCACACAGACACCACCGCCACAACCGCAAGACAACCACCGCATTTGTGTGTTACGTCACCACCGCTATAAAATTTGCTGAGTTATACTCCAGCTCATACACCTTATCATGGTTGAAGGGTATAAAATATTTGAACTTACATAAAATATTATCTATTTACCGGTGGTTGTCAAAGAGTTAACATCTCTTTCGCTGAAAATTATACTTTCGTGGTAAAACAATTGCATTTCGAACCATGTTAATTTACAATTCAGCGCAGTCCACCGCTAGCCAACATAGCAAAGGGTTTTCGAAACCTAAGATCATTAAACGTAAAACTTTTAAGCAACAACACATTTCACCCGAAAATTTAGTATTCCTTAAATCACTAGGTCTTAAAGTAAAAAGAACCTGGTACTGACCAATGTGCTAAATATTATTAACAGTTTGTAATTTGATGGTAAACTAGCAATAGCTATTAATAGCCATTTTCGAATACGTTCCACAAATTAACTAACTATCCCCACCACTTTTAATTATTCTATATAAAGTTGTGGATTGTGTGAATAATTTCAGTTCTACGGCGGCGGTAAAAAATGGCGTTTTTTGACATACAAGGCTATCAAGGAGCTAACAACGAATTTTATTTTAAAGAAGTTGGTATCGCTGCAGAAAATTCGGATGATATATTACATCTTATATTCGACGCACCGTTTGATTTCAACGAGTTGCCGAAGAAATATCAACGAGTAGCCCGTTGGCTTTGCCGAAATTGGCATGGAATACCTTGGTCGTATGGATTTATTCCGTACAAAAAACTTCATACCATATTGAAACCTGTATTAAAGAAGTATGATGTTATATACGTCAAGGGCGGTGAAAAGAAAAAATTGATATCAAGTTTGTTTGATAGTACCGATAACCAGCCGTGGATTCTGAATTTGGAAGAAATATTTGATGTACCGAAGATTTCTATTCTGCGAGATGAATATTATTCAAGACGCTGTATGCTTCATTCAGATAAAATTTGTTCATTAGAAAATTGTATTCTTTAAAAAAATTTTTATATGGAAAATAAATCGATTTTAAGTAATATATAGATTTAAGCAATTTAATTTTTTGTATACATTTATTCTATAAATAAAATTTAAAAAAAAAAAGAAAATTATGTGCGTTTTATTTAACTGTTACCCTGAATTTCCCTATTTTTTACAGCAAAAAGTTTATTTCGTTAACTTATAAAAGTATTGAAAAAAAAATCTAATGATATTTACAATGATACACCCTGTATATGAAAACATTCATTAAAACATTAAATATACATCCGTTATATATGCATATGTATATTACATATGTGTGTTAATACTACGGTAGCTATTTATATATTCAAATCTTTGATTTTTCATGTGAATTTTCATATTATGTAATTTAAAATATATAGTAATTTAAAACCAAAAAATTTTGAATTTTATACTGGTTAAAATATATAATTTGTATACTCTTATAATATATATTAGTATTTAAATGTTATACAAACCAAGATCATTTGATTGATTAGTATATTATACTATACAGGTTAGCCAGTTTCGCTAGTTTATTGGTTCCAATTTTTAAATGCATCTATAACTCAGTGGCGTAGAATCTAATTATGAAAAAATTGTAAACTAAATAAGTTTTTATGATATACGTACGTAAAAAAGAAAAATGTTTACAAACGTGTGCTTTCGGAAATGAAAAATTTCTAATTTCGTCTTAATGAAGGTTAATTAGCGAATATTTACTTATACTTTAAATACAAAATCTGTTTTCCATTTTTAAATTATACTTTTTACCTAGTTGAACGTCACTGGCAAAATATATTAAAATTACAGAATTTTTGTGTAATTATGATATTTACTACATTAAAAATTCCGAGAAAACTATTTCATATTTGAAATCAAACAAAGAAATTGCTGTGTTGTCAAAATCCTAAATAAACATTTTTTAAATTAAAACTTATATAAATAAACAAATTAAAAAAATATCTGAGTATGAGTCAGCAAAATCTTAAATAAACATAGCTAAATTAATGATTTACGATGACATTAATGCAAACAAATTCCTGGAACTGACAAGTTGTGACTTGCTTTTAAATAAAATTCCCCTCTGGCTATGATGCAAACATATCATGAAATTACATCATCCTAAGTCAGCTAAAAAATCTTAAATAAACAAACTCAAACCGTATAAAGTCACGAGTTTTTATTAAATAAACAAATTAATCTTATAAAGACTTGACTCATATACAAAAAAAACCTCAAGTACAGCTGACACCCAAATTTCCGGCAGTACAGTAGCGGTCAGAAATCTGGACTCTGGAGTCTGGAGTCATGATTGCGGCTAGCGCTTGGTACAGCGCCCCCACAAAATTTAGCGGCCACCCCTTGGGTTAGGGTATTCCCCACATTTTTGACGTCGTAGTTCGTTTAAAATGACGTAATTAAGGCAAGCGCGTGTTGGGGTCAAGGTTTGCACGTACAGTACGCTTCAAAAAGTGATCGGATACCTTTTTGGCCAGGGGGGTCCACACTTTTGACACGGCGGTGTACCAAAAATTTAAGTACAGTACGGTGTCAAAAGTTTGGGGCCACCCCCGAGTTAGGGTAAGCCCACATTTTTGACGCGGTAGTGTACCCCATCTATCAAATTGTAACCTAAAATTCAGTCTGCACATGCGTCATGTACTTGAATTCAGTCTGCGCATGCGTCATGTACTTAAATTCAGTCTGCGCATGCGTTAGGTTTGCATTCAAAAACTATGGCGGGTAATGGGTTAACACAAAACTAAATTGTGACGAAAATAGTGATGATGCATAATGGGTTAACATAAATTAATTTGGTTGCTGGTGATGACTCATGTGTTTGGAATTTCAAGGCCAACAGTATGAGCGAGTGTTGGGGTCAAATGTCAACAACAAATTTTAATTACATGTACTCGGTACGTGCCGGGTCAAAGGTCAAGGTTTGCACATCGATACAGTTTGATGACTCATCAGTTCGGAATGTATAGTACCGTAAAGTCACACGATTTCAAACATTGGCAAAAGGATTCAAGTTGGTTAGTTTTACGGTGCCGCAGAATCGGCCTAGCCATTCTACTGATGTCTTTACAAGTTTTTAAAGAGCTCTTATTAACGATTTGGACGTCTGAATTTTTTTCCAACTGAAGTTTCAAAAACGTTCTGAGGACGTCGAATGCGCCGCTACAAGATTAGTTTGCAACATCGTTAAGAATTCTGAAAGATCTCCTTTTTCTGACTTCAAAAAAAGAAAAAGTTCTTAAAAAGCTCATAATTTAGACTTCTTCAAGAACTTTCATGAATTCAGAAAAAATACTTTTTTAATACTTCTTATTTAAGATTCTTAAATAAAGATTATAGAATTCTTAGAAAGAAATTTTTATTATCAAAAATTAAACTTATAGAAATTTAATATTAATTCTTTATTTAGATAAATACAAATATTTTAACATTTCGCCTTCCTAGAATGAAAGTTTTATATTTCGAAATTTGGAAATTTCCCCTTTTGGTACCAAATAATAGATAGTTCAGTAACCTAGCGAATAGTATATTTTATAAGCTTGCACGGTTTATAATTTTTGAAGGGTATTAATATCTCAACATCACTAAGTACTTGAACTAATGTATTAGCAATTTTTAATTGCAATTATTTCGAAACGAACATTTCCCAGATATCCCACTTTCATACTAGGAAGGCTTTAAATTGTTTAATTTGTTGAATTATTATAACTTATTGAATTATATTCATTAATTATTGAATTATCGTCTATATCTGAAGCACTAACACTGTCACTTATTTCTTTTAAACAAGAAGGGGGTTTTAAAATTTTTTCTTCACAATGTCTTTTTAGACGCCGGTTCTTCTAGCTTCTTGATAATTCACAAAATCTTTCTCTTGAAGACATATCCTAGTTAAAAATATTTTCAATTTATAAATAAAAAAACGCCGTGAGCAGCGGAGCCCCATCACGGAAGTCGAATTTTTCCTTTCATCTTCGGTATTGAATGTCTACAAGCGAAATGTAATTGAAAGTCCACAAGCGATTTGTCATTTTGGTGGTTTCAAAACTGATGATGAGTGTCCGGTTGATCGGGGCTTTAAAAAAAGGTTTTAAATTTTTAAGGGCTGAATCTCAGTAAATTTCAGTTTTGTGCCGATAGCAGTTAACAGGGAAAAAGCCAACACAATTCGTACGAGGGCATTCCTACCCATGCTTATCCGCCAATTGTCTTTGTGTTTTAGTTTTAAATATTAAAAAAGGAACTTAAATAGTAAACTGGAAGGCTTTTATAAAGATATTTTTTCTTTCCAAAAAAATCCAAAATTTCTAATTTATAAATAGTAAAAATCCAAAATTCCTAATTTATAAATAAACAGCGACTTTAATAACATTTTTAAATTACTGAATATGTATGTATTTCAATTGTTAAAAAATTATATTCACTTTTTTTTAAACTTTTTTAAAATTACTATTCGCCTACTTGTATTTAGAATAAATATAATGCATTTAAAACACAATTAACAATAGCATTCAATTCCTTTGTAAAAATGGGAGAAGTGGGGGGAAAAGTAGTGTCCCTAAGGACTCCCTAAAAGGTACTAGCTGGATACTAACTGAATACACGTACAAAATTTCAGCCCTCTAGGTTTCCTTAGAGAGTCTCTAGATGTGTTAGAAAACAAGCAAAAAAATTAAGGAAATATTGGCGTAAAAATCGTGGGGGTAAGGGTTAAAAGTTGAAACCTCCAAAAAGCAGTGTCTGGCTATTAACTTAACCTGTACACAAAATTTCAGCCCTCTAGGTTTATTTGGGGAGATTTTGACGCGAACGAAACTGTTAAAAAACAAGAAAGACCATGTTCTTTTGAGTATAAAAATGGTGGGAGTAGGGGTTAAAAGCCGAGACCACCAAAAGGCACCCCCCTGATACTAACTCAATCCGAATACAAAATTTCAGCCCTCTAGGTTTATTTGGGTGACCTGTGCGAATGGTACAAACTTCGAAAACGTCGAAAATGCATGAAATTGTAGCTTAAAAATGAGGGGGGTGGGGGCAAATTATTAAAATCTCCAAAAAGCACAACCTAGGTACGAACCTTATCAACACACCAAATTTCAACCCTCTACGTTAATTCTGGGGGGCTGGAGGCGTGTAAGATCCAGCGAAAATCGTTTTTCCCGCCTCTACTCCCACCAAATCATCCTAGGAAGCTGAATTTTGGATATGTTGTAGATAATTGACCGAAACATTATTTCCAACCGGTTTGGGAAAGTTTTATTGCTTTTCCACCCCCCACCACCCCCTAAAGGTTGGGTCGGATCCAAAATTTGTCCAAAATTTGACCCCACTTTGATAGTATTGTTGTGCATCGGAATGTGCCCCATTTACCAAATTTGAGCTCTTAACTTCCATGGGGGGGCCCTACACATATTATTACAATATATATATATGATATATGTATATGATATACCTACATATATATATATATATATATATATGTATATATATATATGTGATACTATACATATGTATATATATATGTGAACCTATATATATGTATATGATATACCCACATATATATATATGTATATATATATATATATATATATATATATATATATATATATATATATATATATATATATGATATATATACATATATATATATGATATATATATGATATATATGATATATATGATATACATATATATATATATATATATATATATATATATATATATATATATATATATATATATATATATATATATATATATATATATGTATATCAGACATTTTTTTCTACATATTCGTGTTCTACGGGTCCGAAAACGGATAGCGCCCCTACTCTCGCCTCTCGCCGTTCTTGTCGTATAGACGGTATAAGTCTAATTTTTTTTAAACGTTTTCAATTTTATAAAAACATCAACTGTATTAAATTCTAGGTTATACTTTACAAATAATCAAAATACCGTAGATTGGCATAAATCGGGACAGGTGGGTGAATAGGGACGAAACGAAAAATTTTATTCATGAACTCAATTTAAAAATACTAAATGTAAATGCGAACATATATCTTACTTAAATTATGGTATAATCATTATTCTTTCGGGTAGCAATAGTGACTAAGCTTGAAATTGAATAAAAAATATTAAAAATTGAGCTTAGATTGCTTCAAACATTGCTATTTTTTGTTCCTTAAAACTTTATTTAAAAATTATTTATTTCGGTGCTCTTATGAATAAATTGTTGTTTAATCGAAAATTTAATTATTTTGGAACTAATCTAAAAAAAGAATACTGCAGACTTTTAGTTGTTTTTATTTTTTTTAAGAGGAAATAATGAGGACTTGAGGATTTGGGATAAGTTGGAAGTTAATAGGGATGGAAAAGGTGTGAATAGGGACAGTATATAGGTTAATAGAGACATATAAAAGTATAAAGGGACGGAAAGTATGTGGGGTGATTAGGGACGGATGAAGCATGTATTGGAACATAGAAGAGAGCAGTTTCAAGGTTATCAAGTCATTCGATATTTTTATGAACACATTCACCATAACATTTCGATACTTTATAAACTTTATTTTAGATTCTACCTTTGTTTCTACAGAAAATCATCAAGGTGTTATTTCTTTTTTGAATGTATAAATTAAAAAAAATTCGAAATTATTTTATATTAGAATTTCAATTTTGGTCGATCCTACGGGTTATCCCCATTCACCATTTTATCGTCTCTTTTGATCCCAATTTTTCATAGAGAAGAAATTATACGATTTTTGTTATTTTTTCAAAAACCACCGATATTTTTAAAATTTTTTGGATACTGTGATAAAGTGACCGTCCTCGCGTAAATTTTTAATATATTAAAGATTAGGTACTTATAAAATAAATACAAATAAATACGGTGTGAAATCTGAATTTGTCCCTACTCATCCCTATCTACGGTATTGATTTTTAAACACATGCGTTAAATCTAATTCGTTTATAGCTCGGAAAAAAGATTTCTTAAAAGAGCTCTTAATTAAGAGTTCTTACGTAGTCAGAAAAAAGAATCCTTAAAGAGTTTTTAAATCAAGAGTTCTTAAAAATGACGTAATTAAGGCATCATATTCATAATTCGTGAGGAGGTCTTAAAAAAGACTTCTTTTAGAGTTTTAAGACGTCCTATTGCTTGCTGGGTTTATGCTTATTAAGAAAAAAAATGGGTGTTTAATTTATTTGTCAATTTTTCTAAGCCAGTTTAATTACGCACCTAAAAATAGTGTTCCGGTATAGGGGCTTTTACGTTAGGTATATGAATAAAATTTTTAGTAACATTTGAAAAGTTCTCATGGATCTAAATATAAAATATTACAACGACAGTAACCAACAAACTTCTCTAACGTTCGTACATATGGTCGTTAAAATATATTTTTTATTTTATTTATTTATTTACAAATAATATATTTAATTAGTTTTTTATTTTTTGTTACTGGATTAGAAATGAAAATTTATATTCCCAGCTTTTTCTAATTTCGGAGGTTGTATTTAACGTATCAACTAATCAAACGAGTGTCGAAAGAACTTTCTCAGGACTAAAGTATCCACCTACTAAGGGAAAATGGTATTTCGATAAATTCAAGCATTTTGAAAAATATTAAGATTGAATTTTTTAAACGTTGATTTATGTTTTATAAAAGTAATTTCTATAAAACAGATTATACTCATATCTCGCAAAAAATTTAAACTTTTTTTAAAACCGAAACCAAAAACCGAAATCAGAACCGAAATCGAAAATAACCGATACTTTAGAACCGTAATCGTGACCGAAACTGTTATTCTTTTATTGCGCTGAACCGGAACTGAACCGGAACAAAAAAAAATTGCGGTTCGAAGCCCTGCTTTTAAATCAGATATACTGAAATACTCTGCGATAGTCATATTTCAATAGCGTATCTAATTTTCATACCTTGAGATACTCACATTGATAATAAGAGTACTTTAATTTGCGAAACATTTTGAGTTCATAGGGCTCTAGAAAATATTTCCGAACTCGCGTTAATTTATTTCGGATTCTTAATAATATTAGGGAAAAAGTTGAGATCCGTACAGTCGTTTATTTTGGGTCTTTTTGAGTCCCTAGAACCCTGGAGGCAGGGATGGAAAAAAACAGTTTTTTTAAATAAAACAAACAGTTCAAAATGTTTTAAACAAGTGTTCCTATGTTTAAAATCACGTTTTTATTAGTTTAATTTAAACATATGTTTTAAACATTTTAAACTTGTTTTATACAGGTTTAATTCCTTTAATTAAACCATATGGAAAAAAAAACTTTTTGTCTCGAAATGTCTGACTTTTTGCTGTCAGACACTGGCATAAAATAATGTACTATTAATTTATAATAAGTGGCATTAAATGGAAACATTTGAATATTTTGTTTGTTGTAAAATTTATAAAACCGTTTGTTGTTTATACGTGTTGTACTGTGTACAACAACAACAAAAACGTTTCTGAGAAATTTTATAAAATTTGATCAGTGTTGTCAGATTGGGGGATTTCTCTCCGAAATTTAAGAAAGAATTTTTAAATTGCTGGAGGGAATTTTGGGGGGATAATTTCTTTGAAGGGATTTTTGATTGGAAATTTTCAAACTAGGGGGAATTTGGAGGTTTAATTAATTTTCAAACATAATTGCCATCCTGCTTAAAAATACTCAAATTCAAAAACCAGTTTCAAATCAAGCACTAAAATTTAAGTGTGTGGTATTGTATTTTAAGACAAAAGTCAACAATCAATTTTGCCTAATTTTATTGTTTAAAAAAATATAATAAACAATTTCTTGGAAATAATATTAGAATTATATTTTGCTATAAATTATTTTATTTTATTTTATTATTATTATTATTTATTTTATTTTATTTTATTTTATTTTTTTTTTTTGCTTGTCAACTGTATTATTTTTGAATAGACCACTTTAAATATTGGTTATTTTTGGGCTAAGCGGACGTTGCTTACGTATTTGGTGTGCGTTAAATAATTTTTTTATTTTTTGGAGGTTTTCTTCCCTAAAATGCATTTTTTAGAGGGATTTTTGAATAATGTTGAGTCAATCTGGCAACACGGAATTTGATACATACTAAAATAAAAGAGTTAGCAGTTAGCAGGGAAAAAGCCAACACAATTCCTACGAGGACATTCCTACCCATGCTTATCCGCCAATTGCCTTTGTGTTTATTTTTAAATATTAAAAAAAGAAAAAACCTTAAATAGGAAACTGGAAGGCCTTTATGAAGATATCTTTTCTTTCCAAAAAAATCCAAAATTTCTATTTTATAAATAATAAAAATCCAAAATTCCTAATTTATAAATAAACAGTGACTATAATAACATTTTTAAATTACCTAATATGTATGCATTTCATTTGTTATAAAAGTAAATTCTCTTTTTTTTAAATTTTTTAAAATTACTTTTCGCCTACGTGTATTTAGAATAAAAATAATGCATTTAAAACACATTTAACAATAGCATTCAATTCCGATGTAAAAATGGAAGAAGTGAGGGGAAAAGTAATGTGGACTCCCTAAAAGGTACTAGCTGGATACTAACTGAATACACGTACAAAATTTCAGCCCTCTAGGTTTCCTCAGAGAGTCTCTAGACCTGTTGGAAAACAAGCAAAAAAATTAAGGAAATATTGGCGGAAAAATCGTGGGGGTAAGGGTTAAAAGTTGAAACCTTCAAAAAGCAGTGTCTGGCTATCAGCTTAACCTGTACACAAAATTTCAGCCCTCTAGGTTTATTTGGGGAGATTTTGAACCGAACGAAACTGTTAAAAAACAAGAAAAATCATGTTCTTTTTGGTATAAAAATGGTGGAGGTAGGGGTTAAAAGTCGAAACCCCCAAAAGGGACCCCTTTGATGCCAACTCAATCCGAATACAAAATTTCAGTCGTCTAGGTTTATTTGGGTGACCTGTGCGAATGGTACAAACTTCAAAAACGTCGAAAAAGCATGAAATTGTAGCTTAAAAATGAGGGGGGTGGGGGTAAAATATTAAAACCTTCAGAAAGCACAACCTTGGTATGAACTCTATCAACACACCAAATTTCAACCCTCTACGTTAATTCTGGGGGGTGGGGGCGTGTTAGATCCAGCGAAAATCGTTTTTTTCCCCCTACTTCCTCCAAATCATCCTAGGAAACTGAATTTTGGATATGTTGTAGATAATTGACCGAAACATTATTTCCAACCGGTTTGGAAAATTTTTATTGCTTTTTCGCCCCCCACCGTCCCCTTAAATGTTGGGTCGGATCCAAAATTTGACCCCACTTTGATAGTATTTTTGTGCATCAAAATAAGGCCCATTTACCAAATCTGAGCTCTTAACTTCCATAGGGGAGCCCTACACATATTAAAAGGTAGCGGGAAAATATATATATAAATATATATATATATATATATATATATATATATATATATATATATAAATATATATATATATATATATATATATATATATATATATATATATATATAAATGTTAGAACCGGACCCATAGAACACGAATATGTAGAAAAAAAAGTGTCGGATATATATATATATATATATATATATATATATATATATATATATATATATATATATTTTTATATATATATATATATATATATTTATATATATATATATATATATATATATATATATATATATATATATATATATATATATATATATATATATCAGAATTATTTATTACTAAAGATATAATTAAGCTATTTTTTTTATTTCAATACATTTTATATACAACTTAACCGAAAGAATTTAATTAAAGATTGTTCAGCACCTAGTTTAATATTTAATTTTTTTTATTTGTTTTAAACATAGTTTAAAACATCGTTTAAAGCACTTTAATTTCAAACATGTTTTATTTAGATTGTGTTTTAAACATGTGATTTAAAACACTTTGTTTTAAACATGCCAACCCTGCCTAGAGGGCAATTTTAAAATGTTCATTTTTCTCAGAATCTCAGTACAATTTGAGCAAAAAATTTAGTCAAAATCCGTCCAGTCAATTAATTTGAGTTAGTTTTGAGACCTTAGGACCGACCATAAGGATCATTTATAATGTAATATTTATTTTTTTCTAAGTCTCAGTAGTATTTGCGGAAAATTTGGTAATGATACGTCCACTCGTTTACTTTAAGCTTTTTTTGAAGTCCTACGGTCTTGCGGGTAATTGGTCGTATGCCAATTTTACCTATAGTTTTCTTTCGTCATTTTTTTGTTATAATACCTATACTATCGTTTTCTTTGAAACAATTGGGAACAGATAAATACAGTCCACATTTCTGGAGCTTAGATGCAAAAAAGATCTAGTCACAGAAGACATTTTTTTCAGAAATTAAAAAAAATGGTTATTTAATTAAATATGAATTTAAAATACAAAATTTATTGTAAAATGGATACTAAGTTAATTTTGAAACTTATTAATTATACTTTTTTAATCAGAAAATTTAAGAAAAATTGTTTTTTTATATTTTTTTGTTGGACAGAATGTTTTTTGCTTAAACATATTGGACATAATTTCATTTGCCTAATTTTATAATGGACATAATACTTTTTGCTATAAAGACATTATTGTAGGGCTGTATAAGTTTTATGTAAATAAAAATAACACGTCTATTGCAGATTTCTTTTTATTTAAAAATAAACAAAAAACAAAGTATCTAACAGTTTTTAAATTAAACGTGCAACAATTCATTGATTTAATATTTTATAGAAAACAAAAAATTTGGAAAAATCTTAGTGCCTCTGTTGGTCACCCCTACCGGTGCTAACTCCAAATTTAAATTCATTAATAACTTTCTTATTAATAAACAAAAATTGTGTATAATTGTTTGCAGAATATTAGTAATAAATATTTAATTGCAAATTATATTTTTTACCCACTTTATAAAATTTAACTAAAACAAAAACGTTGAAAAGTACAAGCAGAAGCACACTTCTAACTGAAATTTTGAACTAAACGTACTCAAGCAACACTGTGATTGGATAAATAAATTACAAATGGCCGAATTAAATGGACATGATTCTTTATGCTTGAAGGTACATATTTTAAACATATTTTTTAGTGAAAAAAAAATTTTTTTTGGCGAAATACAATTATTTAGACATACAGATATTACGATGTGTTTCATATATACATAAAAATCTCAATTTTGAATTTTTTGGACAAGATCTTTTTTGCTTCTCAGCTCCAGATTTCATATTTATTTAAATATAAGATTACTCCAGAACTATACTATTACCTCTAGTTCTAATGCTACTTAATTTTTTTTCTTGTTTTGTGACTGCTTTTTTAGTACCGGATTTTAATGCAAGTATATCTTCGTCTGTTTTGCTTAAGGATATTCTAATTATGTATCTGAAAAAACACTTTTTGTAATAATATAAAAATAGTAGGCTTTAAACTTACATTGACTTTGTTTGTTTTTTTTTTTTTGGTAACAGTAAATAGGATTAATGATTTACAGAACCGATAACAGCAAATAACACTAGGCAGCAAAAAAAACTTTTTTTCCTCGCGAACAAATTTATGTGATTCGTATTCCTCACGCCTCCTATTGTGTAGAAATGTAAATAAAACATTTCAGTCACCTCACTAATTTGTGTGGAAAGTGTTTATTTGTTTTTAACATTTAACGATATTTTTAAAAAAAGAAAATTTATGTAGACCTAAAAAACGAACTTTTTTAATTTTTTTTTAAATTTAAGATGTATATGACATTAAGTACATATTAAGTTAAAATGCAAAAATATTAATAGATTTGAGCTTTAGTTTATGGTATTCCATATTTGTAAATAATAAACAAATATTTTACTTCGCAATAATACCACTTTTATTTTGAAACAATATTGTCACAGTTTCAAAATAAAAGTGGTATTTTTGTGAAGTAAAATATTTGTTTATTATTAAAATTCAATAGTTAAAATTAAGAAAAAAACATTAAAATGCCATCAAAAGTATGTGAAATAATATTGTAAGGCGATTGTAAGTGAGTAAATCCGATGAATAGCTAATGTTTGTTGTTCTTCTTTATGTGTACTTATTGGTAGAAGCGAACTACCAATTTTACGCCCTCGAGCGAATTTGACTCAGGCGCCCCTGCCTTAAAAATTATCTTTTTTTTGTAAATGAGCAAAGAAAAATTGCTGTAAATATGTAAAATTTTCGTTTCTTCGCCAAGCAAAAAAATAAAACGAAACGTCCATTTTTTCTTCTTTCTTTGCTGCAGGAAATACCGCTAGCGAGCAAAGAAATTTGCAATTTTCTTTCACAGGCTCTAAGGACTATAACATAAAAAAACTCTAACACAAAGTTTTTTCGATTTTTCACAAGGTTGTGTTCGGCGCTCAAGGTCACAAACTTGGATTATTAATTGGGCCAACATCATAAACAAGTAAGCAAAAAACAGAACTACCGGATTTGACGCAAGGTCGGATGTATAAAGCTTCTGGACCATACAATATTCTTACATATCTTTTTAATAATAATTTAATGAATTGTTTTTAACGTAGTTGCTCCGAGATAGTCAGGTACAAAAGTATATCTCAGCGAAAAAATTTTCTTTTATAAAAAATTAAATAATGTATTAATATTCTTCAGTTATTATATTTGCATACCACTCGTTTGTTTTTTTTTTTAATTTCCGTGCGCTTATGTTGTAGTAATATAAAAGCATTGTTGAAAAAGCGTTGTAAAAACGTTGTAAAATGATGTTTATAAATTACTAACTGACCCGGCCACGCGTTGCTTTGGCTCAGTAGTTATAATTGATTGAATTAATTTTTTATTATCATTTTGACACAATCAAATCAATATTTACTAATAAAGCTGAAAATAGTTTAGCCAATTTTAAATCATATAGGATTGAGAATAGGCGCGAGAATAAAGTGAGGCTTCGCTTCGCTCGCTAAACAGTTTAAAATTCTAAAAAAGGTTAATTCCATGTAATGCTTCGCTCCGCTCGCCATACGATTTACTAATAAAGATGAAAATAGTTTAGCCATTTTAAAACCATATGGGACTGAGAATAGGCGCGAGAATAAAATGTTTCGATCGCTAAACAGTTCAAAATTCTATAAAAGGTTAATTCCATGTAATGCTTCGCTCCGCTCGCCATACAGTTTACTAATAAAGCTGAAAATAGTTTAGCTAATTTTAAATCATATAGGATTTAAAATAGGCGCGAGAATAAAGTGCTTCGCTTTGCTCGCTAAACAGTTCAAAATTCTATAAAAGGTTAATTCCATGTAATACTTCGCTCCGCTCGCCATACGCTCGCCATACGATTACGAAAAATTAAAAAAAAATTTATCTAAAAAATTTAAAATAAAATTTGGGGTGGACCACGCGCCATCTGGGCCCTATTTCATAAAAGTACAATTTACAATTTACAGGTATTTTTTTTACAAATATGTAAATATTTAAGTTACAGGTGTTGTATAAAAAATTATTACAAATTTGTAAGTACCGATCAATTCTACAATTTTACAGACATTTCTTTGACAATTTTACAGGCAATTCAGTTGATGTTTTACAAAGTACAGATTAAAATCTTACATAGCTTGTAAAATTGTTATTACAATCTTACGTACCTTTTAAGTTCTGTAATTTTTGAACAAGTCTTAATTTTTGACTGTTTTGTGAGCATTCGTTCTTGAAAACTATTTCAAATAATAGTTTCGTATTTTCTAAATATTTTAAACATATTTCTACTTTGCGCTCTAATTTTTCTTTCATATATAATCATCCTTTGCATTTTCTATATTCATATAAAGGAGGGAACCTATCCTAATTTTTGATAAAAATGAGTATAGGTACCGCATTTCGCAGAAATATATGCAAATTTGTTTTGCAGTAATTGTTTCACCGATAGGACCGATACGGGTTACCATTCTAAACAGAATTAACTATATTTTGGTAAATTTACCAAATCAACTACAACTTAGCTACAGTTTAATCCCCATATTTTGCTTATAATCGCTGTAGTGAATTGTTTTCTCTAACCGAACACTTTAGTTTGCCAAGGCTTAGCTCGGTACAAAAGAACAAATAAGGCGTATGGTCAAATTAATTATCTTTTACGTGGGCACAGAAAAGACAGAAAAATTGCCTTTTGTCTCTTGGGGAAAGGTTTGGTCCATCTCTTCGGTCAAACCTTTAAGAGAAATTGGAAACACAATAAACATCTATAAACCTAAAAAAATGTCCGCTTCAACTACCTTCGATCAAAGACCGGACCCCGCATCTCTGCGGACAAAATTCAGCTTGTTAACATTAATATATTCGTTCTCAACATAATTATGAAATTTAAAATATAATATTAACTGGCAAAAAAGATATTAATTTTATTGATACGTTTCTATGGATATCATTTACAATTGTAAAAAAGTTAAGAATTTGTAAGAATTATTTATGCAACACCTAAAATTGTAAGTAGTGCATTACAAGCACCTGTAATTGTAAAATTGTAAAATTGTAACTTGTACTTTTATGAAATAGGCCCCTGGTGGTAACTTCCATTAATACGAATATCATATTCATCTTACCCATTAAAAATACATCATCATACTGATTTTCATGACAATCGGTTGAACGGGGCAGAAGTTGCTACTCTGTAGCGCCACCTGGTGGCGAGTAGAATCAATGAGCATATCATACAAACCTTCTCCGTGGAAAAATACATATATATACCAATTTTCATAATAATCGGTCTAGTAGTTTTTGAGTTCATCGATGACATACAGACAAACATTCATTTTTATATACCTCATTTCAGATACAATTGATCATGAGTTTTCGTTAAAAAATTAAATAATAATTATATTCGAAACAAATCAATCTTCTATTCTTTTCTAAAAATAAACTGCAAATTTAAAATTTACATAAATGCAATAATAAAAGAGGTAAAGCCAAGAAAACGGAAATTATTTAAATTCAAAGTGACGAAGCATGGTTAAATTTAACTGAAATGAACCATATATAAAGATATTTCAAAAACGGCGTAGTGAATAATTTTTATTTCTTATTAAATATGATACCGTAAAACCGTCTAGACCTGGACAGGGGGTCTAGACCCGGACACTTTGCACCAATCTTCAAAGTAAATAATTTCTACATTAACCTGCAACAATAAACATTTGTTCTTGAGGTTATTAGAGAGAGAAAAACTTCCTCTAAACAGCTGTATCAATAAAAACTACGGATTTCAATTTTTACTACATATCTCATTTTACAGGAGCACTATCCTCCAGTTTTTCAAAGAAATAAAATGTGTGTCTAACTTAGACATGTAATTTTCGTCATAATTGTCACATTCTTTTAGTTTTGATATGTATGTGTTTAGAATTTTATCGCGCATCATTTAATGATGTTTGAAGTTATATTCGATGTATATATATAAAAAAAAAAATACATGCTATATACATATATCCGTTTAGACCCGGACACATCAGTTTATTACACTATGGCCGCGATTCGCACTGGCTGTAACTTCCACTATCTATATGTTAAATTTCCGCCAGAATTACTCGGTTTGTGCCTCCTTCTGGTGTCATGTCGCATGTTTACTTCATAGAGAGGCATACTATGCATTGATCCCTCTCCCTTGCCACAAAATGTTTTCAAGCCTTTAAGAGGTTCAAAGACATCAGACGATATAAAATACTGTCCTAACCTCAACGAGAGAGGTTAGTTTGCATGTTTTTACATTGTTTAAGCAAGTGTCCGGGTCAAGACCGATTTAGGGTATAGACCCGGACACTTACTAATTATTTTTTATCTTTTTTATTTTTACTTATAATGAAACAAATGGGTCAGAAATATGACAATATACACTCTTGCTAATGGTGATACTTTTATTGGTGATATCTATGACGGAAACATGTATAAACATAGAATTAACCAAAAAAATGTAAAAAAGTGTCCGGGTCTAGACGGTTTTACGGTATGTAACTTTGTATTTTATAACATATTAAATTTTTATCAAATTCCTTTGACATGCTTTCATTTTATTTTTAAAAATTATTATTTAAATATTATTTTTAAAATCTGAAATCGTTTTTCTCAAAATTGGGGTAGTCAATTTTAGTGGGAATAGGTACGTACTGAATTAAATAAATATCCAGAGAAGTTTCGCTAAATCCCCTGACAAAATCGTTTTACCGACCAACTACTTCAAAATACTAAAGGAAGAAATAAGCCAACATAATTTCTTAATTTTTTATATGTGAAAGAGGACAGTAAAAAGTGTTCTAACAAATAATTATTAAAAGGAGTGTCGAGAACCATTATACAGGGTGTAAAACAAATAACTTTCGTCCTTTTGTGGGGTGACTCATAGCACCCTGTAGACACTAAAACGGCAGGAATTTTTTCGGAATTAACAGTCACATCACCCCTCAAAAGGATAAGAGTTATTTCCCTTACACCCTATATATATATATATATATATATATATATATATATATATATATATATATATATATATATATACAGGGTGTAAGGGAAATAACTCTTATACTTTTGAGGGATGATGCGACTGTTAATTCCGAAAAAATTCCTGCGTTTTTAGTGTCTACAGGGTGCTGTGAGTCACCTCACAAAAGGACATAAATTAAACATAAACTCTACCTATATACAATGGTAAAAAAATATATGCAGTTTTTAATGACCAATTAACAATAAGATGACCAATATGTATACAGGGTGTAAAACAAATAACTTTCGTCCTTTTGTGAGGTGACTTACAGCACCCTGTAGACACTAAAAACGCAGGAATTTTTTCGGAATTAACAGTCGCATCACCCCTCAAAAGGATAAGAGTTATTTCCCTTACACCCTATATATATATATATATATATATATATATATATATATATATATATATATATATATATATATATATATATATATATATTAAATTATAATATATAATAAATTTATTAAAAATTATATAATAAATTTATTAAAAATGTACTCAGCAACTCGTTGTTAAACCATAAAACACATTGTTGAAAAACATAGCCGTTACTACTCTATATAATTGACAGAAGTGCCAAATTAAGGTTGGCCTATTTCTCTTGAGTGTTAGCGGGTATTTTAAAATTGGTTTAAATCACTTTATAGTTAGTTGGAAATTCTATTTGACGCGAAGGCACTTGCCCCGGGTACGCACTTAACCCAGTTTACCCTATTATTATGCAACAATACTGACGGACAGACCAAGACTTTGAACTTTGCTCTGGGGCGGATGGAACTAAACTGTCTTTTTAAATCAAAATTTTAAACTTATTCTGTGCCTTTGGCACGTCTGCGTGACTTTTTGTAACGCTCAAGACAATCAATTCAAGGTTATTTCGTTCATCGAATTAATCGCATAATATCACATCATTGCCCTACTTAAATGGATACACGGTTAATATAAACTTAATTTACGGTCTCAATCAGTGAGTAATCTAGACGTTTCCGTTGTTGATTTTGTATTTCATTTCTTGTTTTTAAAAACATTTTGTTTCCAAGAAGCGGTTTCGGTTTTTTCGTCTTAAATTAATTACACATTTGCAAATGTACCGATTAAAGAAATTCAGAGTGTTCATTACAACATTGTATAAATTAAACATAAACTCTACCTATATACAATGGTAAAAAAATATATGCAGTTTTTAATGACCAATTAACAATAAGATGACCAATATGTATACAGGGTGTAAAACAAATAACTTTCGTCCTTTTGTGAGGTGACTCACAGCACCCTGTAGACACTAAAAATGCAGGAATTTTTTCGGAATTAACAGTCGCATCATCCCTCAAAAGGATAAGAGTTATTTCCCTTACACCCTATATATATATATATATATATATATATAGGTGAGTAATAATACTCAGTGAGTAATCTAGACGTTTCCGTTGTTGATTTTGTATTTCATTTCTTGTTTTTAAAAACATTTTGTTTCCAAGAAGCGGTTTCGGTTTTTTCGTCTTAAATTAATTACACATTTGCAAATGTACCGATTAAAGAAATTCAGAGTGTTCATTACAACATTGTATAAATTAAACATAAACTCTACCTATATACAATGGTAAAAAAATATATGCAGTTTTTAATGACCAATTAACAATAAGATGACCAATATGTATACAGGGTGTAAAACAAATAACTTTCGTCCTTTTGTGAGGTGACTCACAGCACCCTGTAGACACTAAAAATGCAGGAATTTTTTCGGAATTAACAGTCGCATCATCCCTCAAAAGGATAAGAGTTATTTCCCTTACACCCTATATATATATATATATATATATATATATATATATATATATATATAGGGTGTAAGGGAAATAACTCTTATCCTTTTGAGGGATGATGCGACTGTTAATTCCGAAAAAATTCCTGCATTTTTAGTGTCTACAGGGTGCTGTGAGTCACCTCACAAAAGGACGAAAGTTATTTGTTTTACACCCTGTATACATATTGGTCATCTTATTGTTAATTGGTCATTAAAAACTGCATATATTTTTTTACCATTGTATATAGGTAGAGTTTATGTTTAATTTATACAATGTTGTAATGAACACTCTGAATTTCTTTAATCGGTACATTTGCAAATGTGTAATTAATTTAAGACGAAAAAACCGAAACCGCTTCTTGGAAACAAAATGTTTTTAAAAACAAGAAATGAAATACAAAATCAACAACGGAAACGTCTAGATTACTCACTGATTGAGACCGTAAATTAAGTTTATATTAACCGTGTATCCATTTAAGTAGGGCAATGATGTGATATTATGCGATTAATTCGATGAACGAAATAACCTTGAATTGATTGTCTTGAGCGTTACAAAAAGTCACGCAGACGTGCCAAAGGCACAGAATAAGTTTAAAATTTTGATTTAAAAAGACAGTTTAGTTCCATCCGCCCCAGAGCAAAGTTCAAAGTCTTGGTCTGTCCGTCAGTATTGTTGCATAATAATAGGGTAAACTGGGTTAAGTGCGTACCCGGGGCAAGTGCCTTCGCGTCAAATAGAATTTCCAACTAACTATAAAGTGATTTAAACCAATTTTAAAATACCCGCTAACACTCAAGAGAAATAGGCCAACCTTAATTTGGCACTTCTGTCAATTATATAGAGTAGTAACGGCTATGTTTTTCAACAATGTGTTTTATGGTTTAACAACGAGTTGCTGAGTACATTTTTAATAAATTTTTAATAGAGTCTATTATAATATTTTTATATTTTTTATTTAATATTTTTTGTTGTTATTAAGGTAAATTTTAATTAATTGAGAAGATTTTTTCTTTCATTCTGTTATTTTAGAAACAGTAAAGGGAGCGCACTTACCCCAACATTTTTTCCTACGGGGCAAGTGCGTCTTTTGGATTGGGGTAAGTGCGTTCTTAATGTATTATATGATGTAGCGCTAAAGGGAGCGCACTTACCCCACTGTATTATATGATGTAAATTCTGCTTGTTTTTGCCCATAATTATTTATTTTAGGTAGAAATGATACGCAATTACATAAGAAAAACTGCCAGAAGCACACAGTATTCAGCAGCGGCCTTGGAAACTGCATTAGATGTAATTTAGTATACCTCTCAATTATAATATAAGATGTTCAAATTATGTTTTGTTTCTTATAGCCTCTTAAAAGGTAATTTATCACTTGAGATAAAAAGATATTTAAAATTTTTTTGTACAGTTACGTAGAGAAAAGTATGCTTACTCAACGCACTTGTTCCTCAATATAAATCAAGCAAAGAATACAGAATTATATCAAGAGAACGCACTTGCCCCAAACCATGGGGCAAGTGCGTTACATGTACACATTTCAAAAAATAAATAACGGTTCATTATCACGAAGCTTTCTAAAATTTCTTTCTTTTGATTATTTAAGTTTAAAGACCAGGTAGTTGATAACGTTGATAAACAATCAGATGCGATTAATAACATTGATACAATAATGGTCTGAATTTAACTGTCCAAAAATGGGTGTGCACTTACCCCACTTTACCCTAATTACTATTCAAAAGGGGTGCATTGTTATATGTTAAAAATAATATGATTTATGGTTGAGCAGTGAATTTTCTGTAATTTGTGTAAATCAAAGTGCCAGTTCCCCAACCTCCGAAAGGAAAGACGTCTGCAGTTGCCGAATTCTACTAATGTAAGTAAAATTTAAATTATACATAATTGTTCGTATTTTCATTTTATTTATTTTTTTTATTTATAAAAAAAATTCAATTATTCTGGAATGACTTTATGATTTGTTCTATTTGTATTTAAAAGAGGGCAATACTAATTCTAAAATTTAATATGAGATGTTTCAATTATTATTAACGTACCATAACAGCTTTGTTGAGAAAAGTGTAAAATTGTTTTAAACTTCATTACTGAATAAACTCAAATTTTGTGAGTTAAACACTTCAGTTTATTTTGAGTAAACCCCTTTTCAACCAAACTCATTCCTATTGAAAAATTTAAATATATTACTAAGTACGAGTTGAATCATGCAAATTATTAATCAGCTCGAATAATGAATGCATTGAATTAACATATTTTTTGTAATTATACTATGAACACGTAATTGTGGCATATTATGTGTAAAATAATGGAAGGAGAATGTTAACATAACAATAGCAGGATTTGTTTTAGAAAATTTTTGCAGTTCCCCTAGCAACTTCCTTGAGTGAGTGGAGTGTTAACCTTATTGTAATAATATATTACTATTAAAATTAAATAGTTTAGTTTGTGTTTGTTTTAAGTTAGTAATTAAATATTAACTCACAATAATAATTCAAGGGTCTGACAATATATTTTTTTGAAATATAGTCGTAAGATAACTTTGCGAAATTTTTACTTAGGTTAATTTTTTGAAATCGCTCTTCTTGAAAATTAAGTTTTTCTAAATGTATAATATAAACCTATTACCGCACAAAGCCGGATTTATATCCCTAGAATCATACGTTGGTCTACGAGTCAAGTTAATCATACATCGGCGTCGTTTCGACGAATGGACTTTTTACGGAGAGTTTTAGAGTTTATTTGCAAAAAACATTTTTTTTACATAACAATACTACAAAAGCGAACAAAACATTTAAAAAAATTGGATTTGGAAAAATTTCTTAATATAAATGTTTATTAATTTTTTTAAATCTTTTTATCAAAGCATATTTTCACTATAAAAATTAAAAAATAGATAAATACATCAGTTGTATCGTAAAACATGTCTTTCAAATAATTAATTTATGAACTATTATGAGTCAGTGAACATGTGTGACTTTACAGAATGTGAAATTTCTCAGTCATAAATATTCCTATATACATGTAATTATTTACCCATTAGGCACATTTGTAAATTTTCTAAAATTTGTTAGTAATTTTTCGAATAAGATCTCAAAAAATAATAAAAATTAAAATATTTTCCACAAAATAAATTGTTAATCTTTTATTAACTCACTTGAAACGCATTCTTTAGTTTGCGATTCAATATATTAAAACTTCAGTATTATGTCGTCTCTATAAGTCAAACAACTATAATCATCTTTCACATTATGATAATCATTGAATAAATTAATTATAACATCCATATCTTTAATAAATTTTAGAAAAATTAGGAAAACTTTTATATGTGGAGTACAAAATCTTTAAAAAAAATTTAAAAAAAATATATAGCTTAATCATACATCGTCGTCCTTTTGAAGCACACTATTTCAGTATAAAAAAACGACAATAGCTATAAACAAAATTTATACGTCTTATGTGTTATAATAACAAATAAATTAGATAACAGAAGTTTCACAGCAAGCAGGTACCGACAAGTTACAGTATTGGAGCAGGTAGAGAAGTTTGTTCGTCGTTTTGACGAGTACGTATGATTCTAGGGATATGAAAAGACGTGCACCAGGGCCCCCACACGATAGGGGTCTCCACAACAGCAATAATGAATAATATTAAATCGGTTAAAATTGAAGTCAAATAGAAATGCTAATCGCTTTCTCACCTTTTTTTGTTCGTCAATTGATTTTTTTGGAGATAATACAAAAATTGGAAAAATTTCGAAAATTTTTTTATCACCTTACCAGGCGTCTCTCAAAAATAAGTCTAGACCTGTTACCAATTATGACAATAATTATAACAATAACACTTTAAATACTCGCGAATAGCTGTTATATTCAAGCTATTTTTTATTTTAAGAATTTCCTAAAATAAGAATATTACGAAATATTACTTCTTTATGCTAGCGATGTACAAGCGTATTAATTTCTTTTCTCCCTAGAATCCGAAGTTTGGAATTATTAATATTGATATATTTGGCAACACCGGAATTTCCAGTATGGGACGTTATAAAGGTGTGTCCCACCTATTTTTATATTCTTTGATGAGTTGTATAGTATGAAAAAATAAAGAACAAATAATATATTGTTCTTTTATGAGGCGGCATTATTTATGGGATGAAAACAACCTCCAAAATCTACCTTGAAAGTGGGTACCTTGAATAATATATATAGATAGAACAATTGCCATGTCGTCTATCCGTGGCAATTGTAAAATATTTGCATAAATCTATTTATCAAATTGGTTAATCAATATATAAATTCATTGACATCTAGTGTTATAGTGTGAAGATACTAAAATGATGAATAATGCAGAGATTAACTCGATATGCTTTCAAACTAATCAGATCTTTAAATCCTTGTTTTCAATATTGAAAGATTACGGCGCTGTTGTGCAAAAATGTGCTAGAATATTCTAACTATAAGTTTGTTCATATTTCAATTTAAAATCAAAAAACACTCTCAAGGTGCG
This sequence comes from Brachynemurus nebulosus, assembly GCA_035578155.1. Lineage (NCBI taxonomy): Eukaryota > Metazoa > Arthropoda > Insecta > Neuroptera > Myrmeleontidae > Brachynemurus > Brachynemurus nebulosus. The sequence continues at coordinate 16,164,877 of JAPWDM010000002.1, forward strand.
AATCCACCAGAAAAACATTTGCTTCAAATGTTTGTTATGGTTTGCAAATGTTTGCAATTGTTTTTAACTGTTTGCGAACATACTGTCTCCACTAAACAAACAGTTACAAACGATAATCCGTTTGTAGCTGTTCCACGTATTTTTATATTTCCATATAAATGCATATGTATATCACATATAAAAAAATTACTTCGAGTAAAGAACTTCTTGTTAGCACTATGTTGTTCGTAATAATCTCTAATCAAAACAGGAAAGACATAAATTTTGGATATCTAATTTTAAAAAAATAAGAAGTTCTATACAGTTATTAACAGACTTAAAAACAGACCTTAGAAGTGGTTTATTTCAAAATTTTTACCGTATGTCATCGGAAAATTTAGAATTTTTAATTTCCCAAATTAGCCTAAAAATTTGTAAAGGGGATATTAACTACAGAGACTGTATACCCGTCGAAGTTAGACTAGTGATAATGTGTTTTAGCTCCAAGAGATTCTTACAAAAGCCTTATGTATATTTTTCGAATTTTGAGACAATTAATTAACAAAATAATTCCTGAAGTATGCACAGCCTTCTTTAGTTTTTTCACTTCTGAACGGCGAGAGTAGAGAATTCCACGCATCCTGCTTTTTAATTTTATTATAATAAAATTTATTGGTAGTTTTTGGCCATATTTCTGGTTTTGATTTATAAAATTTGATTAATTGCAGAAATTTTTCATTATCTCAATCCATGTTATTTTGATTCGTTTATTAATTTAAAATTACAATAATCCTTTTTAAAACACAAAACTATGCTGTTATATTTACAACAAAATAAAATAAAACAAGAAATAATTATACATAATATGGATATATGTTTGTTGTTCGTATGTATTTCATATCACATACCGTCTCCACTAGAAAAACACAAAACACACCAAACAACGAATTCCCTTTAATGTACCGACTTTGGTCGGAACACTGACAAACATTAGCAAACAATTGCAAACATTCGTGACGATCATCTCCACCAAAAAAATTTTGTGTTCGCAAACATTTACAAACATTTGCAAACAGTTTGCGCGCTTGGTGGATCCGCACCTTTAGTACAAACTCGGAACATGTAAGTTATTATTTTATTTTTAAATTTATTTTAGGCTTACATAATTATTAATTATTCTTAAGCATGTTGTTTATTTATTCTAAATTTATTATTTAAAATTTACATTATGTAGTTTAGTATTTGATTCAAGTAGATGTTTATTCATTTAAATTCATTTAAATTTTATAATGAATATTCAGCGGATTAATTTTTAAATAATTTTTCCACATGATTCTTTTTCAGTTAACCGAAATGGGTTCACGTAGGAAATAACACGTGTTCTCCTCAAATTATTCTGTTAACTGATTTAAAGAATTTTTCTGCTATATTTTTGGCATTATGCACAACGTCTAAATTTATTTGACCTAGATTTATTTAATTTAGATTTATTTGGGTTAATAGTCTAATTAAAAGTTTGTTTCGGAATTTGTATTAAAAGTCAAGGAGCCCACCCGTTGTAAATCGTAATATAACCTTAAATTTTCTTATTGTATTTTTTTTTTTCATTTATTTTATCATGTGGCTCCGTAATTCATCGCATTTACGATTCAATTATTATTGTTCTGTGTCATTTCAATAATTGTAATATATTTTTCTTTTTTAATAAGTCGATAGTACGCAGCTCAGGTCAGATTAACATCTTTAGGTTTCGTTAGTGATTTATTTTCTTGTAAATTTCAAATTCTATTATATTTCATTTTAACCAATAGTTATAAGTTAGCTATCTGTAAGTCACCTTCATGACTAGGACAGGGGATCTTATCCACCTGACAAATTTTAATTTAATAAATTTTTACAATTTTTTATTTTGTTAAGATGAAATTTCTAGTTTTATTTATAATTTACATTCACCATCACGGCGCTTAAAACCCATGCTTCCACACCAATGCGCAACTCCGTACCTGAACTATCCATTACCGTACCTTCATCTGTAAACCGGCAACCTTTGAAATATATTTTTTACCGCACAATCTTATCGATTTTAATGAAACTTGGTATATACGTATATGTAAGCAAGAACTAAACTGAAATTGCTAGATAATAACTCTTTCAGGGAGGGTATTTAACTATTTTAAAATTTTTTATTTTGATCATCTTCTGAAAACAAATGGGCTAATTTTTATGAATTTATTATTATCTTATAGACATAGAATACTAAAATATCTTTAAATGGTTAAAATAACTCCTATGTGATTAATAAACCCACAAGTAGTTTAATAATTCTTAAGGAAATTTTTTCGATACATTTGTTGAAGAAAGTAAAGGAATTTCAATGGAGATTAGGAAATCAATTATTGACGTATGCTAGCAAAATAAAATATTATCCTAGAGAAAATTCTTAAATAGTACAGAATAGAATTAGATTTATATCATGTGTTACATATAAATTACAGTGGTGTATTATATACAATTTATAACTTAAGTCTGTATTACAACTGTTAATGAAAATTATCTCATTTTAAATATTTTTAATAAGTATTTATTATACACTTTTTAGTTTAAGGTAGACATCCTTGGAACTTATGGTTGCTTATTCTTGATAATATCTAAGAAATCTGTTATGAAACGGCATAGGTTTTGTAATGTATTTTGGCTTTACTCTGAAAAGTAATTTTTTGGATTGAGGTTGTTTGAAGACAAACAAAAGAGTAAACTTATAAACCTATATTATTTATTAAAATAGATGATTTAAACATAAATTTAATTACCAATTCCGTTCTTCAAAATCAAAGAAAGAAAATCGTTTTGTAATGTATTTAAATTTTTCAATGGGGATGAGTTTGGTTGAAAAAAGGGGTTTACTCAAAATAAACTGAAGTGTTTAACTTAAAACAAAACTTAGCTTATTCGGTAATGAAGTTTAAAACAATTTTACACTTTGCTTAACAACACTTGTGGTACCTTAATAATAATTGAAACATCTCACATAAAATCTCGGAATTAGTATTGCTTTCTTTTAAATACAAACAGGACAAATCATAAAGTTATTCCAAAATAATTAAATTTTTATAAACATAAAAAGTAAATAAAAATGAAAATACAAACAATTATAAATAACTGAAATTTTACTTACATTCGTAGAATTCGGCAACTGCAGAACGTCTTTCCTTTCGAAGATTGGAAAACTGGCACTCTGATTTACACAAATTACAGAAAATTTACTACTCAACAATAAGTTATATATTTTTCAACTTTAACAATGCACCCCTTTTTGAATAGTAATTAATTATTATGCAATAAAACGGACAGACCAAGACTTTGAACTTTGCTCTGGGGCGGATGGAACTAAACTCTCTTTTTTGAATCAATAACTCTAAACTTATTCTGTGCCTTTGGCACGTCTACGTAACATTTTTTTTTTAACACTTAAGACAATTAATTCAAGGTAATTTCGTTCATCGAATTAATACAAATCATTACCATACTTAAATGAGTACACAGTTAATATAAACTTAATTTACGGTTTCAATCAGCGAGTAATCCAGACTAACATTTCCGTTATTGATTTTGTATTTCATTTCTTGTTTTTAAAGACATTTTGTTTCCAAGAAGCGGTTTCGGTTTTTGCGTCTTAAATTAATTACACATTTGCAAATGTACCGATTAAAGAAATAGAAATACAGGGTGTTCATTACATCCCCCACCGCTTAAGATAAAAGGGGATTTTAATGGTATTCCCGTTCTGCATTTGCTTTATTTAAAATAAAATCCTTAATAACTTCTCGATACCTTAATTAAACAATTATTTTAAAAATTATATTTTTGGTATTATTTACTTTCGGATGACACAATAAAACAAAATTTTTTTCAAGTCTTTTCCTAGAAGAAGAAAGATCTCAACTTAACATATTTTGTAATTCCAGGTTTAAAGTTATTTATGAATTAGCATAAACATTAGCGAAAGTAAAATATTAATGTATATATGAAAATCTTATAAGTGAAATCAAAATTATTTTGATGTATCTCTCTTCTTCCACTTCAACCTAAACACTATTTCACCTGTTACTTAGAGTCTCTAATATTAGTTCATCCACTCTTGATTTTTCGGGTCGGACGTCGGTACTGTAGGATACAGGTGAGCCTTGGTCTGCACGTTCACACTTACACAATCACTGGCGCTGAGATTTACATTCAGGTTGGTGTTGTCGATGTTGGGATTTTGTTCATGCCTTTCGGGTTCCGGATGTTGTGGACCTCGTTGTTTTCTTTCGCGATCTTGATTCTTATGGACCCAGTACATTGTCAAACTATCGAATAGTGCTGCCAAAAGGTGAAAACTAACACCAAAGATGTCGTACAGCACTGCACCATGAATTAATGTGTCGATTAGGAATTTCAACACCTTTGCAACCAAATATAACCCCATAAATCCGGCGATGACTGTTCCAAATGTCATGAACCAATCTACCAGACGTAACCACCAGTTTGAGATCCAGGCCTTGACCGTTTCTTCATCTATTAGTTTGTTAAGGTTCGTTCCCTGCATATCAGTATGTGCTCCAATCATGCCGCAAGTCACAATTCCAGAAAGTGCTTGTCTTTCAGAAGGTAAAATTATATGTTTTCGAAGGGTTTCCATGTTGTCGTGTGAATACAAGCCACCCTTGAACAAGTTATTCGGGCTTTTGTATTGCCAAGTATGTTGATTATTTGGTGTTAACAATCTGCGGTTCGATCGTCTCGTGCAACCCTTTCATTAATTTATACCATTTATTGTTAAATTGGTATAATGGGTATAAGAAGTTATTACAGTCGATCTCCGACGCATATTTTTGAATAATTTGCGTTCGTGGCGCCATAAAATACGATTTGTTATTGTATGTGATGGGAGCCTCATGATAGCAGTTATTAGTGTATCTCAGCGTTACTTCCACGTGAGTAGATCGAATTACGTGGACAACCTCTCCATAATTGACCGCGGTATAATCTGGTCCGTTCATTTTTGCATATGCGAATTCGGCTGGTGCACGTACAACCAAATTGTTTGACAGAAGACAGGCAGGTCGTTCCATCGATATCCACTGACTTCAAAAACGGGTTGGCATACCACAACTTTGACTCGACACTCCTTACTGGACAATTTGTAACTTTTCCAAACTTAACATTAGCAGTAGCATTTTCACAAAATTAAATGTGTCATCATTCCCATAGTCCAATTTCCAATCTGATCAGCTAGCGCTCCGCATTACATGCAACAGAAAACAGTATATTAAACCGATTGTCCCTACTAATAGTTAATTATATTAAAATAAACAAAAAAAAAAAAAAATTAATACGAGAGGTAGGCAGAATAATCAGTCAACTTAAATAGTTCAATATCGTACTCGTTATATATATTTTTTTTTAATTGCTCCTTTTTTTGACTCCTTTCTGCTACAAAAAAACAAAGTTTTACTGTACCTATATTTTTTTTTTTTATAATGCTGTGCAAGTAATTAAATTATTAATTAATTAAATTATGTTTACATGATATTTATGTACCAGAATCATGTTACTTTATCAAATGTATAATATAATAGTTTGTCGTAACCTTGAACCAATTCTCTTTTTAGGCTACTCAGAGGTCAATATTTTTTTTTAAGCCTTGATGATTGAGATATATATTTTCTTTTTAATGTCAAGTATACTTACTAAGGAAATAATGTAAAATACCTATGATAAAATAGTAAATTTTTTTTTTCAAACAAGAATAACATTTTAATTAACATCTTATTATTGTTTAAATTTTTTTTTTTAAAATTGCTTAAATAGCTTTTGGCAAAACCCACGGGTGTTCTTCGACGCTACCTCTACTTCTTAAATTGTAACCGTGTCCTGATTGTTCTGCCGTAGTTACTGGTTCGTTAACTAATTCTGAATCGTTAGCTACGTCCTCATTTAAACTTTTGAAACTATCATCTGATGAATTTAATTCCAGTTGCAACTCGTTATCGCTAAACACCTCTATGTCAGACTGTTCGTCCCTTAAAGTTATTTCACTATTATCTTTACCGAAACTTCTAGGTTCATGCAATATTATTGGCGGAACTTCTATATGTTCCCCATCATCTTGTTTCACATTTACGGGTACATAACTTAATCTAACTTTGGATTTATTAGTCCCTGTATCATTATCTGGTTCACCAGTATCCTCGTTCACGGGTTCCTCATTATTTACAGCTCTAGTATCCCTATCGAAGTATGGTTTTAATCTATTCACGTTAACGGTTTGTTCATTTTGACCGCATATGCTGCGAATTTTATATGTTACTGGACATAATTTTCCAATGATTCTGAATGGGCCTTTCCAAGGTTTAATTAATTTTTTACTTGTATGTACCTTACTAGCACTATCTAAGAGATAGACTTTATCACCTAACGCAAAGTTTGGTTCCTTAGTTTTCTTACTGTATTGAATTTCACGTTGTTTGGCTGTTTTTTCCATAGTTTTTTGAACTTGATTAAATGAATTTTGTAATCTAGCCATTAATTCTGAAGCATAGTTTTCATCATAGTCATATCGAACTCGGTTTGGACGTATTATATCATCAAATGGTAATTCTGGATCTCTACTATGTAATAGAAAATATGGGGTTTCCCCTGTTGAAGTATGAACAGAAGTACGATATTCAAATAGTACATATGGTAATAATTCGTCCCAATCCCTGTGATTTTCAGCTACAAAGTGTGATAGCATATCTTTTAGTACCCTATGAAATCGTTCCACAGCACCGTTACATTTTGGATTATATGCAGTGGTTTGGATTTTTTTGATTTTTAACAATTTACAAATATTTTTCATTAACTCAGAGGTAAAATTGCTGCCTAAGTCAGTAAGTAGTTTTCTAGGTACTCCATGTCTACAAATTATTTGAGTTACAAATGCTTTTGCGACCGTTTCAGCTTTTTGGTCGGGTAAAGGTATTGCTTCCGCGTGCTTCGTAAAATAATCCATAAAACTTAGTATAAATTTATTCCCGTTATCGGTAGTCACCAAAGGCCCTACTATATCCATACTGGTAAGTTCAAAGGGAGCTGAAACTGGGGGAAAATTTTGTAAGGGAGCGGGTAAACGATTGTTTGGTGTTTTCCTTTTATTGCATGAGTCACAGGTTCTAATGTAATGTTCGACAACTTTACTCATATTTTCCCAGTAAAGCCGTTCTTTTAACCTATTTAAAGTTTTTAATATCCCCTGATGTGCCGCAAACGGTAAGTCGTAATAATCATGTATAAATTTAGATTTTAACGATTCGGGAACTACTAATTGGTCATGACGTTCATTAGTTTTTCTAGTTTTGTAAAGGATTTCATCATTTTCTAAGTAAAATTTCAAGTAAAATGGATTATTTTTAACCGTTTCGATAATTTTTAAAAGTTTCTTATCCTTATATTGTTCATTTTTGATTAGAGATCGGTCCCAGACGGGAAGATAAAATATTTCATTTCTTGTTTTTAAAGACATTTTGTTTCCAAGAAGCGGTTTCGATTTTTGCGTCTTAAATTAATTACACATCTGCAAATGTACCGATTAAAGAAATACAGGGTGTTCATTACAGTTTGTCAAAATTTCAATATTTTTCTGATTAAATAGTTGGTAAACATCATTTTGATTTCTACAGCTTATTAAATATTTTTCTTTCAACAGCTCTAAACCATGACAATCTATAAAGAAATGCTCCGCTGTTTCAAGCTCGTTACACAACGTACATAATCAGTTTTCATCGTACTTGCTTTTAGTCACATTCCATATACAATTACCAGTTCTAAAATTTGGAAGTACTCTTCTTAGATCATCTGACAAGTACATAATATGCACCTTTATCATAATGACTTAAATTTTTAAAAAATTTTAGTTTTTCTTTCTTCAATTTTGGCAAATATTTTTATATAATATTCTTCCATTAGAGCATTTCTTACTTCCCTTGTTCATTTCTGCACCGTAAACTGACTTTTTTCTAGAACGTGACTTATCTTTAGCTAACGTAGTACCTCACATACTTTATCCACCCAAAAATCTTGCCCTATGCGGTCATGTTGGTATTTTGCACAGTATTTTTATAGCGGTGTTATGTTTTCATTTTCTTGGTATCGCAGTTTTAAAAAGTAATTTATATACCTCTCTTCCACTTTCACCGAAGTTAAAATATGTCCAAGCTCCATAATCGCCGCCAATATCCCAGTATTTTTTTTATCTGCAAAATGTCTTTACAATATTTATAATTTATTAAATTTTATCTACTGTATTTTCTGTAATATATGGTCCCCATATTTCTGATCCACAAATTAATATGGATCGTATCATTGTGTTTAAAACATCGATTTTGATTTTGCAAGGTATATCCTGTTTATTGTAAAAGCTTTTTCTTACTAGATTATGGAGGGTAGGGGTAAGGAGGAGTATCTCATATGGGACTTGAATCGAAAAAGTGGCCCCTGAATTTGATGAAATAGTAGTTCAATAAGTAACCAGAACGGCGCTGATAAGCAATCAGGGTTCGATCTGAACTTGGCGATTATAAGTGAAGTGAAGTATGCCAAAGGGAAATACTAACTGTTAAAAACTGTTAAAAACAATAAAAATTGAATTACATAAATATAACAATTAAAACTGTTAAAAACAATAAAAACTGTTGTTTCAGTTTTAAAATTTTCAGCGCTTAATTTCAAATTTAAGAATTTTAGTACACTAGCACCATCTTAATTTCATCCACTTTTGGGGCCACTTTCTATACATGGAGATACTTCTCCTTACCTCTACCCTCCATATATTAGATGTAGAGCATTATTGACGATTTTAATTTTTTACTCTACATGCTCCACCAAAATATATAAAATTATCTACAATTTCCAATTTGTTTTTACTTAATTCCCAGTTTAGATTTTGTTTTATAGGTATTATATCTTTGACTGAATACTATCATCTTGGTTTTTCTCCGTATTAGCAGTCAACTTCCATTCATTTGTATACTTACCTACTGTATTTAGCGCTCTTTGAAGCCCTATTAGTGATTCTGATAGTAAAATCATGTCTTCTGTGTACAGAAGAATCGGGCAATCTTTTTTACCAATTGCTGGTGCATAAGTGTCAACCTTATTTATAAAATAATAAATGTCATCAATAAACAAATTAAATAGTACGTCTGATAGCTGACATCCTTGTCTTAGTCCCATTTTGTAATTTGCTTCACCGTATAGTTGTATTCATTAATTTTTATTCTGAAATAGTATCTACTATAAATATTTTGTAATATTTGTATAAAATTTGAAGAAATTCCAGCCTTATGTAATTTATACCCTAATGCTTCACGATTAATAGAATCAAACGCTTTCTGTAGATCTGTGAACGTTGAAAATAGTTTTGTACGTTTCTTTTTAAAAGTTTTTTCTATTAAAAAATTTATCACCATTTGTTGATATTTTTGAATAAATCTTCCCAATATGTCTAATAACGTGATCGGTTTGTAATTGTCTGGTTGTTTTATGTCCCCTATACAAGTTACATATAACGCCTATTCTCCATCCTTCCAGTATTTGTTTTTCTTGTTGCAACATATTCAAATATTTAAAAATTATATAAAAAAAGAGTTGTTTTTGATACAATTTTCATAAACTTCGGCCGGCAATCCATTGTAACCCGGTGCTTTGTCCTTTTTTACTTTACACATAGCTGTCATTAGCTCCTCCACAGTTATTTCCATGTCGAATAATGGTCATATTCTGTTAATGGTACTACTACTCCAGGTATCCTAGTCCACATTTTGGCTCTGTTAAAAAGTCTATTGTAATGTTCTAATCAGCATTCTTCAGAGATATATGGGATAAAATGCCTTTTTTGATTTTTTGATTTGAACAAATTCCAGAATTCCTTTTCTCTCTTTCCTTTTAAAATTTCTCCGAGTTTCATTACGTATTTTTTAAAATATATTTCTATTTTTTTCTCACACATTTTTCTGTATGAACTTCTTTCATAAAATATTCTTTAAGATAATTTCGTTCCGCCTCCGTATGTTATATTTTCTTTTCATCCCTAAATACTCTTTATCAAACCAGCCTTGGTTTTTCTGAGACTTGTTTGCTCATTTTGTGGTTTTCATCGTACCACAAGCTCGATAAATGAGTGTCCACCATTTCACTGCTAGTATCCTTCAGGCATGTTTGAAAAATATATGTATGCTCCTTCTTCCATTTATATTTTATTTATTTTTCATTGTTTTCAACTATTTTTAGTTTTTCTATTTCTTCCACCAGTTTTGTATTAAATATTAATGGCATGTGTTTTAACTCACATCGGTTACCAACTTTTAGTTCAACTTCATTACTATAACATTCTTTGTCCATGGGAACATAATCTACAACGCTTCGTTCTGTATCGGATACGTACGTTGTAATGTAAAAATTAAATTTTCTTATTATTATTCACAAATTGGTAATGTACATTAATAATTATTAAACCTTCTGTTATCCTAATCGAGTATATTAGTGTCGTTTGTTCTATTTTTTCAGCGAGTGGCGAGTTACTACGAGTCGCACATGCGCCTAATAAGGTTCGTTGTAATTGAAGCTGTGATTCAGTGGAAAACAGATCGTAAAAGATCATTTTACTTTATGTCCGTTGCTCGAGTACAAAAACCTAAAGATGTGATTTCTATTAAAATTACAAATGCTTTACTTATTTATTCTTTTTTTTGTAATAATGTTTTGTCACTAAGTTTTTTATAATGAATTATTAAAGTTACAATGGCCGTTTAAACTTATTTCATATTTGTTTCGACGATGCCACCCTTGGTATGTATTTTTTGTTCAAAATCTATTTATTTGTACTTTTTTTGGTGTGTCCATATATTACGTAACGTTTTTATATTTTTGGAAAACATAATTGAATGCTATTTTTCATTTACCATATATCTAAAATTGGTTTGTTTTCACACATTGTAAGTATTTAATTTTATGAAAGTATTCAATTTTTAATTGGATGTAATACGTTGTTTGAAATCTTCTTTACTTAAATGCCTGTGTTCACAATTGAAGAATTATACCGCGTGTTTCGTGTGGAAACAATACCAATTATTTTATTACATATTATCAGTTTTTCTTTTTATTATCTTTTATGTAAATGCACTGAGAACGACTTGCTTGGATAATTTCCGCTTTGCTAACGGTTTTCTTATTATTTAGGTTTCTCTCTGCCCTTCCTAATTTCTTACTTTGGATTTCCTTCATTTTGTTAAGAGGATTTCGTCAATATAGTACGGATCTTTCCTTTTCTGCTGCGGGTGTCGGAAATGGACGCGCCAACCTGTGGTCCGATACGTGGCGTGTTCCGTCCTGCACCAACCTGCCGCAGCCAATATGGTTCTTTTAATGGCAGATTAGTAATTAGTTTGTCAGGAGTTTTAATTTTATCTAAGTTAAGTGAACACTGTAATAATTTAATTCATTTTTTTTTCTTGTTCTGTTCGTTTGTACTAAACTTAGGGACAGGGCGTATCCCCTGAGCTTTAATACCGAGTAACATGTAATAAGCTTATCTGAGCTAGTCGATTCAATGAAGCAATTGTCAGTATAACATCTTAATGTAACTGTACTTTAACAACTTGTAAATAAATTGTAAATTTTAATTCAACATGCAACTAATATTTTTATTTTATCATATCCATCATTATAACGTATAACTCCCTTCTCTATCTCCCTGATTCCTTCCATTGAGTATAATAAAACCGTTGATTTGGCAAAATTCGACTAATCACTTTTAATACTTATTAATAAATTTGTCCTTATTTGATCTGTATCTGTTCAAACAGGACGAATAATTCATTGGTTCGTATACACCAAAAGTATTGTCGTATTCAGTTATTTCTTGCAAGGTTCCTGTTCTTGAATTTAGATCCTCAACTATATATATAACTGCTGTTGGATACATCGTCCTCATATCGTTAAATTTTATTTTCAATTCTTCGTAAAAATTGTGATTTGTATAATTAGACGTTTCAGGTTGATCATAACAAATTGCAATTATGTATAATTTTCCTTTTATCGAAAGCTTTATCCAAAGAACTTCTTCCATACCGTTTTCAATATTTTCTACCGCCCGGATATATTTAATGTTGACAAAAACTGAAATTCCATCCGGATGTCTACCTTTTACATTATGCTTACATTTAGATTTGTGGAAACCTAAAAAATAAATTAATAATTAGTAGATAAGCTATGACAGAGCGGGAGCACCGTAGAACCCCAATTTTCCGGACTACTTTTTTGACGATGTTAAGAACCGTGTAGTTTGGGGTCCTACTGTACCTAGAGTATGAATTGATCTCTGACCCGGCACGTACCGAGTACATGTATTAAAAAATTTGTTGTTGACATTTGACCCCAACACTCGCTCATACTGTTGGCCTTGAAATTCCTAAGAGGTGAGTCATCACCAGCAACCAAATTAATTTATGCTAACCCATTATGCGTCATCACAATTTACTTATAACAATTTCATTTTGTGTTAACCCATTACCAGCCAAACATAACGCATGCGCAGACTGAATTTAAGTACACGACGCATGCGCAGACTGAATTTTAGGCCACAATTTGATAGATGGGGTACACTACCGCGTCAAAAATGTGGGGAATACCCTAACTCGGAGGTGGCCCCAAACTTTTGACACCGTACTGTACTTAAATTTTTGGTACACTACCGTGTCAAAAGTGTGGCCCCCCTGGCCAAAAAGGTATCCGATCACTTTTTGAAGCGTACTGTACATGCAAACCTTGACCCCAACACGCGCTTGCCTTAATTACGTCATCTTAAACGAACTATCACGTCAAAAAATGTGGGGAATACCCTAACCCAGGGTGACCCCAAACTTTTGACGCCGTGCTGTACTTAAATTTTTGGTACACTGCCGTGTCAAAAGTGCGGGCCGCCCTGACCAAAAAGGTATCCGATCACTTTTTGAAGCGTACTGTACGTGCAAACCTTAACCCCAACACGCGCTTACCTTAATTGCGTCATTTTAAACGAAAGGTACATTACCAAGTCAAAAATGTGGGGAATACCCTAACCCAAGGGGTGGCCGCTAAATTTTGTGGGGGCACTGTACCAAGCGCTAGCCGCAATCATGACTTCAGACTCCTGACTCCAGACTCCAGATTTCTGACCGGTTGTATATTAAGAATATGTTATGTATACACTCTGTATATCGCTATTTAATTTTAATTTTATAAATACATACTAGTAAATAATTGTAGCCTTTATGTCAACAAAATCTATCTAAAATAATTTATCACTTTTATCAGCATTGGAAAAATATTTGCTTAATTGGCAAAAAAGTAATATGTTTGCAAATAAATTCGTATATATTACTGTACAATAAATACCTGGATTATTTCTTAATATGTATACTATAATTTAACTATGTTGTTTAATATAAAAATTATAACAGCATTAAGATTTGCTAAATTTTTTTATAAATTAGTAGTTTTGGGGTAAAAAATTTATAGAATATCATCTTAAACTTACATCACACATACATAATATAATTATTATATACAAATGCATGTATACATAGGTGCAGGTATAAATGCACGTATGCATGAGTGTATTCTTATACAGGGTGTATCATGAAATATGCTTTTCAATTAGAATAAAAAAATTTTATAAGATTTTTTTCAATACTTTTATAGGTTAATGAAAGTAACTTCTTGCTGTAAAAAATAGGGGAATTCAGGGTAACTATTAAATAAAACGCACATAATTTTTTTTTTTTTTTAATTTTTATTTATAGAATAAATGTATACAAAAAATTAAATTGCTTAAATCTATATATTACTTAAAATCTATTTATTTTCCATATAAAAATTTTTTAAAAGAATACAATTTTCTAATGAACAAATTTTATCTGAATGAAGCATACAGCGTCTTGAATAATATTCATCTCGTAGAATGGAAATCTTCGGTACATCAAATATTTCTTCCAAATTCAGAATCCACGGCTGGTTTTCGGTACCATCAAACAAACTTGATATCCATTTCTTCTTTTCACCGCCCTTGACGTATATAACATCATACTTCTTTAATATAGGTTTCAATATGGTATGAAGTTTTTTGTACGGAATAAATCCATACGACCAAGGTATTCCATGCCAATTTCGGCAAAGCCAACGGGCTACTCGTTGATATTTCTTCGGCAACTCGTTGAAATCAAACGGTGCGTCGAATATAAGATGTAATATATCATCCGAATTTTCTGCAGCGATACCAACTTCTTTAAAATAAAATTCGTTGTTAGCTCCTTGATAGCCTTGTATGTCAAGAAACGCCATTTTTTACCGCCGCCGTAGAACTGAAATTATTCACACAATCTACAACTTTATATAGAATAATTAAAAGTGGTGGGGATAGTTAGTTAATTTGTGGAACGTATTCGAAAATGGCTATTAATAGCTATTGCTAGTTTACCATCAAATTACAAACTGTTAATAATATTTAGCACATTGGTCAGTACCAGGTTCTCTTTACTTTAAGACCTAGTGATTTAAGGAATACTAAATTTTCGGGTGAAATGTGTTGTTGCTTAAAAGTTTTACGTTTAATGATCTTAGGTTTCGAAAACCCTTTGCTATGTTGGCTAGCGGTGGACTGCGCTGAATTGTAAATTAACATGGTTCGAAATGCAATTGTTTTACCACGAAAGTATAATTTTCAGCGAAAGAGATGTTAACTCTTTGACAACCACCGGTAAATAGATAATATTTTATGTAAGTTCAACTATTTTATACCCTTCAACCATGATAAGGTGTATGAGCTGGAGTATAACTCAGCAAATTATATAGCGGTGGTGACGTAACACACAAATGCGGTGGTTGTGTTGCGGTTGTGGCGGTGGTGTCTGTGTGGCGGTTGTGTGGTGGTTGTGGTGTTTGTGTGGCAGTTGTGGCGGTGGCGGTTGTGTGGTGGTGGCGGGGTAGCAGCGGTGTTTGCGGCTTAAGTGAACAACTTTATCATTAATTCAATCGAAACAGCAATTTACTGTAGACAATAAATCGGTGGTGACATCTCGCGGTGTTTGTTGAACGCAATATTTAAATTAATCATCATCATAATCGCTAGCATCTTCTTTATCAGTTTCATCCAGATAATCACCTAGTGGCTCAATAACATCAGCCTTTTGAAGTTCACGAAGTATAGAGAATATTTCTTGACCGACAGTAGTTTCTCTTAAAGCATCTAACTCTTCCATTAAAGCTTCACTATCATCAACGTTAAGCAACATGTTTTTATTTTCCTCTAAACTCCGAATAATATTGAGTATTTTTTCACCAGTCTCTGAAGTCTCGTATAAACGTCGTAATTCATCTATTAAAGTATTAGGATTATGCCAGTATTTTATTTTTTTCGATTGCCCATTAGCATTTTCCGAGTCGTTGTATTTGATACGCTTAGCAAGTAGCTCTTGGTCCGTTGAATTGACTGGACGTTTTATTGCTATTCGTTCATTAGAATCCTCACCTTTATTTTGAGTTTCTTTGATTAATAAAATATCCAAAAGGGTTTGCAGAGCTGTAGTTAACTTGGGAATGATAACAGTTCCACTATCAGAAGTGGTTAAAACCCTGTTATTAGACTCATCGCTGGGTGTGTAAACACTATTTTGATTTCTTAAATTATTAAATTTAGTTTGAATTACTTTTGATGCAGCTTTAATTCCTTGTTCAAGTGAATTGACCCTTTCTTCAACTTTATTGTTTAGAAATTCATCATCAACATCATTCCTCCCGGTATCATAACTAGATAAGTCATCAGCCGTGTCTAATGTTTGTCTTTTTAGCGGATCAAGAGAGTAACTATTTTCAAACCTTTTTGGTGAAAATTCTCGCATATGTGTATTTCTTATATGACGTGAAAGAGAATCTTTCCGCGAGAAGCTTTTATAGCACTGCGTACACTTGAACATTATAATAGATGTGTAAAGCTCAACTAGTCTTACAAGATTAATTCAGAATTGTGTTAGCGATTACTTATATACTCCACCACCACCGCCGCCACCACCAGCGCCGCCTCCACCACCGCCACCACCACCACCACCGCCACATCTGAGTTGCTCATTTTACTCCATGGAGTAGCGGTTGACATTCAGCTTACACATTTTGCCTCCATTACGCTCTTTCGATTCGGAAATTAGTTTAGAAAAATGAATGAAAAGCTATATACAAGTGTCAGGTGACTCAACACCAACATTAACATACTTGCTCCCGAATATAGGCAATTACATTGCATTGCCAAGTGGCCCCACACCTACTAAGAGTCTTATCATTATTCAAGATATAATTTGGGAGGTTCTAATGTGTTGTAAAATAAGAACAATATAAGAATTTATACGTAAAATAATTTATTTTTTAATAAAATATACGTTTACAATATTAAAATTAAAAAGTAAATCAATTCATTTTCACATCTGACAGTTTCCTTAAGCTTACACCAAACATCATACATGTGATAGCTACTTACTAAATTCCACAATATGTAAAAAACCACTGGAATCAATTCCTTTATATGTAATAAAATATTGTCCTGTACGTAAAAATTGCATGGTCTGCTCATTCAAATCCGCGAATCGTTTTGGAAGGAACACTTGAGCATCTGCATGTTCCACCGCAACCGCTGGCCCATATCGAGTTTCCATGCGTCGTACGTCAAGAATTTTCCACGTTTCATATGGTTTGAGTGTAGATAGCGATTTGAATGGTTTACCAGCACCAAGTTTATTCAACTTCTCCAAAACCGGATCCATTGTTGTATCAGTGGCAGTAAAAGTGGTCCACAGATCACTTATACTTAACTCAATACCGTGTTGTTCAGACATTTTGCCAATACACTGCCAATTTCTGTTACAGCACGTCGCTTAAATAAATTATGAGTTGCCACCACAAAAACCACCACCAAATAAACAACATATTAATTAATCTCTTAACAATATGTAGATATTAAAACACATTCATTTCAATCAATTCCTTTTTCAGAGAAATTTTTTAAAAAGATTAATAAAGCAATTTTATTGATTCAAAATTCTCAAATCTCTAATAACTATGCTTACTTTAAGATAAATAAATTCTATCTATATACATTGAATTTTTAAAAAATGGTTAAAAAAAAAATTGATTTAAAATGAAAAAAGCTAATTTACCAAACTTTCTACAATTTTAGCTTGAAACTTTATAATATATCCTAAAATAAAACTACTTGCTCAAATACATGGATTAGATGTTTACAATATTAAGTGACTATATGTATATTTTAAAAACCTAAATAAAATAATCACCTCGAAAAGATTTGTAGAGACACTGGTGTATAAGTGTTAAAATCAGAGAGAATCCAAGGTGTATCCTAAAATTACTATATTAAAAGAAAAATCATAGTTAATATTGGGTTTTCTAAGAGTTTAAAAAGTTGAGATACTGATTGCTCCAAAAGCTTGAATACATACATACATATTGCTAAATTTATAAAAAGGACCGTTGTTAATGAAATTTAAAAAATTAAAATATTAATAAAAGTATGTTCGCTATACATATTGATTTATCCAAATTATTATTTTTCAGAAATAATTTAAAATCAATATATCAAACTTCTTTTGTAAAATTAGATACAGTTAAATTTTTAATCGAATCTATTATCATTTTTAAAAAAAGTTAATATTTCTATCTGCTATAGATATTTAATAATATAATCAGTAGTAATCAGTAATCAGTATATTTTTTTATTTATGCTATATAATAATTATATGTGTGTTATTTTATTGTTTCAAATAATTTACGAATTAGCAAATCTAAACAATTAGCAATGTTTAAATATGAGCATTATTTATGATAATGAGTATTATAACTTATGTTCTTATACATATTAGTTTCATTATAATTTATAGATAATCAAAATCATATTTCTTTATTATTAAGATTACAGAATGAAAAATAAGTTTTTTAATTTTAGCTACATATTTTTAATACATATAAGTATACAGAGTGTTTCAAGTATATATAACATACGTTATTGAATAATTCGTTTAAAGTAATGGTTACTATAAGTTTGGTAAAGTTAGGATTCTTTAACAATTCTAAAATTACTAACTGATATCTAGTGTAATGGTAACAACATGTGCATTTGAATATTATTATATCATAATTGGAACACCTGTCAAAATTTGAAATCTATTAAGTTTCATTATTAGATATTACTTGAAATTAACAACAGAATGTGAATAATAGCGGAATATTTAACAATTTTATATTTCACTGAAAAAACCTGGGTTGAAAAAGTTAGTAATTTGTTAACACCCATACCTATCACTGTTTTCTAAAATTTTAACTAGTGATTTAAGTTTCTATAAAATATAAGTTGAATTAAAGATTTTTTAGTTAGTTTATTTCATTAAAATTATTAAACATAACTAAAATAGTTTCATCATAATTTTATTTAAATTATGGAGAAAAAACATGGAAAGTAGGAACCAATAGCAAAAAATTATTGCTATCATATCTCTAAAAATAAGTGTGTACTCTAATATTAATAATTTCATACCAAGTTAAAATTTATCAGTTCTTACTTCTCTGAAACATAAGGTATATTTTATATATGTATTGTACAGTAGGGTATTGATTATCCGTGTTGATTGGAATTATTAATGTTTTAGATGAAATTGAAGGTTTCGATGATCAAACGTGTTGATTTCGATAGAAAATATCAAATTTCATACGAATAATTATGTCTGAGAATCTCATTTCTTTTAAAAAGCAGCATTCACTTCTTAACAGTTGTTTCTTGAGCCTTTAAATTTTAACCTTCCTAAAGGTTCACATTCACTTAAATAACGTTTTAGTTGATAAATGTTCGGGTATTCGATGCTTTCCTGTCTCTATATATTCAAAAATCTAGCTTTGAAACTTGCAAAAATAGCAATACGTGTATATATTTTCTAGGGTGAGCTTTTATATTGTAAATAAATAAACTGTAACAATTAAAACGAATGCTGTTTATTTAATTTAGTTTATATTAAAATTCTAATAACCATTTTTGTTTATAATAATTTGGTATATAAATCCAGTGACTGCGAATTGTAAAATTCAATATCAAAAAATGTCCGTACAATACTTTTTGATGGGTAGGCTACATATTGATCCCTACAGCAATTACAATATAATTTCTGCTGTAGGGATTCCACCATTTTTAGTGACATTCGAAACGGGTTTGAATCATTTGTACTATCGTGGTGCTAGACATGAGGTGCTCGGGGAGGCTACAATAGCCATCGTAACAGAGAACAATGAAACCCGTTTGGGTAATTTTTATGTTGTGATGGGTATGTAAATATACATATTTTTCTAACATTATCTTTTCATGAATTTTCATTAAAAAGTTTTTTTTTTCTGATATTTTTTAGAACCTCTGTTTATAGTAAACCTAGAACTAACTTGGACCAGTCAAGGATACTAAAAAAAAAAAATATTTTCTTTTTTAAAAATAATAAATGCATGTATTGTATTGTATGTATGTATATAAATAATTTAATAATAAATAAATATTAAAAATTGTATGATTTGTTTACATATTCAATAACACCGGAATGTAATTTTTACATATTTTCAGGTAATTTGTTTTACACTATATACTAATTTGAAGTTAATGTTATCCACTATTTATTTGCTTTAACAAGTTGAAGTGTTGAAGGGTTGAAATAAAAGGTGGAACAACAACCTCTTTGTTGAAGTGTTTGTTTAACTAACTATAAAGAATTTTTAAGTTAATTTAATAATTTTATTCAATTTTCAAAAAATCTTTCATGATACATCTTGTATAATTATAAAGTACAGAGGTAGTTTTATGTATAAATCATATAAACTGCATTGTAGGATTGCATTAAATCAATACATTTTATTCCAATTTAAAATCATAGAAAAAGTGTAAGTTGAAAATTTTTTATTTTTCATTAAATTTAATAAGATCATTTATAAGTAATAAAGAAAAAAGATATAAATAAATACCCGGTAATAATGTTTAATTATTATCAGCTGACATATAATATGTATGTATAGAGATTTTTACATACATATATGATTGTATGTAGGTCACGGTATAACTCTTATCGTATAGCATTTAAATATAAGGCGACGTGAATTTGCTTACTTTATCAAAAAGTATTCTCTTTGTATTGTCTTAGTATAAAATATAAACTACGTAAGTGATTGATCTATCTTTAATTATAACTTCTCTCATAAGTTCAATGTTTGTTTTTAGTTATGACTTCTATCAGTCGGCCTGAACGAGAATCGTCTTCTAAATAACCTACGCTTAAAATTTAAGAACTATCTCTCAGTAGTTCTTATACCTGCTTCATTTCCTCTTCACACTGTTTGACAGATAGTAAGCGACGAAAGTTGGAAACGACTCTATAGCGATCCATTTAAAACATCATGAATTATGTTAATAGCTAATAGTTTATATTTTATACTTAGACAATACAAAGAGAATACTTTTTGATAAAGTAAGCAAATTGACGTCACCTTATATTTAAATGCACTTCGACAAGACTTATACTGTGACCTACGTATATACTTACAAATTTCTTATAACAAAATTTCTTCTTCTTTATAACCATAAGTTAGAATGATAGAAATTTTTTACAAATTTCAACTAAAAACTGTAATAGGTATATATAGGTATATTTAAAAAAAAAAAAAGTCAAACACCTTTTTTTCAAAATAATTTTTTATTTATTCATAATAATAAAAATATAGAATTATAACATATTAGAATTATAACATATTTTTTAGAAGTAAATATATTACTGTAAGTTATTCATACAATAATAAGTACAGAATTATGACATTTTGAAAATAAATTCAATACTGTATATTCTAAAATTAAGTTATTTATATATAATAAAAATACAGAATTATAACATATTTTTAGAAATAAATAATATATTACTGTACCTTTTTCATACAATAATAAATACAGAATTATGGCATTTTGAAAATAAATTCAATACTGTGTGTTTCAAAATTAAGTAATTTATATGTAATATAATATTTGGAATATTTCAATATTTCTTTATCAATTATACAATAAGTGAAATGATTTGATAAGTATAAATGAATGTTACCAAGTTCCAGAGCTATAGGGAATCCGTAATCCAATCATCTTGCAGTGAGAGTTTCCAATGGTAAGTGCTGTGTGTAAGTGTTGATATTGACTTGAATGGCTTCCTTAACACGAATACTCCCAACTTATTTAATTTTTCTTGTAAAAGATTCAGGTACTGCATATAGTTGATATTGTATTCCAAGAAACTTATTGGTTTCATCATGTTGTAGATTATAACATAATTCTGCTTCTTCTTTTTATTCTACTGATTGTTAACCAAATCGATGTTGTAAGAATTCCCATCAATCTTGCCTCGGTTAACAACAGATGGTTTCCGTTTACACAGTTCACTTAAATCTTCATCTGTTAGCTGATTAAATCGAGCTGGTAGAAATAACGCATGTGTTTTCAGTTCTACAATAACTCTATCTCCATACTTTGTCTTAACTCGTCGAAAATTGAACACTTGATACGTTCCACCCACTTTAAGATCACTGATTTTAATAAATGGTTTGTAACTATTCTTCAGTTGTTGAAACTTTTCCATTTTTTTATTTTGTTAAAATAAACGTAGATTATTTTCACGTTTGATTATTTTTTAATTTTAGAATATACAGTAAGGATTTGATTTAGAAACCTTTTTCTTACTTTCGTCTGATTGAATGATTTAATGAAATTAACTCTTAGCTTTTATACACTCGAAAAATTCTGGAGGGGGATCACAAAAAATGCTGGCTCAGAATTCTTACAACGCAAATAACCGAAGGTCAAATGTCAAATTCCGAGAAATTTATTTCGCATTTGAAACCTAATAAAAGAATTGCTGACTAATTTTAAACAAACATTTTTTAAAATTAAACCTTATATAAACAAATTGAAAAAACCCCCGATTATTATCAGGCCATAAATTAAAAATTCCGAGAAAACTATTTCATATTTGAAATCAAACAGAGAAATTGCTGTGTTGTCAAAATCTTAAATAAAAATTTTTTAAATTAAAACTTATATAAATAAACAAATTAAAAAAATATCTGAGTATGAGTCAGCAAAATCTTAAATAAACATAGCTAAATTAATGATTTACGATGACATTAATGTAAACAAATTCCTGGAACTGACAAGTTGTGACTTGCTTTTAAATAAAATTCCCCTCTGGCTATGATGCAAACATATAATGAAATTACATCATCCTAAGTCAGCTAAAAAAATCTTAAATAAACAAACACAAACCGTATAAAGTCACGAGTTTTTATTAAATAAACAAATTAATCTTATAAAGACTTGACTCATATACAAAAAAAAACCTTAGGTACAGCTGACACCCAAATTTCCGGCAGTACAGTAGCGGTCAGAAATCTGGACTCTGGAGTCTGAAGTCATGATTGCGGCTAGCGCTTGGTACAGTGCCCCCACAAAATTTAGCGGCCACCCCTTGGGTTAGGGTATTCCCCACATTTTTGACTTGGTAATGTACCTTTCGTTTAAAATGACGCAATTAAGGTAAGCGCGTATTGGGGTTAAGGTTTGCACGTACAGTACGCTTCAAAAAGTGATCGGATACCTTTTTGGTCAGGGCGGCCCGCACTTTTGACACGGCAGTGTACCAAAAATTTAAATACAGTACGGCGTCAAAAGTTTGGGGTCACCCTGGGTTAGGGTATTCCCCACATTTTTTGACGTGATAGTTCGTTTAAGATGACGTAATTAAGGCAAGCGCGTGTTGGGGTCAAGGTTTGCATGTACAGTACGCTTCAAAAAGTGATCGGATACCTTTTTGGCCAGGGGGGGTCCACACTTTTGACACGGTAGTGTACCAAAAATTTAAGTACAGTACGGTGTCAAAAGTTTAGGGCCACCCCCGAGTTAGGGTATTCCCCACATTTTTGACGCGGTAGTGTACTCCATCTATCAAATTGTGGCCTAAAATTCAGTCTGCGCATGCGTCGTGTACTTAAATTCTGTCTGCGCATGCGTTAGGTTTGGCTGGTAATGGGTTAACACAAAATGAAATTGTTATAAGTAAATTGTGATGACGCATAATGGGTTAACATAAGTTAATTTGGTTGCTAGTGATGACTCACCTCTTAGGAATTTCAAGGCCAACAGTATGAGCGAGTGTTGGGGTCAAATGTCAACAACAAATTTTTTAATACATGTACTCGGTACGTGCCGGGTCAGGGATCAATTCATACTCTAGGTACAGTAGGACCCCAAACTACACGGTTCTTAACATCGTCAAAAAAGTAGTCCGGAAAATTGGGGTTCTACGGTGCTCCCGTTCTGTCATAGCTTATCTACTAATTATTAATTTATTTTTTAGGTTTCCACAAATCTAAATGTAAGCATAATGTAAAAGGTAGACATCCGGATGGAATTTCAGTTTTTGTCAACATTAAATATAACCGGGCGGTAGAAAATATAGAAAACGGTATGGAAGAAGTTCTTTGGATAAAGCTTTCTATAAAAGGAAAATTATACATAATTGCAATTTGTTATAATCAACCTGAAACGTCTAATTATACAAATCACAATTTTTACGAAGAATTGAAAATAAAATTTTACGATATGAGGACGATGTATCCAACAGCAGTTATATATATAGTTGAGGATCTAAATTCAAGAACAGGAACCTTGCAAGAAATAACTGAATACGACAATACTTTTGGTGTATACGAACCAATGAATTATTCGTCCTGTTTGAACAGATACAGATCAAATAAGGACAAATTTATTAATAAGTATTAAAAGTGATTAGTCGAATTTTGCCAAATCAACGGTTTTATTATACTCAATGGAAGGAATCAGGGAGATAGAGAAGGGAGTTATACGTTATAATGATGGATATGATAAAATAAAAATATTAGTTGCATGTTGAATTAAAATTTACAATTTATTTACAAGTTGTTAAAGTACAGTTACATTAAGATGTTATACTGACAATTGCTCCATTGAATCGACTAGCTCAGATAAGCTTATTACATGTTACTCGGTATTAAAGCTCAGGGGATACGCCCTGTCCCTAAGTTTAGTACAAACGAACAGAACAAGAAAAAAAATGAATTAAATTATTACAGTGTTCACTTAACTTAGATAAAATTAAAACTCCTGACAAACTAATTACTAATCTGCCATTAAAAGAACCATATTGGCTGTGGCAGGTTGGTGCAGGACGGAACACGCCACGTATCGGAACACAGGTTGGCGCGTCCATTTCCGACACCCGCAGCAGAAAAGGAAAGATCCGTACTATATTGACGAAATCCTCTTAACAAAATGAAGGAAATCCAAAGTAAGAAATTAAGAAGGGAAGAGAGTTAGAGATCAATTCATACTCTAGGTACAGTATGACCCCAAACTACACGGTTCTTAACATCGTCAAAAAAGTAGTCCGGAAAATTGGGGTTCTACGGTGCTCCCGCTCTGTCATAGCTTATCTACTATAATTAATTCATCATTATTACTAAGCCATGTTTTAAATAAAACTACTATGCCAAACTATTTTATTTAACTGAGAAAATCATTATCTATTATCTTACTTTGGAGTCCTTCAATATTCCATATGCAAGTAGAAAAAGCGTCTGTCAGTTTTTTAAGCCTTTTTTACTCGAGTTGCTGCCGTTGATCGTGTTCTTAATACCTGTTCCGCTACTTTATTTTTCGGATTCACATTTGCAACTTGCGGTGTAGATTGACGTTCTTCATCAAAACTTCTCCAGTTCTTCGTAAGTTTGATTCAATTCTTTTATGTTACAAGTATTTTCATGAACTATCATCTTGTCTCCTCTAATATAAACTTTTTTGCCTTCCTCTTTCATTTGTCTTGCGTGAATTACTAAATTTTTTCTCGTTTCTCCTTGTTTTATTGTCATATTTTCATTAATGTAGATATCAGTACCTTTAAGATTTATTCTTTTGCGCAATATCTTCGCTTTCTTCTTATAGCTCGTAAAGGATACGTATATAGGCTTAGTTCTACTTGCATCATTATTATTCTTGGTGAAAATACTCCTAAAAGAAGTATATAAATTAAAATTGTTTAAACTTAGTAATCATTAATTTTTTAATTGTTAAACCATAAGTTTTTGGTGACATTTCCTTACCAGTGCACAGTGGTCCAATTTCCAAAAAAGTCAAAAATTAGTTTGGGTAAAACAAAAATTAGTATATAAGGGTTTTCAAGGTCGCTGATTATGAATTTGATATTATTATTTTGGAAATTCAAGATGGCAAGTCCAAAATGGCGGGACAAAATAAAAACATTAGTTTTATTGAAACAAAAACTGGTATATAAAGATTTCAAAGGTCGCTGAACATGAATTTGATATTATTTTTTTGAAAATTCAAAATGACGTGCAAAAATAGAAAAATTAGTTTTGCTGAAACAAAAAATGGTAGGTATATAAAGGTTTTCAAGGTCGTTGATTATGAATTTGATATTATTATTTTAAAAATTCAAAATGACGGGTCCAAAATGGCGGACAAAAATAAAAATTATTTTTAACGAAACAAAAAATGTTATATAAAGGTTTTCGAGGTCGCTGAGTATGAATATGAAGTGAGGCAAGGAAAAACTTGAATTGGTGTAAAAGACGAAAGGGCACATTGGGACAAAAATTTTGTTTTTTAAAATAATCTACATACTCGTACTTCATATTTTGTCACAAAAAAAGCAAACCATTTAACTCGATCAAACTCATAACTATTTCTTATAAATAAACACATTAATAATGCAATATTTCTTTGTAATAAGTACACCCTATAGAAATATTAAATTACCCTTTACCACATATGCGTAATGATTACTCACCTTCATTTTCGACTTCCATCACTTTTGATTTCAAAAAAACACGTGCAAATAAACGTTATTAATGAACTACTAGAAGATGCGTACGAGACCGGTACTTAGTTAGCTGTGTTTGATCTTCCCTTATCTGGTAATTCAGACGGTATAGTGGATTGTCGGTTTGCACCGAGGTGCAGTGGTGTCCCCCCTATGGTATTACGGGGTAATAAGTTCAAAATTACAAACTTCAATTTTCTCACTTTTGTCCGCTTTTTTGGAAATTGGTCCACGGTACACTGTGTTGTTTCATTAAGACACTGTGTTCAATGTCAGTATTGGACAACATGTCATTGTTTTTTCGTTTTCGTGTATTTTATTGTGGGATGACACAGCGCCACCCAGGATGAAAACTTGACCTGGTCAATCAAGTTGTTACTACGGGCTGGCGGCTTTTCAAAACTAATCGGTTTTCTGTTATTTCGGTTTAACCTGACGGTTATAACCGCACAAAATAACCGATTCTCGAATTAACCGGTTTTTCGGTTTTTTTTTTCTAGGAAAAACAATACTTACCTATAGACAAAAATTTTTATTTTACAATTATATTTATTTTTAAGCGATAGTATTTTCTGTACCATAAATAACCATAATTGATAATAATATTAATAATAATAATAATAATAATAATAATAATAATAATAATAATAATAATAATAATAAAATAGAAAGACACATCCACACACATACACAAACACACACACAAACACAAACAGTCCTTTCCCTTCTCTCTGTCCCTACTCCTACCTACCATCTAAGGACACGAAAACGAACTAGGCTTTCACAGCCCTCTGTCATTGAGCCAACATCTACGCTGCCACAAAAGTCTCGCCGTACGACCCAGTGTACACCAAAATAGACGAATAACACCTCGTTTCAAGTAGCAATAACAACAATATAGGGAGTGATGTGACAAACCCGTCCGTGAATGTACTACGGTACTTTTACGGATTGGTTTGGCACATTACCCTTCCACAGAGCCTAATACCTTGCATAATGCCGGTATAGGTGAATGTTACCCAGTACTGTCCTACTGAGTAGTGAGCGCCAGGTTGGCGTAAAAGTCTATAATAATAATAATAATAATAATAATTAACATCTCAGACTATGTATGTTATCGATTTCTCTGCTCCGGCGGAAACTAACATAGTCGAAAAGGAGGAGCAAAAAAGGATTAAATATCAAGATCTAATACACGAGCTGCGACAACTGTACCCGGGCTATACGGTCCACTTGGTCGTACTTATAATCGGATGTCTAGGGGGTATGCATAACTCCTTTGTGCGCAATCTTAACATCATTCCGGCTTGTAGATCTCACGCCAACATGTTAGCGGCGTCAATGCAAAAAGCAGTTATTATCGGGACGCTCCGCACGCTTCGGTCGCACGAGATGACTTTTTCCGGGAGTTCATGAACACCTTTGAACCCCATGCCCCGTTTAGAGCGGGTCCTCGAACATCCATTGGACCTGCCCTCGAATCTCCCACTGTTATGGTTTCGCAGCGAGGTTCGGGGATTTATTAGGTAGGGAAGACCAGGAAGGGGATGCTGTATGACGGACATTACGTACCTGACCTAGAAGTACCTGACCTGGTACGCTGCACGGACACTTTTTCCTCCGCCTGGGGGTTTTTGAAGTGCAGTCGCGATATTTACGTTAAATAATGATAATAATAATAATAATAATAATAATAATAATAATAATAATAGTAATAATAATAATGCCGGGCATAAATCCAACCCCTCGTCCTCGTCGTGCTCGGCGGTAACTGCTAGCTGGCTAGCAGGCTAACGGGGCTATGGTTAGTTAATAAATAAGACAACACGAATTCATTTTGAACACATTTCCGATTGTTATTGTTTTTCGTCGCTTTTGTGTTTTTGTTCTGCCATTGGAGGTCCTTGGGGCCACCGTTGGTGTTGTTATGACCCCCACTGTGCTCCTGGGCGGTTTTTGGACCCCCAAGGTTACAGTGGGGTTTCTGTGATAAATAAACTGTGATGCTCAGTCTGTGATGTCTTTATCTTCTTGTTATTGCTATTTTGTTGTGTTTATATTTCTGCTAGCGGAGGCTCTGATAGTCTCCAAAGGTGTTTTGTAACTCCATTTTACTTGTGGGTGGCTTTGCGTACCCTCGAGTGCAATGGAATGCTGTGATATTGTCTGTGATATTGTTATTATATTTTTGTTGTTATTACATTTGTCTTTGTTCTTTTTGCTAGGGGGGACTCTTGAAGTCTCCAATAGTGTTGTTTAAATTCCGTTGTACTGGTGAGTGTTTTTAGGCCCACACGAGTGCAGCGGAAATACGTGATGTTATGCCGTAGTAGGTTTGTTATTATGGCCTTACTGCGGTATCGTTTTAATCCCTTACTGCGTCACTGATTGGCCAGTGGCTTCTCAGTGGCGTAATAAGTTCTCTCTGTGATATCTGTGACGAGTCTCTAGTCATTTATTTTTTGAGAATTTTCTAGTCGGTTTCTTCCACTCCGGGGCCCTTTACTCCTCGGAGGGAGTTTCATCATTGGTTTTCGGTCCTTGGTGGCCGGACGTTCTGGCTGGTCCTTAGCGTGCCGCCACTAAGGACTGTCCGCTCGTTTTTTGAAGCCCTGGGAGGGCAGGGCTCATCGGTGAATTTTATCATGTGTATGTTTGTCCGTTGTCTATTGCATTTATGTGTTCCTGTCTTTATGTGTCGTTTTTATCACATTTTCCCGTTTTGGCGGCGCATGCCCGTCGATGGCGATGCCGCCGGACACTGCTGACCGCGCCATCCACCGGCAGCAGTGTCCCAATTTTAACTAAAGAAAGAAATAATAATAATAACAGTCAGCGGCGCATGCCCATAGATGGCAATGCCGCCGGGCACTGCTGACCGCGCCATCCACCGGCAGCAGTGTCCCAAGTCAGCGAACAACACACTGACACTCATCTTACAGGTACACAACACACATACATAAACACACAATACACTAACACTGAAACACAAACACTCAACACACATACAGATCCAGATTCGTCTGATGGAGAAGGGGGATCGACCAACTACCGCACTGTTACTGTTACCGATCTGGTGCAAAATCCTCCCCAACCCAATAACATACAAGGTCCGTCAACCTCTGTACCATCTAAACGCGCAATTCCAGCAACACCCGCTCTTAATAAGCAAAGTGATGAATCAGAACACATTTACACCAAGTTTTCGTTATCGGGAATTATCGATATCGAATTTCTTCTTATAAACTGGTTGATTTTTTATTAACTATAACTGGTTGATTTTAGGCTCCACTAACTAATTCTATTGTTAATAATATCCCACAGATTTTATTAGCAATAGCATATTTAAAAAAAAAAAACTACATTTCGTTATCGTTAGTTTTCTTAATCGTAAACTTTTGATGTAGGAACTTGAGTTACACAAATTTACGTTGTACGAAAGTTTGCTGTATAGAATTCCTTAGAAAAGTTAAAGAAAAACATAATAAAAGAAACTGTCGTGTAAGAATGAGTGCGCCGTCTTACACGCCTTTGTACTGCGCCATCTTATACGCCTGTCTATTATCAACAAAATCATCCTGTGGGAACCATCCACGCGTACTGACACGAATTAATCAAAGCTAGTTCGTGACTAACTTTACTAGCCTCAGGAACATTTATGACTTTTAACTTGTTTCAACATAAACCGTAGTAACATATTCAAATTCGAGAAAAATAATATCAAATCGTACTAAAAATTTTAAATTTATCTAGAATATCGAGATTATGTCGTAAACCAATATTTTTTTGTGAATAATTACAGATACCCGAACATTTCAAAACACGATAAAGTTGGTTACAAATTTCGTTCCTGTTTCGAGAAAACAGAAGTGCGCACTCTTATCGACCGCGCCATCTTACACGACCCTACCCTACCGACTTTCATATAGTTGGTTTTTTCAATATTTGACTTCAGACTATTTTTATTAAACCACAAGGAGATGTCTACAATTGATTTATTTATTTGGCTAATTAAACTGTCATAATTTATGTCTTTATATACTCCTCAAAACAAAATAAGGGCCACTTGAAAGTTTGTATTTTAAAACTGATTTATGTCGATCCACGTCAAAATAACTTTTCTAAATGACTGTTGTTATGATATTAAGTGGTTGAGTAAATGAGAACAGTTAAGTTTAAGTGATATTATTGTTCAGAGGAAGATTTAAACGTTTTTTTGTCTCGCACAGCGTCAAGTGGTTAGTTTTACTTATTTTTTTGAATTTGATTTTAAATCAGTTTGCGCTAGATTATTGATTGCTGAGGTTGTTTTTTGAAGTTTGACGTGTTATTCAATCATTTATTTTTACAATGCCGAGAATTCGACACCATATGGACGAAGCTACTGCTACCAGAGCCGTAACGATGATTGAGGGTGGTCAATCTCAACGTTCCGTGGCTCTGCAGTTGGGTTGTTCACGAAGGGCTATTCAAAATGTTTGGAATCGGTATCAGCAGACCGGTAGTGTAACCCGGCGCCGTGGCTCAGGAAGAGTTCGTGCTACCACTGCCCGTGAAGACCATTACATTCGACTGTGTGCACGACGTGAGCCGACTGTTACCGCAGGTACTCTGCAAAATCGCTTACATCGATCTACTGGTACTGTTGTCAGTAATCAGACCATACGAAATCGTTTGCATGTAGACCAACAACGTTCAAGAAGACCAGTAATCCGTACCAAACTGACCGGAGCGCATCGTGAAAACCGTTTAAGATTTGCACGTGAACACCTTGAATGGGGCTTTGCAAGGGAAAGGTTTTCTGATCGTCACGTTCATGAACGCGACAGATTTGGCGGTCCTAATGTCATGGTCTGGGGTGGAATTAGTTTGCAAGGCAAAACTGAGCTTGTTTTCCTGAACGAGGGTACTGTAACGGCTCAAAG
The DNA here is from genome assembly GCA_035578155.1 of Brachynemurus nebulosus. Classification (NCBI taxonomy): domain Eukaryota; kingdom Metazoa; phylum Arthropoda; class Insecta; order Neuroptera; family Myrmeleontidae; genus Brachynemurus; species Brachynemurus nebulosus. Next base: position 16,195,835 of record JAPWDM010000002.1, read on the forward strand.
TTACATCGAACAGGTTGTCAGACCCCATGTGATCCCCTTTGCACAACGAGCGGCCGACGGATTTATCCTGATGCAGGATAATGCCCGAGCGCATACCGCTCGAGCGACGACAACTGCCCTTAGGGAGGCTAATATTACAGCTGTATCATTTGCAAATAGAACCGCGTTATTAACTATATTAGTAAGGTCATTACTATATAGTATGAATAATAAAGGACCTAACACTGACCCCTGTGGGACTCCTCATTAATGTTCAGTATCTGAGACTCTTTACTATACCCATCTGTGACATGATATTTGCACTAATTGTTGTCGATTAGATAAATATGTATGTCTTAATGGACCTGCTATATATATGGAGCATAGGATACTAGTATTTTCGTTGGTATTTTGTTCCAGCCTCTATCTAAATTAATGGGATTTTTCTCAACTGATGAATTTGATTCTATTTATTTAAAAAATATGGTCTTAAGTGGGGATTCGCCAAAAAAACATGAAAAATCCACCTTTTTTATTATTTTTTTTATATAAATAAATATTTTATAAAAAAAAAAAAAAAAAAAAAAAAAAAACAAAAACAAAGCTAAATGTACATTATTTCTACATGTCACGAGATTACAAATTTTTTTTTTTATAAAATATGCCAAAATGAGTTGAGTATATAAATGGCTTTGAAGTCGACACTACAAGATTTTTCCACCTTGATGGTTTCTCGCGTTCTGAAATCCCCAGTAACCCAAAATCAAAAAATTAAGAATTTTCTGAAAATGTACATAATTATACCGTTATGGCACTAACTAAGACCTAAGAAAAAAATAAAAATCCAGCGAAAAATCACATTTTAAAAATAAATTTTTAAAAATCAAAAAATCACGGAACCCAAAAATCCTAGTTCCTTCACTTTGATTTATGTCGACATCTCAAATATTTTTTGAGATACATGAGGAACTATGTCGAAAAACGTACTTTCGAGAAAAAAGAATTTAGTCTTTTATTTAAATTGAATTATAGTAAAGTGCGTGCACTAAAATGCCCATAACTTTTTGATTTTTTTTTTTTAATAAAATTTTAGGAGAATATTTACAACACCTTAAAGAACATAATTATGAAGAAAAAATATGGATTTTTTTTAGCGAATCTCCCCTTAATGACGCGTATATTGGACAGGTAAGAAATGATTGATAGTTTCCGCCTAAACTATGTTACTGCAATTCAATTTTATTGTAAAACCACCCGTAACCTCCAGCTGACGTATCTCTGCAATAATTGTAAAATTTAATGGCATTCGCAAATAGGTTTCAGTACTTTCGTTCATTATTAAATACTGATAAGTGGATTGCGGAGGCCAGTAAATCCTCTTTATCTTGTAGGTGACTCCTTTTTTTGGTAGGTACTTAGTATTTACTTACAATTACTTTTGAGAATTTCCCTACTTTCTGCTCCTCAAAGGTCGATAAAATTCAATTTTGTCAGGATTGCTTATACTTGTGTGACCCAATTGTACTTGATATCACTCTTTTGATTATTTTCGAGAAGTACCAATGGATCATAAATCGATTTTGATATTTATTCATTTTTAATATTTTTATCCACCAGCTCAAAACTGATGTAAGGGCTACGAATGACAGGTGATTGATACGGTTTTAATTAGCCGAATTTTAGAAATGGTAATGAATGTGAGTAGGTAATCGGGCGGTTGAGCGTGGAAACTTTTTGTAGTGTCGGTTGCCTATATTGAAGGGTGAATTGTGTGGGTGTTAATTGGTTACTTCCGGTCTATGATAATAACGGCTCTCCCCGTTTCACATCAGACTATAGTTAGGTAATAGTTTATTGTTTGAATATGTAAACAAATTCATACAATAGGAGATTGGTTACAAAAATATATACTTATAAAACATCATGTTGCCTTAATATTAATTTAGTTAATTTACATAAAAATAGCCCTGTGGCAACACCTGCATAACATAGCGCATTTTCGTTTATTAAATTCCGTTTTTCTGTGATTTTTCACCCTTCTAAGTGATTTTTCCTCTTCTTTCTAATGGTGTAAATAAATGTCGCAAAAATTTTTTAACTTGAGACAATTTTGGCAAAAAACTAACTTTTTCACGAAAAATGACCAAAAAAACCATGTTCCAGGCATCCGACATGGCTAGTTCACGAACTTTTCCAACGGTGTGGGACTAAATACAAATATAATATATAAATTTTAGTGAATATTATTTTCGGTTTCTAGGGACCACAAAACAAATTTCTGCCATAGTCTCGGGCTCAAGTCGCGTCATGACAGTGGCTGTAATAGCTAAATTCCATTCTGGAAATTCGCTAAAACCACCCATAAAACCTATAAGTTTAACAAGCACTTAACACATTTTTTGTATATATCAACATCGAAAAACATTTCAGTCCCTTTTTGACTATACTGCTAGAACTAAAACACTTTTAAAATTTTTTTTTATTATTAAAATCGAAACATTCTTTTGAAGACGGTTAAAATCACTATAGTTTACATTAAAATGTCGACACAATCACCCCCTAGTTAATTACCCTTAGACTTGATGCTAGAAAATTGAGAAAAAATAGGTCATATCGATTTTTTTTATATAGATTTTATTTGTAATGATTGAGTAACAAAATTCAAAAGGATATTTTAAAAATGTGTGTATTCGCTATGAGCTTTTTCCTGGAGGGAATCCAGCTCCTCAAAATCGGCTCCAGCGCTCAAGATGGACAGAATACATCAGTTTATCAGAACGGCATTTGTACATAATTTTAATATTTTCTTTAAGAAATAGTATTTTGTTTTAAATACTTGATTTTTTCAAGGCGAGTACTTATTATGATTTCTATTTACCAAATTCTACAAAATAAAAAAAAATCATTTGTAACACTACTATCAAACGTCATTTTATTTTGAAATTTTCAAAAAAATATAAAAGTTACCTCTTATATGCTTTTTCTAGGTTAATTATTGAAAAATATTCTATTTTCAAACATTTTTTAGGTAAAATGAGCAGATGTATGGCTTTTATTAAACAAATTTCTTAATATATTTTCGCCTTAAATTATCAAATATTTTCAAAAATGTATGATAGAATATGTCAAAATTTAAAATTAATTGTTTTGTTGTCAAAAAAAAGAAAAATGAATGTGCAAATTCATTTACGAGTAAAATGTTGTGTTTATACATTATAATTATAACAGTATTGTCATTTGAATAGAAAATTACGTAAAAATATTATTGTTTCTATATGGTTTAACGTCATTTTTATGCGATTGTAGCAAACTCTTATTAATTTTAGTAAGGTGTAAACATAATCTAAATTTTGACCATATCACATAAAACAAATTTTCTTGGTACTTTTCCTACAAACAAATGGAGTAGATAGATTATAAAAATTTATTCAACTGAGAGAAATAGAATATAGCTGAATCGTCAAACTGGATTAAAAAAAATCATGACACGCCACTTATAAAGCCTTTTTTTTCGAATGTAGCATCGCAAAAAATGAGAGAAAAAAAGAGTGTGAGTGCGAGTGTAATAAAAAATGATTTCTTCCAACATATTTTTTAATTTTTCTCAAAAAGTAATTAACTTAGAGCAATGGTGTAAAAACATTTTTTACGCAAATTGCCTTTTACTTTGGCTTTGTGTAAAAAAAATTTGAAAAATTGCTTAATTCTGGCAATATAATTCTATATATATATATATATATATATATATATATATATATATATATATATATATGTATATATATATATTCCTCAAAACAAAATGAGGGCCACTTAAAAGTTTGTATTTTAAAACTGATTTATATCGATCCACGTCAAAATAACTTTTCTAAATGACTGTTGTTATGATATTAAGTGGTTGAGTAAATGATAACAGTTAGGTTTAAGTGATATTATTGTTGAGGGGAAGATTTAAACGTTTTTTTGTCTCGCACAGCGTCAAGTGGTTAGTTTTACTTATTTTTTTGAATTTGATTTTAAATCAGTTTGCGCTAGATTATTGATTGCTGAGGTTGTTTTTTGAAGTTTGGCGTGTTATTCAATCATTTATTTTTACAATGCCGAGAGTTTGACACCATATGGACGAAGCTACTGCTACCAGAGCCGTAACGATGATTGAGGGTGATCAATCTCAACGTTCCGTGGCTCTGCAGTTGGGTTGTTCACGAGGGGCTATTCAAAATGTTTGGAATCGGTATCAGCAGACAGGTAGTGTAACCCGGCGCCGTGGCTCAGGAAGAGTTCGTGCTACCACTGCTCGTGAAGACCATTACATTCGACTGTGTGCACGATGTGAGCCGGCTGTTACCGCAGGTACTCTGCAAAATCGCTTACATCGATCTACTGGTACTGTTGTCAGTAATCAGACCATACGAAATCGTTTGCATGAAGACCAACAACGTTCAAGAAGACCAGTAATCCGTACCAAACTGACCGGAGCGCATCGTGCAAACCGTTTAAGATTTGCACGTGAACACCTTGAATGGGGCTTGGAGGAAAGGCGTCACGTACTCTTCACGGATGAGTGCAAGGTGAAGTTTTTTAGTGATGATCGACGTGTAAGAGTGTGGAGAAGAAGTGTGGAAAGGTTTTCTGATCGTCGCATTCATGAACGCGACAGATTTGGCGGTCCTAATGTCATGGTCTGAGGTGGAATTAGTTTGCAAGGCAAAACTGAGCTTTTTTTCCTGAACGAGAGTACTGTAACGGCTCAAAGTTACATCGAACAGGTTGTCAGACCCCATGTGATCCCCTTTGCACAACGAGCGGCCGACGGATTTATCCTGATGCAGGATAATGCCCGAGCGCATACCGCTCGAGCGACGACAACTGTCCTTAGGGAGGCTAATATACAGGTTTTACCGTGGCCTGCAAATAGCCCTGACTTACATCTTTAACCAATAGAACATCTTTGGGATCAATTAAAACGGCGAGTCAGAGCAGCCGGAGAGGATGTGCACACCAAACAACAACTGATTGATGTCTTGAGAAGATGTTGGGAGGAGATTCCTGATGAAACCGTTAGGCATCTTATTGAAAGCATGCCGAGGAGGCTTCAAGAATGTGTTTTAAAAAGGGGAGGGCATACTCGATATTAAATCACCGAAAAGTTGCATAATGTGTGCTTTTACTCAAAGCGTGAACGTTTGTTGATGACTGTAAAAATGACTATAAAAATGATAAAATCCTAAAAAAATGTAATTATGGATTAATTTTTTATTTAATCTTATTAAAATTAATTTTATTTAGTAAAAAATTAGTTCCTTAATTAAATGTAAGCATACCTTATACTGTAACTTATATAAAAATAAACTTATGCAGCAAAACATGAGTGGCCCTTAATTTGTTTTGAGTGGTATATATATATATATATATATATATATATATATATATATATATATATATATATATATATATATATATATATATCATATATATATATATATATATATATATATATATATATATATATATATATATATCATATATATATATATATATATATATATATATATATATATATATATATATAGGGACGTCAAAACATATTTCTGTTATAGTCCCGGGCTCAAGTCGTGCCATGGCGACGCACAGTGGGGCCAAATACCACTAAAAGCGATAAAAATACAAAAAACGCCGTGAGCAGCGGGGCCCCATCACGGTAGTCGATTTTTCCCCTTCATCTTCGGTATTGAATGTCTACAAGCGAAATGTGATTGAAAGTCTACAACCGAATTGTCATTTTGTTGGTTTCAAAACTGGTGATGAGTGTTCGGCTGATCGAGGCTTTAAAAAAAGGTTTTAAGTATTTAAGGGCTGTATCTCAGTAAATTTCAATTTTGTGCCGAAAACAGGTAGCAGAAAAAAAGCCAACACAATTCGTACGAGGACATTCCTGTCCATGTTTATCCGCTAATTGCCTTTATGTTTTAGTTTTAAAAATTAAAAAAGGACCTTAAATAGTAAACTGGAAGGCCTTTATAAAGATATTTTTTCTTTCCAAAAAAATCCAAAATTTCTATTTTATAAATACTAAAAATCCAAAATTCCTAATTTATAAATAAACAGTGACTTTAATAACATTTTTAAATTACTTAATATGTATGTATTTCATTTGTCATAAAAGTAAGTTCACTTTTTTTTAAATTTTTTAAAATTACTATTCGCCTACTTGTATTTAGAATAAACATAATGCTTTTAAAACACATTTAACAATAGCATTCAATTCCGATGTAAAAATGGGAGAAGTGGGGGGAAAAGTGATGCGGACTCCCTACAAGGTACTAGCTGGATACTAACTGAATACACGTACAAAATTTCAGCCCTCTAGGTTTCCTTATGGAGTCTCTAGACGTGTTAGAAAACAAGCAAAAAAATTAAGGAAATATTGGCGTAAAAATCGTGGGGGTAAGGGTTAAAGGTTAAAACCTCCAAAAAACATTGTCTGGCTATTAGCTTAACCTGTACACCAAATTTCAGCCCTCTAGGTTTATTTGGGGAGATTTTGACCCGAACGAAACTGTTAAAAAACAAGAAAAATCATGTTCTTTTGGGTATAAAAATGGTGGGGGTGGGGGTTAAAAGTCGAGACCCCCAAAAGGCACCCCCTTGATACTAACTCAATCCGAATACAAAATTTCAGCCCTCTAGGTTTATTCGGGTGACCTGTGCGAGTGGTACAAACTTCGAAAACGTCGAAAATGCATGAAATTGTAGCTTAAAAATGAGGGGGGTGGGGGTAAAATATTAAAACCTCCAAAAAGCACAACCTAGGTACGAACTTTATCAACACACCAAATTTCAACCCTCTACGTTAATTCTGGGGGGCTGGGGGCCTGTTAGATCCAGCGAAAATCGTTTTTCCCCCCTCTACTCCCACCATATCATCCTAGGAAGCTATTACAATAAACTCCAAGTAGTACAGAATAAATATCTACGACTTGTAGGTGATTATCAAAGAAATACTCTCATAACTGATATCCATAGTGATCTTAGCATCGACATGCTCAAAGATCATATCCGTAAATTAGCTAAAAAGTTTTACAATAATTGTTTAGTTCATACAAATACCAAAATTCGCAACATAGGGAATTACTCAAGAACTAGTCTATACTTTTTATATAAAAAATACAAACACAAGAGAACAAAGCATTTTCTACTAAAATAAGGCTACTCTGTGGCAACTAACAGTAATTAATAAATAATGTGAGTTTTTTTTAAGCTGGTCTTTTTTTCTCAAAATAAATAAAGGAAATATTCTTGTCTAATTTAAATAAAGTATTGTGAACTTATTTGTAAAATGTGTTTGTTAAAGTGCTGCGTCACTGGTACAACAAATCAAAAATTCTTGTTAATTATAAAAATGTATTATTGCAGAAAATAAATATTATTAAAATGTATTATTGCAGAAAATAAATATTATTATTATTATTTTCCTAGGAAGCTGAATTTTGGATATGTTGTAGATAATTGACCGAAACATTATTTAAAACCGGTTTGGAAAAGTTTTATTGCTTTTCCGCCCCCCACCACCCCCTTAAAGGTCGGGTCCGAAAAAAAAATTTGCCCAAAATTTGACCCCACTTTGATAGTATTTTTGTGCATCGGAATAAGCCCCACTTACCAAATTTCATCTCTTAACTTCCATAGGGGGGCCCTACACATATTAAAAGGTTGCGGGAAAATATATATATATATATATATATATATATATATATATATATATATATATATATATATATATCAGACATCTTTTTTTTTACATATTCGTGTTCTACGGGTCCGAAAACGGATAGCGCCCCTACTCTTGCCTCTCACAGCTCTTATCGTATAGACTGTATAAGTCTAATTTTTCGGAGAAAATTCGACTAAAAATTAAATTATAAGCAACAATTTATATAACCCCTTAGATCAATAGCTAAAATATTCTAGCAACCACCTCTGTAATTAACTTATGTAAAATTGCGCGGGGGTGCAAATATATCGACTATTATTTGTTATTTCTATAAATTGATTGCTTTTTAAACGATATCATTGTATGTAAAGTAGCGATTTGTGGGACCGTTATTTAAGTTATAAAAAAAAAATTAAAATCGTTTTTAATGGGCGATGTTCTACATGGTAAATTATTAGTCGAATTTTCTCCGAAAAATTAGACTTATACAGTCTATACGATAAGAGCTGCGAGAGGCGAGACCAGGGGCGCTATCCGTTTTCGGACCCGTAGAACACGATTATGTAAAAAAAAAAGATGTCTGATATATATATATATATATATATATATATATATATATATATATATATATATATATATATATATATATATATATATATATATTTTCCCGCAACCTTTTAATATGTGTAGGGCCCCCCTATGGAAGTTAAGAGATGAAATTTGGTAAGTGGGGCTTATTCCAATGCACAACAATACTATCAAAGTGGGGTCAAATTTTGGGCAAATTTTTTTTCGGACCCGACCTTTAAGGGGGGTGGTGGGGGGCGGAAAAGCAATAAAACTTTTCCAAATCGGTTTTAAATAATGTTTCGGTCAATTATCTACAACATATCCAAAATTCAGCTTCCTAGGATGATATGGTGGGAGTAGAGGGGGGAAAAACGATTTTCGCTGGATCTAACAGGCCCCCAGCCCCCCAGAATTAACGTAGAGGGTTGAAATTTGGTGTGTTGATAAAGTTCGTACCTAGGTTGTGCTTTTTGGAGGTTTTAATATTTTACCCCCACCCCCCTCATTTTTAAGCTACAATTTCATGCATTTTCGACGTTTTCGAAGTTTGTACCACTCGCACAGGTCACCCGAATAAACCTAGAGGGCTGAAATTTTGTGTTCGGATTGAGTTAGTATCAAGGGGGTGCCTTTTGGGGGTCTCGACTTTTAACCCCTACCCCCACCATTTTTATACCCAAAAGAACATGATTTTTCTTGTTTTTTAACAGTTTCGTTCGGGTCAAAATCTCCCCAAATAAACCTAGAGGGCTGAAATTTTGTGTACAGGTTAAGCTAATAGCCAGACACTGTTTTTTGGAGGTTTCAACTTTTAACCCTTACCCCCACGATTTTTACGCCAATATTTCCTTAATTTTTTTGCTTGTTTTCTAACACGTCTAGAGACTCCATAAGGAAACCTAGAGGGCTGAAATTTTGTACGTGTATTCAGTTAGTATCCAGCTAGTACCTTGTAGGGAGTCCACATCACTTTTCCCCCCACTTCTCCCATTTTTACATCGGAATTGAATGCTATTGTTAAATGTGTTTTAAAAGCATTATGTTTATTCTAAATACAAGTAGGCGAATAGTAATTTTAAAAAATTTAAAAAAAAGTGAACTTACTTTTATGACAAATGAAATACGCACATATTAAGTAATTTAAAAATGTTATTAAAGTCACTGTTTATTTATAAATTAGGAATTTTGAATTTTTAGTATTTATAAAATAGAAATTTTGGATTTTTTTGGAAAGAAAAAATACCTTTATAAAGGCCTTCCAGTTTACTATTTAAGGTCCTTTTTTAATATTTAAAACTAAAACATAAAGGCAATTAGCGGATAAACATGGGCAGGAATGTCCTCGTACGAATTGTGTTGGCTTTTTTTCTGCTACCTGTTTTCGGCACAAAATTGAAATTTACTGAGATACAGCCCTTAAATACTTAAAACCTTTTTTTAAAGCCTCGATCAGCCGAACACTCATCACCAGTTTTGAAACCAACAAAATGACAATTCGGTTGTAGACTTTCAATCACATTTCGCTTGTAGACATTCAATACCGAAGATGAAGGGGAAAATTCGACTACCGTGATGGGGCCCCGCTGCTCACGGCGTTTTTTTTTTTTATGTATCTTATTTGTTAAAATCTGTACTCGTATTGATACTATCAAGCTTTAATGAAACATGGTTGAATTATCTAGAAAAATTCTGTAAAAATTAATTTCTCAAAGAATTTTAGTTACGTATCCAATCGAATCCAACGAATATATTTGTGGCATTTGATAAAGCAATTAGTCTATTTGTATCATATTATGATTGCAGATTTTGCACCAAATTGCACCTTTTTTCAAAATTTGCTGATTTTTTTTTCATTTTGTTTGAGCAAAAATTATCAGTAAGAAGCTTAGAAAGTTTATATAAGCTCTCAGTGGTGCATAAAAATATCAAATAATTAAATTAAACACTCGAATTTATTAGATTTATGTAGGTACCGAATATTCCAGTTAAAGCTAAAATCATCGAAATTCGTTGTCAAAAATTCCATACATAGGAACTCCAATATAACGTAGCGAGTGGTGGGGTACCTCTCTCACAGATTTGAAGACTTGAGATTGTATTTGTGTCAAGGTATATATAATCATCAATTCAGGGGCGTAGCAAATTTATGTGAGGGTCTGAGAAGTTCGCATATATTTTCTCACATACACACGAATAGCATTCACACATAGCCATAGGTACTTCTACACAAATAAATATAATCAGTGTAAATATATGTATACACATTTACAACTATGTATGAACTTGTTCAAAAATATTCAGATTCCTGTGAACTTTTACAGTAAATTTATCAACACCAACTAACAATAACACCAATATACAGACATACACGTACATATTATTTTACGTATATGCATACGTAGACAAATATGTGTGCATATACGAGTACACATCGATTTCACGATTTGATTGGTTATGGAAAAAAAGCTCGATAATAAACTTTGATAAAAGTTCCATAATATTCTATTCGGAAAATAGCAAAGATGTCGAAAAACCGACTTCATCATTTGATGGTCTACCAAAGAAGGAACTAAACAGCAGAACTCAGTAAAAGTTCTAGAAACTTCTATTCGGGATCTATCAAAGATATCGGGAAACTAACTTCACTATCTAACTGGTCATCGAATAAAAGCATAAATAACAAAAATTAAGCAATGTTCTAGAATGTTCTATTCGAAAACTAGCAAAGATATCGGGAAACTAACTCCACCGTCGAATTGGTCTTCGAATGAAAGCATAAATAACAAAAAATTTAGCAATGTTCTAGAATGTTCTATTCGAGAACTAGCAAAGATATTGGGAAACTGACTTCACCATCGAATTGGTCATCAAATTAAAGCTTAAATAAGAAAAATTGAACAATGTTCTAGAATGTTCTATTCGAGAACTAGTAAAAATATCGGAAAACTTATTTCACCATCGGACTTGTCTTCGAATGAAAGCCTAAATAACAAAAATTGAACAATATACGAGAATTAGCAGAAATATCAAAAAACCGATTTTATCACTCATCTAATTATTAAATAAAACATCAAATAGCGGAATTTAACAAGAGTTAAGGTACTTTATTTAAGGAAAATGTAAACGTTATACTTTTTTGCAATTGTATACATTGGCGTAAATTTATAACTAAAACTTTTGTATAGCACCGCTATTTAACCTTTTTCGCCAAGGAGCAATCTACTGACGAAGTCGCTTTCTCAATATTTTTGTTAGTTTCCGAATAGAATACTCGAGAACATTTCTCAAATTCCGTTATTTAGCATTTTCTTTGATGACCTATCTGATGGTAAAGTTTATTTCTTGATATCTATTCTAGGTTTTGAATAGAATAATCTAGAACTTTTGTCAAATTCCGCTATTCAACCATTACTTTAATGGCAAATCCCATAGTAAAGTTAGTTTTCCGATATCTTTCCTAGTTTCCGAATAGAATATTCTAAAACTATTATTAAATTCCACTGCTTGGTCTATTTTTCAATTGCTAACCAATAGTGAAGTCGGTTTTTTAAAATTTTGACTGGTTTCTAAAAAGAGTATCCTAAAATTGTTGTCAAATTTTTCAGCTTATGCATTTTTCTAATATACTTACAACTACAATGTACAACAGTTGTGTGTATGTATGTATTTAGTTGAAGACGTGTGTTCTTGTAAACATGCATTTAAGGAAGTGTATATGCGTGTGTATATCAATAATGAAATGCGTATGTGTTTGCATATTATGTTTCTGTACCCCCTTAGAAAAATTTTACTGACGGCCCTGGTGATCCGATATAACGTACTTCCCCTTATTTTGTACCGGCCATTACGTTATATTGGAGTTCCTATGTATTCCATTTAAAATTTATAAGTTGATACCACGTGGCTAGAAACCAGTAACCGGAAATGAAATCGAATTACAAGAAAAAAATTCTTAACCAAGGGTCAAACAAGATCTGCAAATTTAAAATTCATCCGACGAATGGTTTTTGATATATCATTTGACTAACCGTTATGGGACATCCTGTATAGTGGGACACCCAGTATTCTATTAATAAATATCAAGTAAAAGTAAAATATATTGTTATATAACTATTCTGTAGTCAATAAAAGGACTAAATAATTTTTGCCATCTTTTACCTACTTTGACCTCACTGTGCGTCCCTCCCAGTTAAATTGTCCATTGCATTGGCAAGAGCATTCAAACTCACCCGCGGAGCTTCAACGTTTATTACAGGCTGCTCCATCTTATAAAACCCCCCTAATTTATATACACAAAATATCCCCACAATAAAAGTACAAAAAAGTAGTAGTATTGTCCACATGTGCAATATGAAATAAAAGAAAATTACATTATAATAAAATTAAATTTTGTTTCCCATTTTTCCTGAACGGAGTATATTTTGGCACAGGGTATAATATTTCAAAATATGTATGTTACATTATGTTGTTGACCGGTGATATGATGTGTGTTTACTTTGTGAAATATTTCTTATGTCCAATGTATATGTGAAGTCTGTTACCCATGTATATGTACCCAATATGTGTGTATATATGTGTATATGTCCCTGCCCTAGCTGTTTAATCAACAATGACTCACAAAATCACCAATTAACCATAAATAAATGGTAACCGCAATAATGAACCCTTAAATATCACAACAATTACCTGTAAATATCCCCAAAATATCCCCTCCAAAAATTTATATTGAGAAACATATAACAATTGAATAAAATATAATTGTTAATAGGGTGAAAGCCCCGATTGTGGAACACTATTTTTAGGTATTTCATCAAACTTGCTTATAAAAAAAATTAATAAATGAATTAAACACCCATTTTTTTTTTTCTTAGTAAGCATGAAACCAAGTTTTTTTAATCCAATGAATATGTTTTTAAGAAAATATAACCCAAGAATTTTGATTTATTAATGTTTTGTTTTATAATTTGTTGGCACGTATAAAAAAACGGGCAGAATATATTAACACCCTTTAAAAAATCAGCATAGGCACCTAAAAAAAACACGTCTTTAACATACATGGCATACAGTGCCATCTTTTGACATATACTGATATGACGAATTTGATATCTACAGCACTGATTATGTATAGAGTATAGTAATTATTTAAAATAGCGAGAGACATAGCGACATCTTTGATGTATCTATGTAAGTATTTATTGATGGTTTTCTAGAAAACTGACACACGTCAAAAAACGTGATTTTGCAGGAAATCATTTTTAAAATTACTGGAACAGATTATTAAGGTTTTTTCATCATCAAACTTTTATACAAAATGGCACCCATGTGTGTCATAACATAAATAGTGTCCAACATAAATTGCTAGCAGTGTCACAAAGCGTTCGGTCTGTGAAATACGTTTAAAAAATTAATATAGGTTTCGTAGTACTTACAGTATACGATTTTCGACACCTAGTGTCATCTAGGATGTTTTAAAAAACATCGTGTACTTTCTAACTTACCCATCTACCATTGTTAATTTTTAATTATAGTTAGATTATATGTCGTTTCAAATCTAATATGTCTGACGTTTTTATTTAATAATAAAAATTTCGAAGTTTTAATTCAATATTAATTATTTTTCAATTGATTTTACGTTCTGAAATAAAGAAAATATTAAAGTGAAATTATAAAAACAGTTAGTTAGGTGTTTTAGGCCCAAAAATAAATTAAAAATGTTTATAAAATAGGTAAATAATAGGTCATTCTCAAAATGGAATACATACCCTAAAACTTTGAACTCATTTAAAAACACTTCTACAAATAATATTTAACCCGTATAAAAAGATAATTTAGCTATCCTAATCTTTTAAATGGACTAATAAAAATTATTTGTATACTTTTATTATGCTAATAACTTTAAAAATTCGGTGAAAAATGTTACAATTTATAACTCATATGTTTTGAATAATTATCATCCACCATTATAAAAATTCACGAATTCAACAAAAATTGTTCGATATATATATATATATATATATATATATATATATATATATATATATATATATATATATATATATATATATTTCTTAAATTAAGTGAGGAAACATTAAATGCGAAGTGAATTTAAATTGAAAAATAATCATTCTATTAATAATAATTTTTATTATCAGAAGTTTCTTTCAGAAATAACTTCATTAAGATATAAATGTCAAAACTGTTTTTCTATTGGATCGCGTTCCACAAACGGGGCTTTTACCCTAAATGCAATAATATTAAATACAATTATGAACCAAAATGAAGAACTACAGTTTCTTTAAAATATCATATACCCAACAATAGAAATCATTTATACAACAATTATGATTGTTACCCCCAACAATTAAAATATATACACAACAATATAGTCTGTAACGTAACAATTAAAAATTCTCAACAATTAACTAAAGAATTAAATAAATTTACCCCAGTTAAAGCAATAAAAATGTAATTACATCAATTATGTGTTAAAAATGACCGAAAACAACAAATTTTTCCCTTAAAACTTATTTAATTTTCCCCCAAAATGACTGATTTTCGGCAGAAAATTTCCTACTTTTATCCCACAGGACGCTGCCACCAAAATGTTACCGTGCCTCGTTAGTTAACCATATGTATATGGAAAACCAAAGGGACGGCGAATTATATTATTTATTCGGCACCAGGGTAGCGTGAATTTTCATGTGCCGAATATAGAAGCAGGGGTTCGAACTCCTGCCAAGGTTAATCCGTGACGGATTAATTGGCGATAAAAGTGGATTTTCTGGCTGAAATAAAAGATCTAAAATTTACTGAAATAAAACAACCGAAATTCCTTTTTCTTCTAATTTATTCTAACCCGTCTAAAATTACATTAATAAAATAATCTCCCTTCGTATCGGCGACTAAAATAAACAATCTACCCAAATTACTACAAAATTATGTACTTCCTACTACTAATTATATAAAATAATACAGAACCCAATAAAAAAATATACTAAACTTCAAACATCATTTTTCGAACCCATTGTTACATCCAACTATCAAAATATTCAGTTACGCTTCATAAATAAAATTTAACCCTTTGTACCCACTGTTTTCCCGAAATTATTGATATTTTCTCGATCGGTTCCAGAAATTGATGTTTGAGGTTTTAGTGAAAAAGAATATGAACCATAAAACAAGTTACAAAATTTTAGGTACTCACCAAATTATCCATATAATATAAAACAATAAAACTTACACAGCTAGTTTTTACAAAACTACATTTACTTGCTACAAAATACCTAAACGCTAATTCACACAAGTTGATGACCCTTAAAAAGTTTACAATAATCCACAAATGTCCCGGTTAAATAGTCAAAATTACACAAATTAATCCCAAATTTACTCAATCAACCCAATCCACAAATCCCACACAAAAACCCAAATCACCCAACTACACAATAAAGCCCTTGATAACAATTCCAATTTTCTAACAATCAAAAACCCACAAACCGACTTCTGTACACTATCGAATCCATTGAACGACTTTTTTAACCGTTCCCATTTTCAATTTGGCTTGGCTTCTACATACCCTTCACCTCATACCCCTCTAGCCTATAAATTTGTTCTAGAAAGTTCCATAGCAAAAATCCTTATCAGCAAATAATTATTTCTCGTTAATTTATTAAATTATTAATTATTTATCGCCAACGGTTTTTGTCGCTCGGATGTTTATATAGCATTTCTTACATGTACATTACTTAAGAAATCTATGTACTAAACTTTTCCGCTCTTCAATGAATGAACCCTTTGGTTCGTAAAAATATTTAATAATTTTTTGTTTATGCAAGTGTGACTCTGATTAGAATATGTACATACGTACTGCTTTAATAAAATTTACAATTTGAATCAAACTTTTCAATTTGGAATTATTTTTGTTCCCATATAAAATATTTAAATTTCGAATAATAAACCCGGCTTGTAACAAGAGTTTACACCAGTAATTATATTAATTAAATCAGTAGCTAAAGAAAAATATTTAAAAAAAAATAAACAAATAACACTAAGCAAAAAAAGCACAAAAAAAAATAATTTTCAGTATGAAAAATTTTCAGTATGAAAACAAAATTAACTTGCTAAACAACAAATTCAAGATACATAATTAAGTAAATAAATAAATAAAACAGAAAATCATTTATTCATTGAGAAGGAAAGATCTTGTCCGCAGAGCACTTTGAATAAAACAAAAAACATCGTGAAGTTGAATAAGGGAATAATTGGTGACGTTCAATAGCACAGACGCAAAATTTTGGGAATTTATGACCTCAAAAGTAGTTGATAAGTATTTTTTCAAATATTGTATACGCCCCCGTTAATTAAATATCGTTAGTTTAACTGTTTAAAAATAAAATAAAATAAAATAAAAATAAAATACCCCTGTCGCAGCATTCTGCATAACATAGCGAATTTCTGTTTCAAAAATTAGTTTTTCTCGAAAACTAGTGTACATACAACAATGGTTCAAAATTTTTTCCCCTTTCCAATGGTGAGAAAAATGTAGCAAAAACTCTTAAACTTGGCAAAACACTTATATTTTTCATGAAAAATACCTAAGAAAATCATATTCCGGGCATCCGACGTGTCTGACTGAAGAACTCGTCCGAAAGTGTGTGGTATCCATATATGAAGTATACATATATAGCCAAATGGATATGAAAAAAACGTCCCAACATCACGGTGCAGATTTGGAAGTATTTTGTTCGTTTTGCGCAAACGCGACTTTTTTGGTGGTAATTATATGAACCAATCTGAACAGTAAACACGGTAAACACTAATTGATGCATCTGCGCAAAACAACTGAAGTGCCTCTACCCGATGTCTATCCGTCTCACTTCATCGGAACCACTGCCTCTTATAGGGATTGGCCATATAGTTATAATACATATATGGTGGTATCCGGAGGTTTCACCAAATTTCATACAAATTAAGGATGGTATGTAAAATCACAAACTACAATTTTAAAAACGCAGATATTAAAAAATCGCATGTCACAAATTGCAACTGCGACTCCAGTAACGTTACAACTGCTATTTCTGTCCTCTACCTATTTTACATAGCAGTTCTACTATTCTGAACGCTTATGTGTTAGTTGTGTTGGGAGGATATTATACAAGTTATTTTCTGTCAATATTAATTAGATGGTGCTGGGCACGGAGGTGGGGTGGAAATGGCATATAGTTTATGTGAATATTAAGCCGCTGCTACACGATGCTACGAACACCTTCCAACATTCGACGTTGGATAGTTCATAGCATCGTGTAGCCGTTGTTCGAACCTACGAGTGTCCAATGTCGAGCGTCAAACGTTCGCATTTGGTCGTGTCCCGTTCGATGTCGGTATTCTTGCACCGAGTCAAAGGGATGCTTCGAACGTTTGAAGGTCAATGTTGGTTGGTTCGACTCAGCAGCTGCACGACTCGTTCATGTGAAGAGAGACAACATCAGTGTATAACATTAGAGATAACATCAGACAGATAGTAGCGTCGTCTACTGAGTACCAACACATCATCATTCGTATTGGATCAAACATTCGATTCACCGTGTAGCAGACACATTCGTCGCACCAACTATTGAACTTAATTGCCTCAAACGTTCGATCGAACGTTGGAAGGAACGTTCGTAGCATCGTGTAGAACCCGCTTTACAGAAATGAAGCCTACACACATATTCACACACATTAACACACATGTAAAATAAAACCAGATGCAGGTATTTTGTCAATGTAAACAACACACACACTACTAAAAAACTGACAGTAGGAGCACCAGTGTTTGGCTTCAGATCATCTAACAAAATGACTAAGTCCACCTACGTCATTGGTGCTGGGTACTTTAAAAATTACCCTTCGTTAAGTGTTTGTATAGGTTGGTATATATAAGCACCTACGCATACTTACTTATACATACATAATATACACTATTTCATACACATTTTTTAAGTCGAATTAATAGTTTTTGACAATTGCGTCATCAATAAGTTCATCCGTTCTGTGGTTCAACCACTCAAACAGACGTCATATGGATTTTGAACCAATAATTGAATACAAAATTTTTAATACTCTTTAAAATTCCTTCTCCATTCCACATTATGTGTTAGAAAAAAAATAATACAGTAATCTCATCCAACCTCATGTTATATGTGTGTGTATTATACACTACCGGCTAAAGTGAAAAAAAAACAAACAATAAACTAAAAAAATAGAAATTTAAATAAAATTTAAGTTGTTTTTAACAGAAAAATGTTTAGGTATGATTGAAAAATCTGGTTGTCTGTTCAACAGCTATAATTTATTACTATCTGATCCATTTGCACGGCAAAATATATGTAATGAATTTTACCATTAAGTTGAACCTTACTGTACTCATTATAATAATGTTCCCGTCTGCAGTATTATTGAAAATAGGTAACGACTTAAGTCGCATCTTAATAAATTATTTATTTAATCATTCAAAATTTCATTTATTTCTTTTAAAGAGGTTGGAATCGATTATTATATTATTATTTTCTAACACATAATGTGGAATCGAGAAGGTATTGTTTAAAGAGTATTAAAAATTTTGCATTCAATTATTGGTTTAAAATCTATATACCGTATACCGGGGGGGAATAGCGGTGAATTCAGACTTCACACCATATTTTTTTTTTTAATTTTATGAGTACCTAATCTTTAATATATTAAAAATTTACGCGAGGATGGTCACTTTATCACAGTATCCAAAAAATTTTAAAAATATCGGTGGTTTTTGAAAAAATAACAAAAATCGTATAGTTTCTTCTCTATGAAAAATTGGGATCAAAAGAGACGATAAAAGGGTGAATGGGGACAAACCATAGGGTAGACCAAAATTGAAATTCTAATATAAAATAATTTCGAATTTTTTGTATTTATACATTCAAAAAAAAAAAAAATACTTGATGATTTTCTGTAGAGATAAACGTAGAATCTAAAATAAAGTTTATAAAATATAGAAATGTTATGCTGAATGTGTTTATAAAAATATCAAATGACTTGATAACCTTGAAAGTACTCTCTTCTATGTTCCAATACATGCTTCATCCGTCCCTAATCCCCCCACATTCGTCCCTTTACACTTTTATATAATATCCCTATTAACCTATATACTGTCCCTATTCACACCTTTTCCGTCCCTATTAACTTCCAACTTAACCCAAATATCAAGTCCTCGTTATTTTCTCTTAAAATAAAACAACTAAAAGTCTACAGTCTTCTTTTTTCAGATATGCTCCAAAATAATTAAATTTTTGATTAAACAACAATTTATTCATAAGAACACCGAAATAAATAATTTTTAGATAAGGTTTTAAGGAACAAAAAATAGCACTGTTTGAAGACGTCAATCGAAACTCAAATTTTAATATTTTTTTATTCAACTTCAAGCTTAGTCACTATTGTTACCGGAAAGAATAATGATTATACTATAATTTAAGTGAAATATTGTATGTTCGCATTTACATTTAGTATTTTTAAATTAAGTTCATGAATAACATTTTTCGTTTCGTCCCTATTCACCGGCCTGTCCCGATTGATACCGCTCTACGGTAATGTTACTCTAAAGAGTTGAACTTATTTGACGCAATTGTCTAAAACTATTAATTCGACTATACTTATATTCCGTGTAATATGTATATTGTATTGATTCTATACATTCGTCGCTTGAGTGCAATAACGAAATATATTATATGGATAATCCGTATACGAAATATTTCAGTATTGCGGTGATTGTTTGTATACAACGTACTTATAAACGAACCAAAAAATTGTCAGATATCAAAATTGACTTATTTTTCCCTGTTTTCTCAAAAACTAGTTAACATAGAATAATAGTTCAGAAACCTTTTTTATGTGATTTTTTCTGCTCTTTGCAATGGTGTAAAAAAATATGGCAAAAACTTTTAAATTACAGCAAATTTTGGCCAAAAATTCATTTTCACGAAAAATGCTCAAAAAACCATGTTCCTAGTAACCGATGTGTCTGGCTGAAGAACTCATCCAAGATTTTTGAACTTCCAACGTTGTCACCAAATTTCGTAAACCTAGAAAGTTTTGCTAGAGTCATCGTGCTGATACATATAACCCTGAATACCTATATATATATATATATATATATATATAATATATATATATATATATATATATATATATATAAATATATATATATATATATATATATATATAATATATATCTATATATATATAATATATATATATACATATATATATATATATATATATATATATATATATATATATATATATATGTATATATATACTGTGTGAGTTTTTCGGGAGTTGCCATTCGATTTATTCCTAAAATATGCATCTAATCGAAAAAAAAGTTTATACAAAAAATATTCAAATAGAGGGAGCCATTCAGGAAAAATTGTTCCAGACTTCTAGGACCTACGGTTTTTTCGGAATAGAAAATTTTTTTTTCAAATGGAAACATTTATGTTGAGATGTTTTTTTAAAAATTAGTTTATTACTTCAAATTACCAATTATGCTAAAATTTTCATTATTTTATTTCATATTTTTGAGGAATTACATTTTTAAGTTTTAATTTTCAAAACCCGTGGCCAAGTTTATTTAATCGAACGCAAAAATACGGATAATTTGCAATTTACATTCAAAACACCCAAAATAACTAGTGATGGTATGTTCGCATTAAGCTGTTACAATAAAACAAAATTTATTAATTAAATAAATTAATTATCAAAATAATTTGTAGTTTTTCCTCAAATAGTAAACATAATATTTAATAAATAGGTTATTAAATTACAACTGAAGTTGTAATATTTAATATTCCACCATATTAAAGAAGTCAAAATTAGTTAAGTGTGAAACTGGCATTATTTATTTTCAAAACTAAATGATGGCGGACATAGATTAGGCACAAATGTCATTTGTCAAATTATTAAACGATTTTAAAAAAAAAAAAAAAGTAAAATAATTGTCCAAAAAATATTTTAATACAATATTTTTCGAGATTGCCGTATATATTTTAACAATATGTCTCTAAGACATGTGTTTTAAACAAATACTTATATAACCTTAATTTATTTTCCAGTAAGAACGCCTTTAGTGAAGGTTGTTCAAAGTTCAAAATAATCGCCGATTTTATTACAATTTTAACATCTTTAAAACGTGTTCTGTATTAAAACGGCTTCCATATTATGAAAACGACAGTATTTAATAAAGTTTTTAATAAAATTACACAAATTTTATTTAATTACAACCACTTCCTAAATAAAATATAATAAATAAATATACTTGAAGTATAATTTTTGTTAATTCTAATTACTTTAGTGTGTAATCAAATTGCCTAATTGTTTCATTGCTTCCGAGACTACATACTAAAGCAAATTTTTACCAAAATAAAATTTTTTATGCAAATTTTACGTTTTAGAGCTTCCTGAATAATTTTGGTTTGGTGTCTGTCCGTCTGTGTGTCACCAGTTTGTACCAAGTGACATAACTTCTGAACTATTCGATTGTTTGTTATGAAATTTTTAGAAATTATGCAGTATGGTTCCTAGATGGTCCCCTGTGAATTTAATCGAAATCGCAGTAACGGAGCTACGTCGCTACCATGTCATTCCATTAATATACTAAATTGCAGCAAGTGGCATAACTTCCGAACTATTCAATTCATTTTTATGAAATTATCAGAAATTATGCGGTCTGCTTCCTAGATGGTCCCCTACAAATTTCATTACATTCGGAGTAATAGTATCCACAGCACTACCATGAAATCCCATTAAATGTCAATATCTTATTTACTGCTAGCCCCATTTCGCTCAATTTTTTATGAATCGTTTTGTTTAATTATTTTTATTAATTTATATACCTATATTAAATTACACAAAGATATATTGGGCATTAAATTACCAAGGGGCTTTTACGAGTTCGAGAAAGCTGTGCCACAACCCACTGGCAGCGTACAGTGGACTTTCGGAGATTGTCCAATCGCAAATTGTCCATATTTCAGTGTTAGGGATTTAAACATCGTATGTTTACGTCACACGAACATTGTATTCACAAAAATTATGTGTTTGCAGTATTCGTGTAATGTAAACATGCGATGTTTAAATTCCTATCACTGCAATATTGACAATTTTTGTTTGGACAATCTCCGAAAGTCAACTGTATTTTAGTATCTTACAAAACTGCGAAATTTTTTTATTTTAGTTTGTAACCAAATGATTATGGATCATTTTCTTGGTATACTTTATTTGTTGGATGACCACTTGTCATTTTATCGTTATTTATTTCGTTTTATTATTTAAAATTTTTCAGGATATAAAATAAAATACATTTTTCATAGAATAAGATTGTTTATTTTTTCCGGTAAACATCGAAATTACGGTATGTCGCGTGTTCTACAATTTTCCCTCGGTGCCATTGCCGGATACCGTAGATTTTTCAATTTTTCTTCTTCCCTGATAATAAGTTGAACTTAAATTTCGCATTTTAGATTCGACTTCTGGTACACCTGATATGATCATTGCTTCTACGACTTTTTTATAGGACGTTTCCCCCATGGCTCTTTTTTTAAATAAAGGAGATTTTGTATTCCACAGGCATTCAAAATTTTTTAATTCCTAGATAAATTTTTTCTCGTTTCCGAATTGGACTTTTCTGTCATTTTTATTTAACCTATAAAATAATTTCCATTTAAAATTAAAAATTATACTTATTTTTAACAATTACATAATATGAAGTACTTACTTGATTTAATTACAGGAAAATACATTTTAGTTATAAATCCATATGAACACCAAAAATTGAATAAAAATTAATAAAATTTGCCTAGTTAAATAGCTGAAATTATAAATTTCTCATTTTTTGGCCATTTTCATTTATACTAAAATAGAGTCCCTATAATAAATAGAGTCATGACATGTGTGGTAAACACTGATTGGTTCCGGCATTTTCTGTCTAACGTTGGGTAAAATAAATTGAAAATAAGTTAAAAAATATTTAACAAAAACCATTTAGTTTAATTTAGAAAGAATAATTAAATTAAATTTTTTTAATTGTTCATAAATTCATAACCTATTAACAATAATTATGTACTCAAAAATATTTACACAAACATGTGATAATTAATTTCGAAGCTTCTCGCTCTGTTTTGGAAAGAAAATAGATGACATGTCACGACTCTATTTATTATAGGGACTCTAGGTAAACCTATACGGTAAAACCATCTATTACCGCTTAGATACTTTCCGTAATTATGAGGCTTGTTTGACCTAGGCGCTCTTAAACTCACCAAAATTCACTTAAATAAATCACTTTTAAGCGCGAAAGTTGTAAAATTTGAAAAAAAAAAAATTTAGATAAAAATTTTTATTTTTTTATTTTTTGTTTCTGTTGCTTTATTGAATAATTTTTATCAACAAATAAGTATACTATTCCATTTAAAAGAAGGTAAGTTTGTATCATAGCTCGAAAACCATAAGAGCTATAAAGCTCCTGATTATCGCAATTGGTTGCCCCCGTCGATATCTACAACTCTTATTTGAACAATTTTTCGATTAAATCAACGGTTTGGCTGTAATAAAAATGGCAACTCCCGAAAAACTCACACAGTATATATATATATATATATATATATATATATATATATATATATATATATATATATATATATATATATATATAAATTTTAGTGAATGTTACTTTTGGGTTCTAGGGACCTCAAAACAAATTTCTGCCATAGCCTCGGGTTGGTGTTCCACCATGAGTAAGGGTAAGACTGTAATAGTGAGTTTCCGTTCTGGAAATTCGCTAAAAGACAAAAACAAAGTATATATTTTGTCAAATTAGACTTATTTTGCATCGCAATTAGTGATCACTTCTAATAGAATGAGGAAAGCGTTTACGATCTATTTTCTATCGAAATATTTTGATAGCGAAAAGTATAATTTAGCAGGTGTGCTATATTTAAAAGAGTACTTCCTTTCTTTATGTCATCCATTTTGAAAATCTCGTTATTTTCGATATTAATGAAATATATTCAAATTTCATCAAGATCAGTAGGTCCAGTTCTGGGATCTTTACTTGTGAGTTAGATTCCAAGTACTAATAAGTCAACAAGGAACATAGGTGGGTTTCATGCATCATTACACGTCAATTTATTTTGCTAAATATTTGCTATTTTTTCGATTATTATTGAAATATACAATCTCATTAACGAAGATAATTCGCCAGTAACGTATTAATAACTACGGAAGATCAATTTTGCTCTATTAAGTAATTTATTTAAAATATTTACTATAGATCTTAATATTCTAATAATAATAAATAACAAAATTAATTAATTAACCGCCAATGAACATTATTATTTGATGATATAATACTATTATACTGATATACTTTACAATAAAATACACAAAAACAAAACTCATTTGTTATTATTATAATTGTATTATGACGTAATATGTCGTTGGAAACAATTATAGAAACATTTGTGTCGTTAATACAACACAATTATTTAATTAAATGTATTTAGTCAGTGCAATAAGCAAGAGTTTAGTGGTAGCTTAAAGCTTATTCAGAAAAAAAAAAAAATTTCAAAATTTTAACGTGCCATAACCAATACAACTAACTAAATAAAAAACATGTGTGATAATACGAGTAATCTGAACCATAAAATGGATCATTTTACATCTACTCGTACATTACGGTATTTGACTCAAATATTTGGATTTGCTCCAATATTTATTAAATCCAATACAAATGGCGAGAAAGTTGTAACAATTCAGCATTTAAATACAATACTTACCTTATTTGCATTTGGTTGCACTGTATTGCCAGTATATAATTATATAAAATTTTTCGATTTCAACAAAAGTGATTGTTTGTGGGAACGTATTTATCAATTTTGTGGCGTTGTTGAATATTTTGGACTCTTTTTCATATTTTTATTTTTATTTTTTAATAATTTTATTAAACGGACGTATTTAATTAGGTATCATACAATATTATATGAAGTGGATCAAGATTTAAAACATTTAAATGTGCAAATTAATTACAAATTTTTGGAAATTTCAATAATACTTATGATATTGTTTACGCTAGGATTGTTTATTGAACATTTGGTTATGTTTAGTGTTTTTGAAGTTCTTAGTGTACATAATATATTTATGGACTTGTTAAGTTTTATTCCGTATGTGCAAATTGCTCAAATTTTCTCGTTAGCAATTTGTTTGAAATTTCGTTTGGACGAAGTAAAAAGAATGTTTCGACAGTTTTATTCAAATGATGGGGAAATGAATATACCATTAGCTATAAATTTAACCAACTTAAAATCAATAACTAACATATATGACAAATTGTGTGACGCTTCTTTAGCTTTACATTCATTTACCTCCCTCTATTGCTTGCTATCGCTCTCCTATCATTTTATTTTATGTATTTTTTATATATTTCTAGCTAGTCGTCTACTAATTATAAGTCCAACAGATAATAGTAACATAATATCAAAGTACAATTTCTATTTATTTTTTGTTTATGCAATGATTAATTTTGCGCCGTGTATTATAATTATTGTGTCAGTATCATTAGTTATTACTGCAGATCAATCGATCAATTACGAAGTACGAAA
The DNA here is from genome assembly GCA_035578155.1 of Brachynemurus nebulosus. NCBI lineage: Eukaryota > Metazoa > Arthropoda > Insecta > Neuroptera > Myrmeleontidae > Brachynemurus > Brachynemurus nebulosus. The sequence continues at coordinate 16,221,764 of JAPWDM010000002.1, forward strand.
ATGTTTAATACATTCTGATGATAAAATTGTTGCGCATAAGGTAAGTTTCTAGTAAATATTATTAAATTAGGTTGTTCCAAGCAAACATGCGGTAGTTGAAAATTGAAGATATATAAAAGAAGTTTGCATTTACCCTAGTAACCAGTCCTGTCGTCAGAAATTGGGATCAGATTTACGTCCATCTGCGCCGTTTCTGACGAATATATAGACGGCAGACTATCAACAGAATCTAACGTCAGGAAAAAACAGCATAGATACGTAAGTCTGACGCTCCTTTCACATCATACGGTTTTTGCCGTATGGCAAAAAACCGTACGGTCGCATTTTTTCAGTGGAGTGAAGAAGAGCATGGGGACCTTTCACATTACACGGTCACGGTCAAATGCCGTTGCCGTGCCGTGTAGCAGTCGTCTCTTGCCACTGGACTTGACGGTTGCCGTACGGCGTTTTTAGTTCGGTAGTGTATGTAATTAAATGGATGCTTTCACATTAGACGGTTTTTTAACGAACGGCATTAACAATATTTTGTTGAATTTCATGTTAATTTTTAATTTTATTTGTGAAATGGATGAAACTAATGTTGAATGTAATAACCAGTATTTTAACAGATTGTATGTAATTTCGAAATTGTGTGTTTTGATGTCAAGTTCGCAAATAGTTGAAAAACTTATTTTCGTTATTTTTCAGGTCTTCAAGGAGTGCGATAATAAATAATCCTACTTTCTCTTTCCTCTGATTTATAGAATTAAGTTTAATCACACTTGTTACTTATATGATGTTGCAAATCAAATGAAGATATTCAGTCTATAACGGCACAAAACCGTGCAATGTGAAAGCAACAATATCACGGCCAAAAGTTGTACGGTTTTTCCCCGTACGGCGAAAACCGTACAATGTGAAAGGAGCGTAACGAATAATTTTTATAATAACTCGGTCGACAGACTTACGGCAGGAAGACGGCAGCTACCTGCTTTAAAAGCTCCCCTCCCATAAGTTTTCGGCGGTTCTCATTTTCATTTTTTGAATTATGTTAATTCAAAGTCAGTCTTTTGTAAAAATTCTTATTTGTTTCCATATACAGGGTGCTAGTGAATAAGTGCGAAAAATTTTAATGGGTGATTGCTGAGGTTTTTTTATGTAAAAAAATTTATATTAACCTAGGTCCGAAAACGCTTAGTTTCCAAGATACAGTGTCCCGTTTCTTGTTTTTTAAAAATATTTTTCTGTATTAAATTAAAAACAAATTATATGGTCATACTGTAGAAATGAGGCGTCTTCACCTTTTTTTGGTAAGACTTTTTCATAGAATGACCTCAGCAGTTAATACGAGAACCTAAACCGATTTTGTAGTAAGAACAGTAATTGAAAATTGCTTTTTATCTTAAAAACGGACACATGAACGACAAAATACTAAGAGGTCATTTTTGTCAACAATTTATAGAACATTTAAAATAATAAAAAAACATTTTCAAATTGGAAAAAATCATTGGCGTCCTTTTTTTTCAAAAATATATCATCATATGGCCGTACGGACGCCACTGGTTTGAATAGAAATATTCTGTCTACTTCAGAATATGGGTACTTATCCTGTCGTAGCGTATCCCAAATTTTATGTGAATATCTCAAAACGTTTTTGAAATATTTAAGAAAATATTTAAAAAAGACGAGAAACTGAACACTCTGTATCTTGGAAACTAAGCGTTTTAGGACATGTGTTGATATGAACTTTTTTACATAAAAAAATCTCAGCAATCACTCATTAAAATATTTCGCACTTATTCACTAACACCCTGTATATGTACCAATATATATATATATATATATATATATATATATATATATATATATATATATATATATATATATATATATATATATATATATATATATTAGTGATGCGACTCGAGTGATGTTTACTCGAGTGACTCGAGTGAATTTGTCAAACTCGTATTCGAGTGAAAAAAAATTTTTTACTCGAGTCCAATTGCACTCGAGTTTCCGAGTCAACTCGGCACACCGAGTAGACTCGGTTAGGGCCTGATGTTACTTTACTAGTTACAAAGAGACGGGTTGAAACTTGCACTTGATACGATAACAATAAATTAATAGGTATTAGGTTGATTTGATTGAACTATTGAATAATTATTTTATGAAAGTGGGACATACGTGTGATTTTGAATTTAGCTTTCGTTAATATTATTAGTAAAGACTAAAGTATAGGTGTATAATAATGATGTTCTGATTCGATTATTTTACCAATCGATTAATCGATTATATACTAATAATCGTAATCGATTTATAATCGGTATATTAATCGAGGTATAATCGATTATACCGATAATTGACTTAAATATAATAACCTGACTTTATCCACTTTTTATTCAATAAAATTGAAATATTTAAATTTTACATATCTGTTTTCTAAAAACTAATATTTTATGATTTTCTTCATAATAGTTTCTTTATTCATTATTATTAAATAACATTTAATTGTAAGGTGTAAACAAAAGTCTGATACTGTTTGATTTTATAATTATAATGATTGATAATTGAAACTAATTATAAAATAACTAAGTTTAATTTTTATTTGCAATCAAAATTGCATAAATGTTATTTTTGGTCATTAATTGGTCATCCTTACATGGAAATTTTATTATTCTTAAGAAGTCATTTTACTTTTATTTGTTGATTACATAAATAAATAATATGTACACTAATCATATGTATTTTATTTCATATTACCTCATATTACTAATTCAATAAAGGTATTTAAAAATGCTTAAAAAAATCTTACTCGCGTTGGAGGGAGTGAAATAGTTAACTCGGTTGACTCGAGTGACTCGAAAACTCGAGTACAATTCGAGTGACATAGCAAAATTACTCGAGTGACTCGAGTCACAAAATCCTACTCGAGTCGCATCACTAATATATATAATATTATTAAACAATTACTTAACAATTACAACTTATTATTAAACAAAACTGAAAAATTATAAGTTTTTTTAGTTATTGACGAATATAGTTTTATTAAACGTTTAAAAATGAAACAATTTTCTTACATTTTAAGGTTATTTTGTTACAGATTCAGTTTAAAAAATCATGTAAGCTCGTAAGCTTACATGATTTTTTGTCTTGACTTTCTGTCGATAGTCTACCGTCTGTATATTCGTCAGAAACGGCGCAGATGGACGTGAATCTGACGAAGGGTAATGTAGACCTAAGTACGTAGATCTGATGTCAGTCTGACGTCAAGTAGGTTACTAGGGTACGTATTATGTATGCACTGGTAGTCAAGTGAGATGCGTTAGCAAAAAAGTGAGTCATGAATTCATGATACTTGAAATTTTAAATATAAATATCCTTTGCTTTCAGGGCATGTTTGTGTTTCTGAAATTCTTCTCGCCGCACGTTTGTATGAGCCTAATAATTTTACATACATTGGTTATAAAAAAAATATTTGGAGTATAAATATAAAGCGAGGTCATCAATCTTATCACTTTTAACATGGTAATTTGAAGTACGCAAGAGAAGACAAAATTAAAGTAGATAACAGTAACACCCTATCGCAACATTCTACATAACATCGAATTTCCTAATATTTACGGGCGAAAACATTTTCAAAATCGGTTGTGCAGTTAATTTTTACCGTTTTTGTGAAATTAAGACTTTGGTGAACTTCATGTAATATAGCCTATGTTTATTTAAAATATTTTAGCTCTCTAACGTGCTTTTGGAGTCTCAAAACTTTGGTGAAACTTATATAGTATAACCTATATCCATCTATAATAGTTTAGTTTTTTTTACAGTGAGAGACTTTTCAAAACTTTGGAGCACTAGAACCTTGGCAGACATCGTATAACATACCCGTTATCCATCTAAAATAATTTAGCTTTTTAATAGTGAAAATTTTTTTTAAATGGCTGGGTAGTTTAATTTAGAAGTTTTTGGATCCCCAAAAATCTAGCGGACTTCACTTAACATAGCATATATTTAATATTCCTTTAAAATATTCTAGCTTTCTAAGAGCGAAAAATTGTCAAAATCGATTGGATAGTTAATTTTTAACGCTTCTGGGTCACCAGGACCCTGTTGGACTTTATATAACATAGTCTCCATCTATCTAAAATATTAAAAATTTCAAAATTGTTGGGTAGTCTAATTTTGGCTTTTTTTGGACCCCAGGATCCTGATGAACTTCATATAAGTTAACTTACAGCGGTTGGCCATGATCTTGCGGACGTCATTTAACATAACTTAAATAATTAAAATAGGTTAACTTTCTAAGGGTGAATTTAGACTACAACGCAGATTGCAACACAAATATCAGACATAAATTTCTTTATTGTTCACACTTTAACAGATTTTTTGTCTCTGAATAGTGTCTGTACGTAAATGTACGGGACTTGAGTCCTAGTTACTTTTGGAGAGTTCTGAGCCCACGATACCACCATCCGATTTTTTGAGCGACCTCGGATGGTGGTAGCTCAATCGGGGCGGTTCTAGAAGCCTCCGGCGGTGGGTGGATTAATGTGAACAAAAATTTTGTTTAACCTAACCGAACCTAAGTAAATTTAGTGTAACCTAACGGGACCTAAGGAAATTTAGTCTAACCTAACCGAATCTAAGCAAATTTGGTCTAACCTAACCGAACCTAAAGAAATTTGGTCTAACCTAACGGGACCTAAGCGAACTTAGCCTAACCTAAAAACTCGAAATTTCCCTAATAGATGGCGCAACCACCTTTGAACTCTGTAAATTCCAAGTTTCACTACTAGTGAAATTACTAGTAATGGAAGCTGACAAAAATTCTAGAATATTCTACTCGTCAACTAGCAGAGATATCAAATAACAGACTTTACTATTGAATTGTTTACTAAAAATTAGATTAAGCAGCGCAATTTGATAAAAATTTTAGAATGTTCTGTTCGTCAACTAACAAAAATATCAAAAAACCGGTTGCACCACTTAAATGGTCATCGGAAAAAAGACGAAATATCACATTTTGATAAATGTTCTAGAATATTCTGTTCTGGCTGACAAGCAAATCAGTCTAGAATGTTTGCCAAAATGGGACATTTAGTTTATATTAGTTTAATTTTAGTTGGACAATTAAATGGTGCAATCGATATTTCAATATCTTTGTTAGTTGAAAAATAGAATATTCTAGAACATTTGCCAAAATGTGCTATTTGGTCTCTTTTCAGGTGACCAATTCAATGGCGACGACTGTTTTTCGATATCTTTGTTAGCTGACGAATGGAATATTCCAGAACATTTGTCAAGATATGCTGTTTGGCCTCTTTTTCAATGATCGATTAAATGCTGTAATTGATTTTTTGATATCTTTGCTAGTTGACAAATAGAACATTGTAGAATTTTTGCCAAACTGTGCTACTTATTCTCATTTTTAGTGATCAATTCAATAGTGAAATCTGTTTTTTGATATTTCTGCTAGTTGTCGATTAAAATATTCTAGAATTTTACGTTACTCATTTTGCATTTTCTTTTTCGTTTTGACCGCTACCCAAAGTGATCACTTTGGGTAGCGGTGAAAACGAAAAAAAAAATTATTCTTCAACCCAAAAAAGAAAAATCATCATTTTGCATTTGCATTTTGCATGTTACGTATGCAGAATATGTGCATAGATGTATGCAATAAAATTATAAAATTTTTAGACAATAGTACCTATGGTCCTGACTTTGGTTTGGTACATAAATTTTCACCAACACAGATAAACGGTAACGTATCTGTGAGAGGAGAACTTCACTGAGTCGCTGACGTAACTACGTAAAGTCGGAGTACGTACTATTGGATGTTCACTGTAAATAAAGTTTGAAAAAATTTCATTTTGCTTTAAAATATTTTAAACTTTAATTATTAAAACCGCCACTGTTTTTTGTTGTTTACATCAAACTTACATACACATAATTATGCAGACAGCTACGTATTGTACTTGTGATCTCGTGAGTATGTATGTGTGGATACACATTCTGGGAAGTTCACACTCTTAGAAGTTCTGCTATGGTGGAAATAAAAAATTCCATGGAGAAAATAATCCATAAGATACCGATAACTGAAAAGGAACAAACAGATATTTGGAAAATACAATCTAAAAGCAGAAAGTTGGTTAAGAAAACATTAGTGGCGGATCTGAACAACCAAACGAACCCGTCAAAGTCTAGAAGCAAACATTATTAACCTAGTACAAACTAAACTTCAAACTGAGTTGCAACAAAACTGCGTTAATGAGGTCAGGGTAGCGATTATTGAAAAGTGAAGTAAAGTGAAATGAAATAGCTGAGAACAGAACCGAACGAAATATATTTTTATAAGTTGGTACGTATACATTATTGTGATCATGGGTACTCAATTGATTGCTAATAAAGTTTCCATTTCCGGTTATTTTAAAATTTTATGGAATTTAAAAAAAAAGATAAATAAAAAATCTAATAAAAAAACCACAAAACTGCGTATTTTTTGAAAATAACTAAAGACAAATAACAACTAATTAATAACAGAAAAGTATTATTAAAAAATATATAATATATATTAAAAAAAAAAAGAATAATATTACTAAATAAACAAACACAACAACCCTCTAGCTACAGTAGCGCCGCCATTATTTACACCTTTCTACGAACATTTTTCGTAGAAAGGTGTAAATAACGACAAGAGACTGTCCTCCTTATATCTACCCTTCATCAGTGTTGCCAGATTGGGCTATTTACCGCCGATTGGGCTATTTATATTTTTGATTGGCGGTAAAATTTTACTGTTGGCGGCAAGTAGCCGTTTGGGCTATTTTTAATTTTCCCATGTAGCCGTTTGGGCTATTTTTAATTTTTCCATCTTAAGCTTCCCATGTTAATGGCTCTTGCCCGCACCCATGCTCATATGAGTGCATTTAAACTTTGTTGTAGCACTTATGCTCCCTCATAGTTCATGTTACAACTATTTAACAGTGATATTTACCAAAATAATACGACCGACGATGATGATGATTCTAGTTTGCTGGAATCGATTAATTTAATAGAACTAACAGATGATTAATTTTATTGAAATAAGTTTAATTTTCAGAAAGATTAAGTTTCAAAACTTTATGCTTGTGATAGTTGCCATTTCAGTGATGAAAAAAAAAAAAAAAGAACAGTCATTCCAATATTATTATTATTATAGCTTTATGAAAAACTTTAAGTTAAAATGTAACTATTTAAAAGCGATTAATCGTAGGATAAATACTGATTATTTATTTAGACTTTTTGTGATTATTTTTATGATTGTTATAATCATAAAAAACTTTAACTTTAAAAATAACAATATTAAATTTGATTAATAGTAAAATTTGCGTTTAATGTGTAAGGATTAAAAAAAAATTGTCATCGTATTTTATGGTATTTAAACATTGATGTTCACAAATATTTATTATAAACTTGACATATTTTTAAATAGTTTGCATTGCCTGTTTACTAAATTTAATTAATAAATAAAAAGTAAATTTTTTTTAAACAATCATTATTAATATAAAAGTTTTATTAAACGTCATTAAAGCTCGTGTAATTTCATCGAAAATAAAATTAAAAAAATATATAAATGCACTTTGCCCCGGAATGGGCTACTTTGGGCTACTCGAGCGCCTCTCATCGGCGGGTTTTGTTAAAATTTTTCTGGCAACACTGCCCTCCATAACAGCTACCTACTCAAAAATCACAACAAACGCAAACGAAATGGACGAAAGATGGCGATAAAGTGATCAATTTTTAAATTTTTTTTTTAAATTCCATAAAATTTGAAAATTACCGGAAATGGAAATTGTGTACCATAAATAATACCACCCCCTCTGTACTAGTAATTAGTTTCGTCTCATGATCACAATAATGTATACGTACCAACTTACAAAAATATATTTCGTTCGGTTCTGTTCTCAGCTATAATATTTCATTTCACTTCATTTCACTTTTCAAGAATCGCTACCCAGAAGGAAAACAAACATACCCATAGCCTATACATAAACCACGTTTAGTACGGAAGTAATTAACATGTATATTATTACGTAACGGTATTCATAGTGCGAGAATAACTACTTAAAGTAATACTTAATTATTTCACACATGTCATGTCATTACCACAAATGTAAAATTAAATCCTATGCTGTATATATGACCATGCAGTCAAAAACACAGCTTAAAATAGTAATAAAAAAAAAAAAAATTAAAATAAAATAAAATAAAAAATTATTTCTCAAATTATTCAAAATATTATTTCGTGACGGATACAAAACAAACTTGTTTACCTTGTAGATATCTTATTATTTGATGAAAAATTTTTTTTCTTCCTCTTCATACTTAGGTACTGAAATTATGAATCTTTTATTTGAAGATTTATAAAACCACAATATTTTTAGAGCTACATTATGGTGAGTCATGAATTAAAAGGCATTTTACTTAAAAAATAATTTATAAACTAGATAAGTTATTTTATTAATATCGTTATTTGTTATTGTTATAGACTTTTATTATTATTTGATTTTGTTTGGTTCTTGTTTTTTTTTTTTTTTTTTTTTTTTTTTTTAAATTAAAATTGAGCACTGCTGTCGGTGGATAGCGCGATCAGCAGTGCTCGACGGTATCACCAACAACGGGTGTGCATCGCCATACAAACCGTGATATATAAAACCCACAAAACAGACAGGGACACATAAATGCAATAGACAAGAGACAAACGGCATCATGACGCTGGCCAGAAACTTTTTTGTAGTTAAAATTGAATAATTTCAATCGATTGTAGGTCGTTTGTAGATGTTTATAGTATATATTATATTTATTTTCGTTGGTAGCCCTTTAGTTAATTTGTAATTAACAATCAAAATTTAGTACCGAAGTAACAGAAAAATTATTGTAAATTTTTTGGTAGCAATAGAACAATAATTATCATTTATAGAGTCTAATTATAACGGTAAAATTTTTGTAGGGTCGCCTGATAAAACATAATGGAGAAGTTTACCATTTTCTTTTATGAATGAAAATAAAAATTAAGGCAAAATTAAATAAAAGTGTAAAAGAAAAATTAAGATATCTCAACAACTAACAAAGTTATGGGACTTTAAAATTTCACTTTTCAGTTTCATTTGAGACAGATGTGTAACGTCATTTATTCTACGGCATTGCAAATAGAACGAAGAGTCTTTTTTATTTAATTTTTATAAAGCCGGTCAATTCGTTAATTACTACGGATACTATATGGATTCGATCATTTTGAATCTTTTATCTTTTACAAATTCAATATTTTGACGTTTTGAAATGTCATTTTTTGAACTTTTGAAAATTTATAAATATATAATAAAAAAATAATTATAAAAAAATATTAAATCGATGTTAATTTAATATAATTAATTTAAAAAAATATTGTATAAAAGACACTCGGTATCCGATTGTGCGAATGTTTGACGTCACAGGCAAATTGAAAATCTATCATTGTGCCTTAAACTTTGATCTTCTATTTCTCTATTATTTGTTGATGGATTCCAAAAATTGTTTCACCAGTTTATTAGTTTTGGTCTATATTTTAGTTAAATGTAACTACATATTACATTATACACACTACAATACTTCTCCATTAATTAAAAAGTTATTTAAAAAATTGCACATGCGTACTGTTTTAAATTTGCCCTATGTATGTAAGTTCGTTATTTTAAATCTGGCGCATATAGGTTTTATTGCATTATATTATTCAAAATTTAGCGGATTGCTTTTATGATTACAGTAAAATTTGGTCTGTAACACTTTCTTATTTTTAATTAATTATGAAAATAATGATTAACTCTTATAATAAACTAAATAAGGAAAACTATAATTAAATAAGGAAAACTAAAATTATATAAAGCAATAGTACTATCAGTTCTATTATATATCGGGGAATCATAGGCACTTAAAAGTGGTAATGCAATTGAAAAATTCAGGTTAAATTTTTTAAAACACTATTCAATTTATCTACTAACACCCCTGATTATTTTGTCAGATATGAATTCGGTTTAATAAAACTGATGTATGACGTATTTAAAAAGGCATAGAAATGGTGGATGTGTATATTAAAAACGAGGGAGAATTAGGTCCCAAAACTTCTTTACAGGAGGTTAATGAAGCTCGATCAAAATAAATTACAGCAATCTCTAATAAACGCAGCCACGATACAACTGGGTGACTTTATTTAAAGGTTTACTATTGAATAGTAACAATATATGAATTAATATGGATACGACAAGATTATAATGTTGCCAGAAGTAACTTTAAGAAAATTCTGGAGGACTATAAGCTAATTTTAGTAGGGGAGGATTGACATTCAATTCCATGTTCACAATATAACACGTTTTACACAGAAATTAAATTCAATTTTAGCGTTGAATATTTTCACAATACAAATATAAATTGCCAGAAATTGAAATATATTATTACCAAGTTAAGACTTACGAGGTATGTCACGGAAGTGTCCCCTTGCGATTTCGTTCATTTTAAGGTATATTGTTAGTTGACAAAGTAACAAACATCTTTTAATTGTACGTATCCAATAGCATATTTAGGGGGTAAAACACGCCTTCAATAATTGGTTGAAATATCCTCTTGTGGTATTTTTCTCATAGTAGCCTTTAAGCAATTTTGACGAAAAATGATCAAAAGATTTAGACTGAAGTTAAATTAGTCTAGAATTTTTTTCATTGAGGTTACATAATTTTTAAGGGGTAAACACCCCTAAGAATGGGTTTATTAAAATTTTTTTTGGAAAATCATAGCTCAAATTCTTTAAAATTCTGTAAAAAAGCCACAAGCTATTAGTTAATAAATAATGCATGTTACCCACTGTAATAGCACGGCGTAACTGGGGAGTTGTAGGGGGCTATATATGAGAACGAAATTTTTAACAAAAATTAAATATTGGGATTTTCCCGCTTATAAAATTTATAGAATAGGGAAAATAAAGTTAGTTGGTAATCCCTGACTTAAAATAGATAGTTTTGAAACACTGAAGTTTTATGAGCAAAAATTTAAGATTGTAATTTTTAATTAAATATAATTTTAAATTATATATATGTTGCAGCTGTATTGTCAAAACCGTTTTATTATAATAACTCTAGTCAAATTATAAAAAAACCAAATATTGTCAACTAATGTTGTTTCTTACAATACACCTAGTAAATTTTAGTGTTATTATAAATTCGCTAGATTCATTTAGAGAAATTGTGAAGTGTAATGTTTTTTGGCAATATAACCAAATCAGCTTACAGGAAAATATGTGTGGTAAAAGTAAACACGATATGAATCCGAAACTAATGATGTCAAAAAACTACTGAATCGATCTTAAGTAAATTTAGCTTAGATATTTACATAAATATGCTTTGGAATAACCGATAAGAAATTTTTATTTCGTTTAAAAGTTTCCGTGGGTTGTGAATACTAAAATAAACAATGTCTTCACTACTAACAAGGAGATGCACCCAGAGTGAAATTCGGGATTTTGATGAAACTTCGCTGGTGTGTAGTATAGGTAAAAATAAGGGACCCGTATTTTTTTTATCGGCCATCGTCCACGTTTAGTGTGGTATCCAAGCCACATAAGGAAGAATAACATAGGGTAGATTATATAATATTATTATTGATTGCAAATACGTCCTATATTTTTTTATATTTATGTTTATTTTTATCATGAAAATGTATTTTTTTACTTTCCGATAATGATTCATATATTTTTCAGTACTAACTTAATTGGTAATTTAGCCATGTGTACATTTGGTTACTCACATTCGATATTTTTTATACCTATTTTTGCGAAAGTTAAAGTTCTCTGGTGTGGCTGTGTTAATGAATGCTCGACAAGAAGCAGTAATCTCTTTCGTTCACTGTTTAAGTGCTTTGTAATAAATTTTTCCATATAGGAAATGTGGTTGACACCTAAAAAACATACAAAAAATAATAAGAAAAGTAGTATGAATGTTGAGAAAGAAACAAACCGCGTTTATTTGGTTAAAAACGAATTTGTAAAAAGATAAAGGCAGTTGTTGAATGGAAGATTATTGCTTCTTATCGAACATTCATTAAAACTTGCAGACCAGAGAGCTTTCGCAGAAATAGGTATAAAAAATATCGAATATGAGTAACCAAATATACACATGGCTAAATTACCAATTAAGTAAGTACTGAAAAATACATGAATCATTATCGAAAAGTAAAAATTTACATTTTTATGATAAAAATAAACATAAATATAAAAAAATATAGGACGTATTTGCAATCAATAATAATACTATATAATCTACCCTATGTTATTCTTCCTTATGTGGCTTGGATACCACACATATTTCGAAAAAACGCAAAAACATGTATCCCCTAATTTTTGGTGCTCTTTCTATTTATAGTGGTAAAAATTTGATACATCGAACCATTCAGTCTGTACAAGAAAATTTACCCCCATTTTCGCCCCCTCCAGCCCCCCTTCTGTACTCAGCCCTGGTTTAACCTATACAGGTGAATAGGTCTTTCAAAGAGTAACATTTCATCAATTTAAAGTTTTCCTCTATCTCTTATAGTTTTCGAGATATCTTAAGAAATACGATTTGAACCCCCAACTTTAGGGGCTGGTTTCACCCCCTAAACGTGGACGATGGCCGATAAAAAAAAATACGGGTCCCTTATTTTTACCTATACTACACACCAGCGAAGTTTCATCAAAATCCCGAATTTCACTCTGGGTGCATCTCCTTGTAAGTCTATTTCAATAAAATTTTGTGGGGATATTTATATGGTTTAGAATAATTAATAGGATAATTTATATCCTGGTTGAAGGTTCCTACAGGATATGAATACGAAACTAAGTGGTATCAAAACTACAAAACCGATTTCAATCAAATTTGGTATGAATATCTTTTTGCTTTGGAATAACAAACAGAAAATGTTTATTCGCGATTATAGGTTCCCATGGCAAACCAAATAAATTATTCAGTCAGGCCAAAATTATTGAAGCGATTTCATTCAATTTATACCCCATGGAATAACACATAGGATACTTATACCCCATGGAACAACACATAGGATAATTTTCATCCTGATTAAGGATTCCCTCAGAAAACAAAATAAATTATTCAATCATGTCAGAACTATTGAACAGATTTCAGTTAAATTTAATTTGTATTTAGAATAACTACTGGGATAGTTTGTATCCCGATTGAAGGTTCCTAAGGGATATGAATATGAAACCAATTAATGTCAAAACTACTGATTCGATTTCAGTCAAATTTGATATAGAATATAGAATATATAATTTATTGTATTTTAAGCCAAGTGGCTTATTACAATGGTTGACAAATTGTTATTATAAACAAATGTAATAATGTATATAAAAATATAAAAATAAAATACCCCTGTCGCAGCATCTGCATAACATAGCGAATTTCCAAATCTTGGGCACTGGCGGATCTCATCTAAGACCTGTACCTATTTAAAATTGTTTAGCTTTCTAAGAGTAAAAGAATTTTTAAAATCGGTTGGGTAATTAGTTTTGGTATTTTTGGGGACCCAAGAACCCGAACGAATTTTGTGCAGCATAGTTGTATCCATCTAAAATAATTTAGTTCTCTAGCAGTGAGAAATTTTTTAGCATCTTTTCGATAGCTTATTACTGGCGTTTTCGGATCTGCAAGATCCCGGTGGACCTCATTAAAAAATCAGCTCGACCGTATATTCTAGGCGGACTTTATGTAAAATATATATATATATATATATATATATATATATATATATATATATATATATATATATATATATATATATATATATATATACATATATATATATATATATGTATATATGTATATATATATATATATATATATATATATATATATATTCAAAACCCGTTGTGTAGCATTCTACGCCGCATTTGCATCCGCAGGACAGTTGTGGATCTCAGATAACACAACCTGTACCTATCTAAAATAGTTTACCTCCGTAATAGTAAAAAGGTTTCAAAATCGGTCAGTTATTTTATTTTTGACACTTTTAGGTCCTACTGACACTTCAGACCTTACATAACGTAATCTATATGTATCTAAAATAGCTTAGCTCCCCAACAGTGAAAAAATTTTCAAAATCGGTCGGCTAGTTTATTTTTGACGCTTTTGGATCCGATGGACCCTGGCAGACTTTACATAACGTAATCTATATTTATCTAAAATAGTTTAGCTCTGTAACAGTGAAAAAATTTTCAAAATCGGTCGGTTAGTTTATTTTTGACACTTTTGGATCCCATGGACCCTGGCAGACCTTACATAACGTAATCTATATTTATCTAAAATAGTTTAGCTCTGTAACAGTGAAAAAATTTTCAAAATCGGTCAGTTAGTTTATTTTTGACACTTCTGGATCCTATGGACCCTGGCAGACCTTACATAACGTAATCTATACTTATCTAAAATAGTTTAGCTCTGTAACAGTGAAAAAATTTTCAAAATCGGTCAGTTAGTTTATTTTTGACACTTTTGGGTTCTATGGACCTTGGTGGACCTTACATAACGTAATTTATATTTATCTAAAATAGTTTAGCTCTGTAACAGTGAAAAAATTTTCAAAATCGGTCAGTTAGTTTATTTTTGACACTTCTGGATCCTATGGACCCTGGCAGACCTTAAATAACGGAATCTATATTTATCTAAAACAGTTTAGCTCTGTAACAGCGAAAAAATTTTCAAAATCGATCAGGCAGTTTATTTTTGACACTTTTGGGTCCTATGGACCCAGGCGGACCTTACATAACGTAATCGATATTTATCTAAAATAGTTTAGCTCTGTAACAGTGAAAAAATTTTCAAAATCGGTCAGTTAGTTTTTTTTTGACACTTTTGGGTCCTGTGGACCCTGACGGACCTTACATAATGTATTCTAAATCTATCTAAAATAGTTTAGCTCTGTAACAGCGAAGAAATTTTTAAAATTGGTCGTTTAGTTTATTTTTTACAATTATGGGATCAGTAAATCCTGGCGAAACTCATACAAGTCTAGTACTCTAACAGTAAGAAAAGGGTTCTAAGGATCTCATATAACTTATGGCAGTCCGTAAGCTTCTTGCGGACATCATTTAATTAATTAATTCAAATACTTTAACTTACTAACTGTGAAAAATTTTTTAAAATCGATTGGTTAATTAATTTCTGGCCTTTTTAGGTCCCGAAAACCTTGACCTCACATAAAATACCTTAAATCCATTTGAAATGGTTTAATTTTTTAACATTATTAATTATTAGTGGAAAAATTTTCAAAATCGATTCAAAATATTTTTCCGTACATACATATGTACATTGTACAGATTTTGTTTTGTTTTATATTTAATAATATTTATATCATAACATAATCTTCAATTTCTTGTTTACTTAAAAATTCAATAAAAAAAAAAAAAATTCTTCATTACATTAGCTTAGAAAATCTGTTTAATTTACATTTTTTAACATGGAATAGAACCATGCTAATTATAATGCAATAAATGAGAAACAAAACTCTATACATGTATGTGTGTTATATCTCATATATGTGAATAGTTTTCACTTGTTCTCACAAAATTTTTTAATAAAAAAGTGAAATATTTTTATACTTATTAAAAACTGAGATATAAATATAAATTACTTATTAGACTAACAAAGAAAGAATAAAAGTGAAAATTTACATTTTCTCGAAAAATACTTAAAACAGAAAGAAAATTATAAGAATATTTTCTTCATAATTTTTTTTTTCCTTTTCAACGATGTAAAAATCGAACTGCCTTATGATAGGATCGAATGATAAAAAATGGCCAGAACACCTACTTCTGGGCATCCGACGTGTCTGGCTAACGAACTTAGCCAAGCCAATTCAGAATCCAGTCCGCACACAAAATTTCATAAGCGTTAGACGTTTCGTTCGAGAGTTATCGCGCGGATACATATATATATATATATATATATATATATATATATATATATATATATATATATATATATATATATATATAAATTTTAGTGAATATCATTTTCGTATTCTAGGGACCTCAAAACATATTTCTGATATGGTCCCGGGCTTAGGTCGCACCATGACACCTGGCGTAAAAGCTGAATTTCCAGTTTTGGAAATTCGCTAAAAAAAAATAAATAAATAAATATTGTAAAATGCAGATAATACAAGGAAGCCTTAAACCACAATAGAGAGATTAATTAAACAGAAAAATGTACAAATTTGATTCGGGTTTGGAGTCCCGACTCCCCCCTCCTCAGAAAAGGGCGGAGAGAGTCGAGACACCTTACAATGTAAAAATTTTCAAATATTTCAAAATTAGAAAGAGCAATGAATAGTTGAGCTGCAAATGAAGTAAAAACGAGATACAAGCGTAAGTTGGTGGATGCTAGCATTGAAATAAAGGGAGGCTGCTACTTCATTCATTAATAATGAATGATCGTATTTTTAAGGCACATTCCATGAAATAAAAAACGTCATTAAGTTGGGCTGTATTGGCTATATTAAGCAGAATTTCACAGAAGTTATCCCCATCAATTGGGCTCAATGTGTATTTGTGTAAGTACCAATTTCTTAAATGTTCATACATGGGACATCTTATTAAAATATGGTATAAAGTTTCGTTTTCGTAGAGATTGCAAATAGTACAGCTCATATTTGGGTCAATAATATAACTGTTTCCATTGATATAGAACGACATCGCTCGATTATTTACAGTGCGCAGTTGGAACATAACTCTAAGTTTTCTTAATGGTACACAGTAGTCGAGCAAGGTGGCGTGCTCTAAGCGGTTGTAAAGCGTTGCGTAGGTTGAGTTAGAGATTGATTCTTGGTCTTGCGTGATATAATAATAATTAAGATCAGCAATAAAATTATTCAGGTGTTCTTTGAGAGTATCTGATGATAGATTTGACCATAAATGATCGTTGTTTGTCAAGGAGAAGTACACTTTGAGCTGGGAAACCCAGTTATATTTAATATTATTAAGGTTTGAATTACTCAGGTTAAATAATCTGTTAAAGCAAATACGCGGAATTCGGTTACTATCCATACTTAGTAGTTTACATAACCACTTTAATGACCTTTTAACGACACTGGTAATAATTTTATTACAATTAAATTCACGCCTAATTATATACCCTGGAGTTGAGTGGTTTAAATAGTACAAAGTTTTAAAAAATTTAACTTGAGGTTTTTCTACAATATCTGGGTAACCTAAGGCCCATATTTCAGATGAGTATAATAATGTGCTTAAAATAACGGATTGATAAAGACACATTCTTGCGTTATGAGATTGCATTTTGGTTTTCAACATTATTTCTTTCGTATTCGCTATTGCTGAATTAGCTTTTGCAACCATGTGGTAGCTAGCATTTAGAAAACGTCCCGAACTGTTGAATATGATACCCAGATATTCGAATTTATTTACAATTTCTAATTTATGCGAGTTAATCTCGAACGAGAGAGTCGAGGGCAGCCGTCCTGCTCGTTGAAAGACCATAATTTTAGATTTTTCTGTGTTGATTAGTAACTGGTTATTATGACAATATAGCTCAAGAGCTTTTAAAGCCTTTTGTAGTCTATACGGTGTACTAGCCAAGAGAACCAGGTCATCAGCATAAAAGAGCGATAAAATACTGTGAGAACTATCTATATTTATACCTTCAACTCCCTCGCTCGTTAAAAACTCGTCAAAATCAGCTATAAATAGTGAGAACAATAGCGGGCTAAGTGTATCTCCTTGCAAGACCCGTTTTCGTATAGGAATATTTCCTGAAAAAGAGTTATTTATTTGTATTGAGAGGATTGCGTTATCGTAGAAATTCTTACAGATTCGGATCAACTTAGTACTTAAACCTATACTATAAAGTTTCGTCCACAGAATGGAGTGATTCACCGAGTCGAATGCTTTTTTGAAGTCGATAAATGCGCAATATACTTTTTCTTTTTTTAAACTCAGTCGACAGCTTACTACTGCGTTCAATGTAAAAATGTTATCAACACAAGATCTTCCTCTTCGGAAACCTGACTGACTTTCGGGAAGCTTCTTATTGGCTTCACACCATGATGTTATTCTATTATAAATTATATTGGTGAATATTTTCGTTAAACTATTTAAAAGGAATATTCCACGATAGTTTTCTGGGGTATTAATATCGCCTTTTTTATGCATTAAGAAAAGTTTAGTTTTAGACCAATTCGCTGGGATTAGTTCATTTTGAAATATACTGTTGAAAAGGTTCTTCAAAAATTCTTTCCCTTGTGCTGGTAAAGCTTTGAAAAATTCATTTGGAATACAATCCGGACCTGGAGCTTTGCCATTTTTTAGATTTGCTAAGACGTTTTCTACCTCGCCTATATTTATGTCAAAGTCCAGCTCCGGATGTGTAACTTCAGTTAATATGCTTATTTGTGTCGGCTCGTCTGAGCTGAATAGTGTAGAGAAGTATTCATACCATGTGTTTATGTCTATAGGATTAGCAGTTTTTGGATTGTGTCGCGTTTTCTTTATTACGGACCAGAATTCTTGGGAATTTTTTGTGTTACTTAACTTTTGCTGAATTACATTATGATAGTCTTTTTTGCTGCTAGCTAGCGTTTTGCGATATTTTTTCTTTGCCTCCAGATACTTCAAAACATTTGCTTCACAGAATCCTTCTTTTTTACAGTTCTTTAGTGCGAGTTTAGTTTCATATTTTGCGTTTTTACAGGTCTGATTGTACCAGGGTTTATTAAACCTAATAAATCTTGGGTAAATATGAAATTCTTTGTACATGGATAGATCTTGTGCTGTACACATCATCATATTAACTAAAAAATTGTATGCATCAACTGGGTCAGAATCACTTTCATTACGTGGATTTAACCTTTCTATTATTAAATTCTGATACTCAGAGATGACACAATTATTCCATTTAAGTCTACCAGATAGAGAAAAATTCTTAGGTATATTTCTACAGCATCTAGGGGAATTAAAATTAAAGATTATATGATAAGGTAAGTGGTCAGATAGCAGTATGTTTTCCAAGACCGCTGAATCGTAAGTGTAATTAATAAATGGCAAGCTTACCCAGCAAATATCAGTCGTGGATTTGCCCCCGCTACCTATATAGGTAAATTGTGCTGGGGAATCGCTAGTGGTACGCCCATTTAACGCATACAAATCATGTTCTTCCATGAATTTCACAAACTGTTTACCTCTAGAGTTAACATATGTATCGAGCGATGTACGTCTGCTATCAATGAGTGTATTTGAATAACTTTGAATGTCCAGTGTGTTCAAATTGCCAATCCTAGCATTCCAATCTCCCAGTAATACTACCTTATTTGATTTTGATTCTGAAACAAAACGTATAGAGTCGTTAAAATGTACTATTAATGGGTCTATATTTATAATTGGTTTGATATAAACTACACCAAGAACAAACTTAAAGTGATCAACACAGATTTGGACTAACATCCACCAATTTGTCGTTTCAATAAGTTCTGTTTGAAATTGTTTCCTAATTAATAGAATTAATCCGCCACTGGCTCGCCCCCTTGATTTTTCTTTGACACCATAACTCTCGAAAATATTGTATTGACTTTTTATATTGCAATTCACTGGAGCCGCGTGTGTTAACCATGTTTCACATATGGCGATTACATCGAGTTCAGATTCATTACTTGTATTGTTTAGAAGTGATGCCAATTTAAATTCAGAATAACCATTGCAGTTCCATGAGACAACATTAAACCTATTCGTATCTAATAAAGGTGTATTTAGTTTTTTTTGATCGTATTCTCCTCTTGGTTAGTATTTCTTTGTTTTGTTTCTTTCTTTTTTTTCGCTTCTTGAATGA
This sequence comes from Brachynemurus nebulosus, assembly GCA_035578155.1. NCBI lineage: Eukaryota > Metazoa > Arthropoda > Insecta > Neuroptera > Myrmeleontidae > Brachynemurus > Brachynemurus nebulosus. Next base: position 16,241,629 of record JAPWDM010000002.1, read on the forward strand.
TTTTCTCGCTTAATATTTCGGATTCCTCTGAGGACTGTGTTTTTAGCCTCTTTTTGCTATTTGACTTCTTAGCTAGACGTTTTTCTTTGTTTTGGATGCGGTATTCTAAAGGTAAATCCTCGTTTAGAAATATATTAGAGCCTTTTAACTGGAACCGTGCATTAAAAATTTTTGTCTTTGTTCGAAAGTCGAAAAAACATACTTTAATAGGACCTGTATTTTTTTCCTTGTCTCCCAGTCTGTAAATTTTATAAATATCTTCATCTTTTACCTCGATGTTTAAGTGTTGCTTAACCATATTTATGAAATTTTCCGAAATATTTGTGTTAGTATCTATGCCGAATATAATCAAATTGTTTTTATTTATTTCTTTTTGTAAGAAATTTATTATTGATTGTTGTTTCACAACTATAGATTCTAGTTCCAGAAATTTCTGTTGATTAGTTACACCAATATTTTTCAGTTCGGTTATATCGTTGTTCGTTCTTTGTATATCGCTTTTCAGGTTTTCTTCTATTTCATCAATTCTCGCTAGGATTTTATCCAATTTGGCCTCCATATTTTGAATTTTTTTTAATTTAATAGTGTGTGTATTGTATTATTAATTATTAATTTAAAATATTTTATTTATTTTATTTTGTTTATTTTTATTCTTTATTTATAGGTTATAACAGATTATTTATATGTTTGTCCAATACATTTATGCGATTATAACCATTATAAACATTAACACACATCTGATATTAGTAACAGTTTTTTTTTTTCCCTTTATCACAGAGTTCTATGCTTTGCATTTACAATTAGGTTTGAGGTTAACAGTAATTATACTTGCTTTGTAAGAATTGTATAATATAAGTCTATGGCACAGATTTGAAAATTTAAAGTTAATAAAAAAGTATGTTTTAAAGTGTTTTATAATAAAATTCTTCTATCAATGAAGAGCGCAATTATTAAAAATGATTATCAAACACTTTTTGCATTAAGTCAAATTTGATATGAATACTTCTATATTTTGGAATACGTATGCTATAAATCAGATATTTTTATGTGAATTTCAAAAGAAAATCCTGATGATCTTCACAGTACAAGAATTTTAATTTGTATGCCATGGAAAGACTTATCAGGGATATGAACCAGATTATATTAATATTTGAGCTTTAAACCCTAGATTACCCCTTAATGACAATTTTACTAGAGCTAATAATAAAAAGCTCGAGCTAATAATAAGAAGCTGAAAAATATTCTAAATTGAAATCTTATTATGTGTCCGGTTTTTCCTTTAGAAAACCGGGATAAAACTATTGTACATATTAATTCACAATAAAGTAGTTCAACTTCTTTGATATAATTACAATAAATTCCATGTTCCTACAGAACGATATCTCGAAGAAAACGGAGCAGCAATTTAAAATTATTTCTAAAGTCTTTAGTCAATCAATAAACAATCTAAAGAAAATCAACATTAATAGTTTATGAAATAGTAGCTTATTTCCCACGGGAACCTCCAACCTGTAAAAAAAGTATACCAAATATTTATTATTTTAAGGTATATGCCAATACTAAATTTGATTAAAATTGTTTCAGTAGTTTTGATATTATTTCTTATCGTAATAGTAGGCGATAGGAACTTTCAAACGGGATACAGATTATTCCGTTAGTTATTAAAAAGCATATCATATAAATATGTATCTAAATTTTAAAAAAAAAATTTTAAAAATTTAATTGACATTCGTTCAGTAATTTTGAGGTGACTCAATAATTTAGTCTGTGTCCCACTGGAACTCTTAACTGGGATAAAAATGTTTCTATCAGTTATTCCAAAGTATATAAGTTTATATACGAAATCAGACTGAAATCGCGTCAGTAATTTTGACCTGACTGAATAATTTATTTTGTATCCCTCAGGAGCCTTTAATCGGGATAAAAATTTCCTTTCTGTTATTCCAAAGTATAAAAGTGTCCTCACTAAATTTAATTGAAATCAATTTTGTAGTTTTACACTAATTAGTTTCGTATTAATATCCCGCAGAAACCTTCACCCAACATATAAATTATCCTATCAGTTATTCTAGGCCATAAAATATTTCTACTAAATTTTGTTGAGATCAGTTTGGTAGTTTTGATACCAATTGTTATTTGCTTCACAATTTCTCTAAATGAGTCTAGCGAAATTATAATAGCACTTAAATTTACTAGGTGTATTGTAAGGGACAACATCAGTTGACAATATTTGGTTTTTTTATAATTTGACTAGCGTTATTATAATAAAACGGTTTTGACAATATAGCTGCAACATATATATATATATATATATATATATATATATATATATATATATATATATATATATATGTATATATATATATATATATATATATATATATATATATATATATATATATATATATATATATATATATATATATATAATAATATTTATTTCCGTATAAACTTAATACAGTTGTGGAAAAAGTTACACAGTAATTACATTTGAAAAAATTTCTGATTATAAATATAATTCCCAATTTATGCTATAGTAATCACTAATATTATATAAAACTTCATTAGTTAACACATTCTTTAGTTTTTTCCTTAATTTCACAGGTGGCAAATCAAGTATATGTTTAGGTGTATGGTTACATATCTTTATTATGGTGTTGTACGTATTATTTTGAATAGCTGATAATGTTGTTTGATCTGACTGCAAATTGTACTTATTTCGCGTATCATAAGCGTGTATTATGCTACGTGTAGTAAAGTAACATTGTTTTTGCTTGTAGAACATAACGGCTTCTAGAACTAGCATTCCGAATACTGTAAGAATTTGCAAGCTTTTGAATGCGTCTTTGCAACTGTCTCGAGCTTTTAATCCGACTAGTAGTCGTATTATCTTTTTTTGAATGAGGAGTATCTCTTTTACATGAACTGACGTACCCCAGAATAGTATTCCGTAAGATAACGTCGAGTAGATGTATGCATAGTAAGCCGTTATCAATATATTACTCGGAACAATTTCTTTTAAGCGTCTCAATAAATGAAATCTTTTATTCAATTTATTGGTTATTTCGTTTATCTGATTCCTCCAATTCAATTTGTTATCAATTATTATACCTAAGTATTTTATTTTGTTTTGAAGTATGTTGCTGTTTTGAAATAAATCAGATTCGTAGTTTCCCAACCTAAAAGCTTGTGTCTTGTCCACGTTTAGTTTCAGGCCATTTGCCTTAAACCATTTATCCATATTTGCAATCGCTGAGTTAAGATTTGGATGTATACCCGCTTCGTTTGACGTTATTATTGCTGCAATATCATCTGCAAACAGGGTCGTTTTGTACGGAATAGATTCCGTGAAATCATTCATATAAATAATGAATAAGATTGGTTCTAATACTGAACCCTGAGGTACGCCCTCTACCACGTTCGATATTTTTGACTTAATTGGTAGTCGATATGTCTTATCATTGGATATCATTTGTACATACTGCGTTCTATCCATTAAATACGATTTAAAGATGTCATTCGCTATTCCTCGAATTCCATAAGCTGATAATTTTTCTAATAATCTGTTAATCAAAAGCTTTCACACAATCAAAAGCTTTTGATAAATCTAATAATAGTGCTGTATCTAAGTGTTTTTTACTCCAGGCGTTTGATAAATCTTTTAATAGTTCGAAAATAGCACCGTTTATGCTACCCTTCTTTACAAAACCAAATTGCGATTTTGATAATATGTTAAACTTGGTAAGAAAATCTTGAAGTCTGTTAGCCAGAGCCTTTTCAAAAATTTTTGAAAAGTTTGATAATAATATATATATGGGAGAGTCGCCTATATTGGACCACTTTTGCCATTTTTGTTTGCAACAAGGAAACCAATTAAGATACAGCCCTCATTTTTAGTTGTCTGATTAATCAATCTTTATGCTATAAAATGAAAACATTAATTCGTCTCTAGTTGAATTTTAAAAAGACTCTACCTTGGATAAAAAAAAATAATGTCATTTGGTCCAATTTAGGAAACTAGTTTCCTAGATTGGACCGATTGGTTCTTAAATTGGACCACCGTTGATAATAGCATAATGAAGCAAAAGTTGAAGCTCAAAAAAATCAAAAATTATGATTTTATTCTACTTTTATTATAATGTATTACATAGGAATATTACATAGGAAAAAAATATATAGTTGAAACAAAAAGTACATAGCAATTCTAAGATTAAAAGCTCAGAAATTATTTTTTACAATAAACACAAAAGTACTTTTTCACTCTCTCCGAAGAATTTGCACATTTTAAGTGATTCCATTCTTTGCACATCATGCACTGAATTATTGGCTCAATTTTATCTTCTTCACAAATTCCACAGTACCAACTTTCAATTTCTTTGTTAAGCCGGTTCTACACGATACTACGAACGTTTCTTCCAACGTTCGATCGAACGTTTGATGCAAGCAAGTTCGACAGTTGGTGCTGCGAATGTTCCTGCTGCACGGTTAATCGAATGTTTGATTCAATACATATGATAATGTGTTGGTGCAAACGTTTATTCAGTGGACGATGATGTTATCTGTCTGATGTTATCTCTAATGTTATACACTGATGTTGTTTCTCTTCATATGAACGAGTCGTGTAGCCGCAGTCGTGTAGTCGAACCAACGAACATTGTCCTTCAAACGTTCGAAGGATCCTTTGACTCAGTGCAAGCATACCGACATCGGCTGGAACATGGCCAAATGCGAACGTTTGACGCTCGACATTGGACGCTCGTGGGTTCGAACAACAGCCATACGATGCCACGAATCATCAAACGTCCAATGTTGAAAGGTGTTCGTAGCATCGTGTAGAACCGGCTTTAGACTGACCACTAGTGCTATTAGCTACTGTTTCAAAAATCATTTCTTCTCCTTTATTAAAAGCCTGAAGTGCTTTTTCTAATTATTCTTGCTTCCATTTGCCGTACTTTCCTCGTGATGTCATTCTAAAAGTAATAAAAATCGTAAATATTAAATGGTTCTTAAATTTAACCGGTCCATTTTAGGAACTTCTACTAGGTCCAATTTAGGAGACCATAATGTTTTTCTACAAAAACCGCTATCTACATCTAATCCATGTATATATTCTTAAGATTATGTCATTATAATAAATTACATATGACATAGATAAAACATAAATATAAAAAGAATAAACGACGTGAGCAGCGGAGCCCCATCACGGGAGTCGAATTTTTCCTTTCATCTTCGGTATTGAATGTCTACAAGCGAAATGTAATTGAAAGTCCACAAGCGATTTGTCATTTTGGTGGTTCCAAAACTAATGATGAGTGTCCGGTTGATCGGGACTTGAAAAAAAGGTTTTAAGTTTTTAAGGGCTGAATCTCAGTAATTTTGTGCCGATAGCAGTTAGCAGGGAAAAAGCCAACACAATTCGTACGAGGGCATTCCTACCCATGCTTATCCGCCAATTGCCTTTGTGTTTTATTTTTAAATATTAAAAAAGGAATTTAAATACACAGAGAGAAAATTCCTATAAAAATTACTGTGCTCATACTACAATCGACGTGTAACAGGCGAACATATCCAATTTTTGTACGGTAAAATTATAAAAATTATAGTTATATTATTGTTAAATTGGATATGTTCGCCTGTTACACGTCGATTGTAGTATGAGCACAGTAATTTTTATAGGAATTTTCTCTCGGTGTAGTAAACTGGAAGGCCTTTATAAAGATATTTTTTCTTTCCAAAAAAATCCAAAATTTCTATTTTATCTTCTTCTTTATTTATAAAATACCCCTGTCGCAGCATCTGCATAACATAGCGAATTTCCAAATCTTGGGCACTGGCGGATCTCATCTAAGACCTGTACCAATTTAAAATAGTTTAGCTTTCTAAGAGTAAAAGAATTTTTAAAATCGGCTGGGTAATTAGTTTTGGTATTTTTAGGGACCCAAGAACCCGAACGAATTTTGTGCAGCATAGTTGTATCCATCTAAAATAATTTAGTTCTCTAGCAGTGAGAAATTTTTTAGCATCTATATATGTAGCATATATATATATATATATATATATATATATATATATATATATATATATATATATATATATATATATATATATATATATATATATATATATATATATATATATATATATATATATATATTCAAAACCCGTTGTGTAGCATTCTACGCCGCATTTGCATCCGCAGGACAGTTGTGGATCTCAGATAACACAACCTGTACCTATCTAAAATAGTTTACCTCGGTAATAGTAAAAAAGTTTCAAAATCGGTCAGTTATTTTATTTTTGACACTTTTAGGTCCTACTGACACTGTCAGACCTTACATAACGTAATCTATATGTATCTAAAATAGCTTAGCTCCCCAACAGTGAAAAAATTTTCAAAATCGGTCGGTTAGTTTATTTTTGACACTTTTGGATCCGATGGACCCTGGCAGACTTTACATAACGTAATCTATATTTATCTAAAATAGTTTAGCTCTGTAACAGTGAAAAAATTTTCAAAATCGGTCGGTTAGTTTATTTTTGACACTTTTGGGTTCTATGGACCTTGGTGGAACTTACATAACGTAATTTATATTTATCTAAAATAGTTTAGCTCTGTAACAGTGAAAAAATTTTCAAAATCGGTCAGTTAGTTTATTTTTGACACTTTTGGATCCCATGGACCCTGGCAGACCTTACATAACGTAATCTATATTTATCAAAAACAGTTTAGCTCTGTAACAGTGAAAAAATTTTCAAAATCGATCAGGCAGTTTATTTTTGACACTTTTGGGTCCTATGGACCCAGGCGGACCTCACATAACGTAATCGATATTTATCTAAAATAGTTTAGCTCTGTAACAGTGAAAAAATTTTCAAAATCGGTCAGTTAGTTTATTTTTGACACTTTTGACTCTGGCGGACCTTACATAATGTATTCTAAATCTATCTAAAATAGTTTAGCTCTGTAACAGTGAAGAAATTTTTAAAATTGGTCATTTAGTTTATTTTTTACAATTATGGGATCAGTAAATCCTGGCGAAACTCATACAAGTCTAGTACTCTAACAGTAAGAAAAGGGTTCTAAGGATCTCATATAACTTATGGCAGTCCGTAAGCTTCTTGCGGACATCATTTAATTAATTAATTCAAATACTTTAACTTACTAACTGTGAAAAAATTTTTAAAATCGATTGGTTAATTAATTCCTGGCCTCTTTAGGTCCCGAAAACCTTGACCTCACATAAAATACCTTAAATCCATTTGAAATGGTTTAATTTTTTAACATTATTAATTATTAGTGAAAAAATTTTCAAAATCGATTCAAAATATTTTTCCGTGCATACATATGTACATTGTACATATTTTGTTTTGTTTCATATTAATAATATTATATCATAACATAATCTTCAATTTCTTGTTTACTTAAAAATTCAATAAAAAAAAAAAAAATTCTTCATTACATTAGCTTAGAAAATCTGTTTAATTTACATTTTTCAACATTAGATAGAACCATGCTAATTATAATGCAATAAATGAGAAACAAAACTCTATACATATATGTGTGTTATAACACATGTATGTGAATAGACTTCACTTGTTCTCACAAAATTCTTTAATAAAAAAGTGAAATATTTTTATACTTCATAAAGAACTGAGATATAAATATAAATTACTTATTAGACTAACAAAGAAAGAAAACTAATAATATAATGGTGAAAATTTACATTTTCTCGAAAAATACTTAAATTAGAAAGAAAATTATAAGAATATTTTCTTCATAATTTTTTTTTCCTTTTCAACGATGTAAAAATCGAACTGTCTTATGATAGGATCGAATAATAAAAAATGGCCAGAAAACCTACTTCTGGGCATCCGACGTGTCTGGCTAACGAACTTAGCCGAGCGAATTCAGAATCCAGTCCGCACACAAAATTTCATAAGCATTAGACGTTTCGTTCGAGAGTTATCGTGGCGACATATATATATATATATATATATATATATATATATATATATATATATATATAAATTTTAGTGAATATCATTTTCGTATTCTAGGGACCTCAAAACACATTTCTGTTATGATCCCGGGCTTAGGTCCCGTCATGACACCTACTGTAATAGCGTATTTCCAGTTTTACTTTTGGAAATTCGCTAAAAAAAAATGAATGTTTGTCTGTATGTCATCGATGAACTCAAAAACTACTGGACCGATTATTACGAAAATTGGTATATATATATATATATATATATATATATATATATATATATATATATATATATATATATATATATATATATATATATATATATATGTATTTTTCCACGGAGAAGGTTTGTATGATATGCTCATTGATGTCACTCGCCACCAGGTGGCGCTGCAGAGTAGCAACTTCTGCCCCGTTCAACCGATTGTCATGAAAATCAGTATGATGATGTATTTTTAATGGGTAAGATGAATATGATATTCGTATTAATGGAAGTTACCACCAGATGGCGCGTGGTCCACCCCAAATTTTATTTTTATATTATTTAGATAAATTTTTTTTTAATTTTTCGTAATCGTATGGCGAGCGTATGGCGAGCGGAGCGAAGCATTACATGGAATTAACCTTTTATAGAATTTTGAACTGTTTAGCGAGGGAAGCGAAACACTTTATTCTCGTGCCTATTTTAAATCCTATATGATTTAAAATTGGCTAAATTATTTTCAGCTTTTTTAGTAAACCGTATGACGAGCGGAGCGAAGCATTACATGGAATTAACCTTTTATAGAATTTTGAACTGTTTAGCGAGCGAAGCATTTTATTCTCGCGCCTATTCTCAATCCCATATGGTTTTAAAATGGCTAAACTATTTTCATCTTTATTAGTAAATCGTATGGCGAGCGGAGCGAAGCATTACATGGAATTAACCTTTTTTAGTATTATAAACCGTTTAGCGAGCGAAGCGAAGCCTCAGTTTATTCTCGTGCCTATTCTCAATCCCATATGATTTAAAATTGGCTAAACTATTTTCAGCTTTATTAGTAAATATTGATTTGATTGTGTCAAAATGATAATAAAAAAGTAATTTAATTAATTATAATTTATAACTACTGAGCCACAGCAATGCGTGGCCGGGTCAGCTAGTAAAGAATAAAAATCCACAATTCCTAATTTATAAATAAACAGTGACTTTAATAACATTTTTAAATTACTTAATATGTATGTATTTCATTTGTTATAAAAGTAAGTTCACTTTTTTTTTAAATTTTTTAAAATAACTATTCGCCTACTTGTATTTAGAATAAAAATAATGCATTTAAAACACATTTAAAAATAGCATTCAATTCCGATGTAAAAATGGGAGAAGTGGGGGGAAATGTAATGTGGACTCCCTAAAAGGTACTAGCTGGATACTAACTGAATACACGTACAAAATTTCAGCCCTCTAGGTTTCCTCAGAGAGTCTCTAGACGTATTAGGAAACAAGCAAAAAAATTAAGAAAATATTGGCGTAAAAATCGTGGGGGTAAGGGTTAAAAGTTGAAACCTCCAAAAAGTGTCTGGCCATTAGCTTAACCTGTACACAAAATTTCAGCCCTCTAGGTTTATTTGGGGAGATTTTGACCCGAACGAAACTGTTAAAAAACAAGAAAAATCATGTTCTTTTTGATATAAAAATGGTGGGGTGGGGGTTAAAAGTCGAGACCCCCAAAAGGCACCCCCTTGAAACTAACTCAATCCGAATACAAAATTTCAGCCCTCTAGGTTTATTTGGGTGAGCTGTGCGAGTGGTACAAACTTCGAAAACGTCGAAAAAGCATGAAATTGTAGCTTAAAAATGAGGGGGGTGGGGGTAAAATATTAAAACCTCCAAAAAGCACAACCTAGGTACGAACTTTATCAACACACCAAATTTCAACCTTCTACGTTAATTCTGGGGGGCTGGGGGCGTGTTAGATCCAGCTAAAAGAGGTTTTTTCCCCCTCTACTCCCTCCAAATCATCCTAGGAAGCTAAATTTTGGATATGTTATAGATAATTCACCGAAGCATTATTTCCAACCTTTGGTTTGGAAAAGTTTTATTGTTTTACCGCCTCCCACCACCCCCTTAAAAGTTGGGTTGGATCAAAAATTTTCCCAAAATTTGACCCCACTTTAATAGTATGAGGTGCCTCGAAAATGAACCCCCTTACCAAATTTTATCTCTTAACTTCCATAGGGGGGCCCTACACATATTAAAAGGTGGCGGAAATATATATATATATATATATATATATATATATATATATATATATATATATATATATATATATATATATATATATATATATATCAGACTTTTTTTCTACATATTCGTGTTCTACGGGTCCGAAAACGGATAGCGCCCCTACTCTCGCCGTTCTTGTCATATAGGCTGTATAAGTCTAATTTTTTCAAGGAAAAATTCGACTAAAAAGTTGGACCTACCTGTTAAGAGTTTAGTCGAACGGTAAGTAATGAAAATTTTACATCGACTTAACAATTTTTCATAAATTTGCGAGTTTTCGAAGACTGCTTACTTGACAATTACCTAAATTCGTACTAAGAAATAAATTCGAATGTTGTTTAATATTTTTATTGTTAGATGGCTCTAATTGTTTTTTAAATGCTTAAAACTGACACGGTCCAATTTAGGAGTCGGTCCAATATAGCAGACTCCCTATATATATATATATATATATATATATATATATATATATATATATATATATATATATATATATATATATATATATGTATATATATATATATATATATCGGTCGGTGCAAATATAAGGGGAAGTCCGTAAAATCGGAAGATCAGGGGCGTCGGTAAACTTTTGTTTTGGGAGGTTGGTAAATAATATTGATCTGAATTTATTTAAAACAATATTATCTTAAGAGACAATTTACACTTAAAATTCGGTTGTGTAGACAAAGGAAATTGAATGTTATACTAATGAATATGAGTGACAACTTTTAGAAAACTATCCAAAAATCAACTTAACTATCGTATTCATCAGCGTAAAAGACGCCAAATAGTGGAAGCTGACAAAAATTCTAGAATATTCTACTCGTGAATTGGCAAAGATACCAAAAAACAAACTTCACTATTGAATTGCGCACTAAAAATTAGAATAAGCAGCGCATTTTTACAAAAATTCTAGAATGTTCTATTCGTCAACTAACAAAGAGATCGAAAAATCGATTGTACCATTTAATTGGTCATCGAATAAAAGACGGAATAGCTCATTTTCATAAATGTTCTAGAATATTCTATTCATCAGATAGCAAAAATTGTTTGTCAAAATCGGACATTTGGTTTACATTAGTTTAATTTTGGTTGGACAATTAAGTGATGCAGTAGATTTTCCAATATCTTTGTTAGTTGACAAATAGAATATTCTAGAACATTTCTCAAAATATGTTATTTGGTCTCTTTTTTGGTACTGAATTCAATAGCGACGTTTGTTTTTGAATATCTTTGCTAGTTGACGAATAGAATATTCCAGAACATTTGTCAAAATGTGTAATTTGATCTCTTTTTCAATGGACAATTAAATGGTACAATTGATTTTTTAAAATCTTTGCTGTTGACAAATAGAACATTGTAAAATTTTTGTCAAACTACACTGTTTAATCTCATTTTTAATGACTAATTCAACGGTGAAGTTTGTTTTTTGATATCTCTGCTAGTTGATGATTAGAATATTCTAGAATTTTACGTTACTCATTTTACATTTGCATTTTGCATATTACGTATACAGAATATATGCATATATATCTTCAGTGAAATTTTAAAATTTTTAAAGGCTACGAGACCCTCTGACAATGTTACCTACGGCCCTGACTCGGGCTTGGTACATAAATTTTCACCAACACAGACAAACAATACCATATCTATGAGAGGAGAACCCCACTAAATCGCTGACGTTACTACGTAAAATCGGAGTACGTACCATTGGATGGCCACTGTATATATATGAAACATCTATATATATATATATATATATATATATATATATATATATATATATATATATATATATATATATATATATATATATATATATAGATGTTTCATTGGTAAGCGGACAAAAGCTAACTATGAATAGGGGTCACTTAGGTGTTTTTAAACAGACTGTGGTTAATGGGTCTAAGAGTCTTTATAACCGAGATACAAGGTGTTTCATCGATTTTGCTCATTTCTTTCTAAGATCATAACTAACGAACTATCGAATAAATTTTTTTGATATTTGGTGCACTTATTTTCGTTCCACTGCTTAAGCAATTGACACAATAGTCAGAGGGAAAATCCAGGTCCGTATTAACAAAAAAGTAATAAATTATTATGTTCTCAAAAGAACATCCTGTCTATCAGAATTCTCAAAATATGTTTAGATATTTGAAATGAGCACAAAAAATTGACCTAAATAGCATACTTTTTTTTGTTCCGCATCCAATTCTACGGTGGGCATTTTAAGCTGAATATGCATTGCAAAGAAAAACGTGTAACATTGCAAAGTTTTTATTGTTATTGTTGAATTAAGCAAAAATTTACTTTCAGTAGGTACATACACAAGCGGATATACTAAATTGAAAATATGTATATCTCTTTTGAAATGGAATGTACCATATACATAAAAATGTAAAGTGTCTAGGACCATAAAACAAACCTTTTTCAAAAAATTTTTTGTGACAAAGCAATAAACTTTACAATCCACCAATTCCCCCAATCCTATGTCCGTATACCCTAGTAAATGTTTTAAGTACTCTGTTTACACAAATTGTCGCAGTAAAATTCACGTACTGAATTTTTAAACGCCTTGCTATTACTCATTTATTCATAATTTTTTATCATTAACACAGCATGTCATCACAGCCTACGCAAATAATATATATGTATGTTTTTGTGCTGGTAATACCTTTTTTTATAAAAACAGAATAAACCAAATGGACTTGGGACTCTCAGTTTCGTTTAAACAGGCTATATCAAAGTGTTCCTTTTATTAAAATACTTAAATAAGAACATCTACCTGTTGTATCACCTCTTAGTAATGCACTTTAATATTAACGTGTAAAAATAAATTATCACACGGTATGAAAAATATTATCAAATATCGAATTCTTTAATTTGATTTTAGCAGTTTCTCTTAATAATACTTATACAGATATAACTAATTACTAGTCACGTATATGATATTTATTACAAATATATTAATTTCAATAGTTTAATTTTTACTGGATGAATAATTTGTAACACCTGGTCCACATTTTAAAATAACAAAATATATTATGTACGAGTATATAATATAATATATATATATATATATATATATATATATATATATATATATATATATATATATATATATATATATTCAGTCATATGCTAAAAAAATCTTAAATGTTGAGTTTTGCTTAAGTGTCGAGATTTGTTCATGCTTACTTTGCTTAGTTTGCTTAAAATACTTTTCGTACTTACGTATTACCTACACTTTTTCAAAGTCTCCGTTAAAATGTATTCGCTATTGTCAATGGTTTTATGAAGGGACATTTTTTGTTATATTTTTTACAACTTGGATTAGTGAAGGTATAATATTTGTACACATTAATTATAGACCTTTCAACAAATGATTGAATGAATAATTATTATCATAATATTACATAACTTTAGTCTAACTAAATAAAAAAGTTTAGTCGGAGTTAGACTCTATATACGAATTTTAGCGAAATTCCAGAATGGAAATTCAGCTACTCCAGTCTTGCTCAGGACAGAATTTCAGCCCGAGACTATTGCAGAAATTTGTTTTGAGGTCCCTAGAACTCGAAAATAATATTCATTAAAATTTATATATATATATATATATATATATATATATATATATATATATATATATATATATATATATATATATATATATATATATATATATATATATATAAAAATATATATATATATATATGTATATATATATATATATATATATATAAATATATATATATATGTATATATATATATATATATATATATATATATATATATATATATATATATATAAGGTGGTCCAGAATTATGTATCGTAATTGCTAGAGCTGATAGTACGTTCAAAAATTTCTTATTATTATATCCATTATTTCTTAAATATTTTCCAAACGCTTTTAAATAATGGATTGATATTTTAGGGATGCTTATTCTGCGTTAGAAGGATTAAATTTTTGTCAACACTTATTCCACCACTTATGACTAAGGGGTGGTTTTGGGTGGTAGGTGTGAGTTATCACGTCTTTTTTTTTTAGTTTGCAATTATTTAAACAAAATCCTTGATAATATGATTCCTCAGACAATTTCACGCAAAAAAGGTATACTTGTTACATTTCGGTAAATAATACAGTTTTCGAGTAATTTAAGTAGAAGTATCTGTTTCAAAATTATCCCCTAATCATAAGTGATGGAATAATTGATACCATAAATTTAATTATCATAATGTTAATACGCCCCTAACCCCCTAAAATATGAATCCGGTAATCAAAAGCGCCTAAAAGATTTCAAAAAAAAGAAGTCAGTTTCGTTCCACCCCTCTACATTTTACCCCTCTGCTTTATCAACCTTATTATTGAGTTTTGGAAAAAAGTGTACATGAAAAGGTACCATTATTTTTGAACGTACTAGCAGCTCTAGCAATTATGGTACATAATTCTGGACCACTTTGTATATATATATATATATATATATATATATATATATATATATATATATATATATATATATGTATGTATGTAAGTAGATTATGCATCATCACAATTTGGTCATAACGATTTGGATTTGTGTTAAGCCATTACTCACCAGCACTAATGTAGTTTTTGAATACAAACCTAACGCATGCACAGACTGAATTTTAGTACACGACGCATGCGCAGACTGAATTTTTGAACACGACGCATGCGTAGACTGAATTTTAGGTCACAAATTGATAAATGGGGTACACTACCGCGTCAAAAATGTGGGGAATACCCTGACTCGGGGATGGCCCCAAAACTTTTGACACCGTACTATACTTAAATTTTTGATACACTGCCGTGTCAAAAGTGCGGACCCCTTGACTAAAAGGGTATCCGATCACTTTTGAAGCGTACTGTACTTATTTTGTGTACGTGCAAACCTTGGCCTTTGACCGCAACACGCGCTTGCCTTAATTGCGTCATCTTAAACGAAAGGTATACTACCACGTCAAAAATGTGGGGATTACCCTAACCCAAGGGGTGGCCCCAAACTTTTGACAGCGTACTGTACTTAAATTTTGGACCCCCATGACCAAAAAGGTATCCGACTACTTTTTGAAGCGTACTGTGCTTATTACGCGCAAGCCTTCGCCTTTAACCTCGCTTAATTTCGTCATCTTAAACGAAAATCGAGAGGCCGCTAAATTTTGTTGGGGTACAGTACCAAGCGCTGGACGTTGGTTAAAATTTTAAAACTAACTTCAGACTCTGAGGTCCAGAATCCAGATTTCAGACCACTACTGTACTGCCGGAAATTGGATGTCAACTGTACCTCAGGGGATTTCTGTGTATATTTAACCTTGGAAAACCTTCTTAGTTTCAGGAATTTTGATCAGTTTTAAAATAAACAAACAACCAATATCTAAATGTTTGTTTTAGCTGAATTTTTATTTTAGCAGACCTTGAAAGCAGACTTTAAAACATCATTTTAGAATAACACAAAACTATTTCTAGGATAATTTATAAATCAAATGAAAATTATATTAATATCTACACACCTGTATTTTATGTATACACTCTGTATATTAATAATATATATTTTATGTAGCACCATTCTATTTATTATTTATGATTATAGTATAATAGTATACAAGTTATGTGTTTATTAACATTTTAAACAGAACAAAATAGTTTTAAACAGAATAAAGTCATTATATATATATATATATATATATATATATATATATATATATATATACATATATATATATATATATATATATATATATATATATATATATATATGTATATATAGCGTATAATAGTAAGTACTTCTGCTTAGGTTATTCAAATAATATTTGAATTTTCATTGTTAGATATGTCAGAATTTAAAATCTTATATGTCAACAAAATTTAATAAATTTTTTTTGGTAATTTTTTTGTGGCTTTAAACTTTAAAAAACGAGGTAAAATATAAAAATTGAATAAATAATTAATTTTTTTTTTAAATTTTGTTTTAGTGTTAAATTGAAAACCATTTGTGAACGAATTACGAATTTTATCAACATTGGATTATCTTTTGATTATTATTAATCATATTTTTCGTGAAGAAATATATTCAAGTTTTGTAATTTTCAATTGAAAAAAGTTCAGTGATATTAATGTGTTGTGAAAAGTGATATTTGACAGTCAAAATTTATATAAAATAATGAGTTTTTGTAATAAAATCTATAACACTAATATAAAATGTTTTTTTTTATTTCCATATATGTCGTCCAATTCCAAAACTCCTTAAGTACATAATCTCAAATTTTACAGTAAGCTGAAAAAACATGTTATTTCTCTCTCAGTAATATTATATTAAGTTGAAAAAATTGTTATTTATGCGGTACATTATTTACTTTTATTGTATATTAATCTATGAAATTATACAGCAATAGTTATTTGAAAAAAAAAATAAAATTTGTTGGACATAACGTGTTTTGGATCTGTAATTAGGACATAACGAGTTTTGGAAATGTTTGCTCGTCAAAATGGCAGTCCAACAATAAAGTGACACACTGCTAGTGTTTCAAAGAGAAGTTTTTACTTTCATTATTAAAAGTATAAATCAAATTAACCTAAATGCTTAATGTTTTATTTATTAGAAATGTCCTTAATTTCGTCCTCCACAAGGAATAAGTCAAAAAATTAAATGCCTAAAACCTCTTCTTCGCTGAGAATATATTAAATATTGTCCTCCTGATTCTTTTTCGTTTTTCTACATTTTCCAGGCGAAGATGGATTTATTATCTCGTCACTTTGGTGCCATGATGCTGGCACACCCTCTAAAAAGATAAACATTGAAAAAATTTTGTCTAATAGGTCACAAATTGGTCATAATTGGTCACTTAGTCCCACTAATTGGTCAGCAATAGAAAATTTTTAAATGAATTTTGAAATATTTGTAAAAATTTCAAGGTCACTCAAAAATTTTGGCACACCATCTAAAGAAAAAAACAAAAATAATAAGAACAATCGTTAGGATTTTAAACCCTGATAATTGGTCAGTTAAAATAAAAAATTGGTCAGGTCCCCAGAATTTTAAAAAAAATTAAAAAAGGCTTTTTCATACTGTGACGCATGCGCGAAATCTCTACTGGTGAATCTAGCTGTCAGTAAATCTAGTCGATACGTTGAATTTTTCAATAGGATAGAGCCATCAGTATACGACCAGCCTATTAGCCTATATTAGCATTATTTTTGTATACTGAAGCATTTATTAAAAAAAACAATTGATTTTAAATCAAAATTGCAATTAAAGTATCATTTTTTTCTATGTAAATTATGTATTTATTTCTTTTCATTAAAATTTTCAATAAAATTGAAAATAATCAACAAACATTGATTATATATTTATTGTTTTTATTTCAACTTTATTTTTTGGTTTTTTGGTAATTAATTTAATTTTTGATTTAATTATCCACATTCTTAATCCACATCTGTTTTATTATACACATTCTTAAGTATACCCCATTTCAAATACAATTGATCATGAGTCATCGTTAAAAAATTAAATAATTCTTATATTCGAAACAAATTATGTAATCTTCTATTCTTTTCTAAAAACAAACTGTAAATTTAAAATTTACGTAAATGCGATAATGAAAGAGATAAAGTCAAGAAAACGGAAATTATTTAAAGTCAAAGTGATGAAGCATGGTTAAATTTGAGTGAAATGAACCATACTATAAGATCTTTAATTAAGGAATATTGGAATATTTGTCCACACAAATTTGCCCTACTATATTTCTTGAAAAATAAACGTTATTTCCTTATAATCCATTGTTAGCCCTCCGCGATCTTAGCACCCCAAATGTGAGATTTCGAATGACCAGTTACATCATTCAAAAAGTCAGAAATTGGTCATAAAAGGTCAACTGCCAGGGGACAAACTAGATTGGCTTTGCCTCTGTTCCACTTGTAATGAGTTTGTGACGTAGTCTGTTTGTGTACATACACACTGTTTGCAGTGTATTAGTTTGGTTTTTTGTAGTAGTATGTGTATACACTAATACAACCACAATACACGTATTACCAGAGAGAGCTGTTCAACGTGTTCAACTAACAATGCGTATATTGTTAATATAATGGTGTGTTGACTCGACGACGACTACTGACGGACTAATGCCTTAAGCTGTGACTGGCTTACAAATGACTCCAAGCGAATTTCACTTTTTTTATGTTAGTTGGCTTCTAGTGTTCTATGGTCAACTGGTTTCATTAATTAGTCAGCGATAGAAAATTTTTTACAAAGGTTTAAAGTTCTTTCAAGGTCAATCAAAAAATTTTAGCATCTCATATGTGAAATTTCGGATAACCAACTAGATCATTTAAAAGGTCAGAAATTGGTCATAAAAGGTCAACTGGTTTGATTAATTTGACAGCGAAAGAAAATTCTTTCTTAATTTAATAATTTAATTCTTCATTAAAATGCCTTAATATATAAAAATAATGCTAATATAGGCTGGTCGAATACTGGTGGCTTTACCCTATTGAAAAATTCAACGTATCGACTAGATTTACTGACAGTTAGATTTACCAGTAGAGATTTTGCGCATGTGCCACAGAATGAAAAAGCCTTTTTAATTTTTTTTAAATTTTGGAGACTTGACCAATTTTTTATTTTAACTGACCAATTATCAGGGTTTAAAATCCTATCGATTGCTCTTATTATTTTTGTTTTTTTCTTTAGATGGTGTGCCAAAATTTTTGAGTGACCTTGAAATTTTTACAAATTTTTCAAAATTCATTTAAAAATTTTCTATTGCTGACCAATTAGTGGGACTAAATGACCAATTATGACCAATTTGTGACCTATTAGACAAAATTTTTTCAATGTTCAACTTTTTAGATGGTGTGCCAGCATCATGGAGCCCGTCACTTTCCATCTAAACACTAGTTACATCCTCTTGTTTGGTATTAAAACTTTTATTATCAACAGAATCTCGGATTCTTAGAACAATCCAAAATGATGAAATAAGCGCAATTTAGCTGTTTACTTTCTTAACAAGATGATTTTTGAACAGCTGATTTGAATAACTAAAACTCATCTACATAACTATTGATATTCATTATTGTACGATAGATTTACTATAAAAACAGCATCATATTATGTAATTAACTTAATTTTTATAATGTAAAACATTAACAATAAGTTTTGGACGTATCGTAATTTGAAACTCTACTATGAAATTTGTATTAAAATTTTATTGGACTTGACGGATGTTGTTCCTATTTTTGCGGGTGGATATAACGTACTTTGACACTGCTTCAGTAATGACTGCTTCAGTGAATGTAATCCATTTCAAGGCTAGTTAGAAATATTTTTCACGATATTTGAAAAATAAGAAAATAATAATTATCATACCCATATCTAGAACAACTTCTTAAAAATTTACCTGTTTTTATTAAATAAAAGAAATTAATATGTATACCTTGTTTATTTTGTTTAGAATATGAACACTATATTTCCTTCTCTGTTTTACAGAGTAGCAAAAATGTGCAAAACAGAAAGAAATATGGTGTTCATATTCTAAACAAAATAAACAAGGTATACAAATATGTACCTTCAGTAACTCAAGTTGCAAAAAATATAGCAAAAGATGACCCTTCATAAAACGATTGACAATAGTGAACGGATTTTAACGGAGACTGAAAAAATGTAGGTACGTAAGTACAAAAAGTATTTTTTCTACTCCTGTTGAAGAACACAGTCATTAGTATTACATATCCGTAAATTGTTGAGAAAGTTAGGCATTTTTCAAAGGTGTGGAAGAATGATCATCACTCAATACCTTTCGACCAATGAAATCACCGTATTAACCATTATTCAATGGGCCGGCATCTGTTTTGTGTATATTTATAAGTTTTAATTTCATATATGTTGCGTAGTAACGTCTAAGTAAACAAAGTAGTTTGTATTTTGTTTTCATCGTTTGTACATATATAAGCATTTAATAAAATTAGAGATAGATTAAAAATTGTATTCTTGCAATGGCTATTACTCACTCAGATGCATTACAACACTCGCCTCGTAAACTCGGCTCGTGTCGCAATTTCATCTTCGTGAGTAATAGCTATCATTACCAGCTTGTTGAATAATATACTATTAAGTAAACTAACAAGGAGCATCACGGGGGTGTACCCCTCCGATTTTGTTTATTCTTTGATATGTTGTAGAACATCGAAAAATAAAAGACGTATTTTTTTTCGGCTGTAAAACGGTTTGAAGGGGTGGTTGGGGCTTAAAATTTAGGGGTTAATTTTGCGAAAAAGGGGTAAAAAATACAGTATATTAAAATTTAGTTTACAGATTTCAAATCTACATGAAAAAATCTAATTGACCTGTTTTTGCTCAATTTCATAATATTAAGTTTAGGAGTAAGTAACTAGAGGGTGACTGTGTTGACATAATGATACTATTTGAGTAATTCAGGAAGTTCCGAAGCACTTATTTTGACATTATTATCCTCCCCCAGTATATTAATAAAATATATGAGTGTATGAAAACGTAATGTAATTTAGGAGAGTGACTCACCCCCCCCCCCTCCTCAGTGTTGATCAAACTGAATTTTGAATTCGAAAATATCATTTCTACGATGTTATAATTATTTTAAGCTATTTTCCATGAAGAAGTTCCCGAATAACTCAAATAGTATGATTATGTCAACACAGTCACCCTCTAGTTACTTACCCCTAAACTTAATATTATGAAATTGAGTAAAAACAGGTCAATTAGATTTTCTCACGTAAATTTGAAATCTGTAAACTAAATTTTAATATACTGTATTTTTTACTCCCTTTTCGCAAAATTAACCCCTAAATTTTAACCCCCAACCACCCCTGTTGATGTAATTTAAACAAGTTGCATATCAATAGATAGCTTTTTAAAAAAGAGTAATATCGCTAATTTAAACTTTTGCTCTATCTCTTACCGTTTTCGAAATATTTGACAAATTAAATTTTTATCCCAATTTTTGAAGGGTGATTTCACCCCTTCAAACCGCTTTACAGCCGCTAAAAAAAAATACGTGTCTCTTATTTTTCCATGTTCTACAACATATCAAAGAATGAACAAAATCGGAGGGGTACACCCCCGTGATGCTCCTTGTAAGCAAAGTAAGCATGAGCAAATCTCGACATTTAGGCAAAACTCGACATTTAAGAATTTTTTAGCAAATTTAATAGATTTGAGTGTTACTTTATGGTATTCCATATTTGATATTGGTAAATAAAAACACTTTACAAAATACCACTTTTATTGGATATAAAAACTCTTATGATCCATTGCTACAATTGTATCATCCATTGCTAGAGTTTGTATGTTAAGATTTAGAATAAATAGGCATGTATCTGAATGTAACCTTTACACGTTTGAGAATGGTCATATTGACCGAAACATGTCATAAGAGTTTTTATATCCAATAAAAGTGATATTTTGTAAAGTGTTTTTATTTACCAATATCAATTTTTTAGCATATGACTGATTGATTTGAAGGAGAAATTTTTCGTTTTACAAAAAAATAACGAACTCTTGCTGTGAGATGGTTTCAATTTTTATTAAAATTTTACTATAAACCCAACGTACTTTCTTAATACCTTATTATTGTTATTATTATTAATAAGGGCAAAAAAAATCTTTGTTGTTTTTCGATTTTGCGATCTTTCGATTATTCCATCCATATATTTTATTAAAACTTAAAAGATATAGATAAAAAATAATTAAAAGTTAAAAAATACATATTATTTTATCTAGAAACAAAATATTGTATTTGAAAAGATTTCCGGGTTTTAAGCTCTGAAATCCGGGTTTTCAGGGCTCATTGTCCGGGTTTGATAAATTTTCTAATGCCAACCCTAATAAAGGCTAATTTTGGCCCCAATGAGTTTTACGTTCTTATTTATTTATATGCAAAGTCTAACCGTGACAAATAAAAAAATACCGATTAATCCAAAAACTTTCCTACGATAAAGTATTAGTTAATTAATAAACACTTTTATGATTATCATAACTTAAAGAATGCTAATTTAACTGCTTGATAATAGTAACAGTCATAAAAACTTGTTTCACAACATTTTGATGATGTAAATATTTGTAAGCAACGAAAGCAACTTAAGGAAAAAATTAATTTCCTCTTCTCTTTTTTTACAGACAGAGGTCAGTGAATAAATTCGATAAAAACTAAGTTTTGTAGTTATATTATGTTTACCGTACTTAGACATACTTAGTAACACTGGTAATAATGGATCATTATAGTAGTGTGAGGCCCTTTATATATATTTGTAATGTTTTTGGTATAGGACCATTTTTTGTAAGTAAAAAGAAAAGTGGTGAAAAATCGCGCAAATACAACACGTACGTTTTCAGTTACTTTGTAACTGTGTCAGTGATATTAATTGTTATTGGTGCACACGTTTATAAAATATACAAAGAACATTTAGAAAATGGATCCGGAAGTGAATCTGAAAGTAATGAGGAACAATGTTTTCTTGTGCAATTAATAAGTTTAGCCGAAAAATACGAAAAATATTTTGGGATAATTTTTGTAATCATAGTTTACATTTTAAGTTACAAGAATCGAGTAAAAATTATTGAATCACATCAGACATTGGAAGAAATTGATAGCACGTTGGAATCTTTCAGTTATCAAATTGAGTACAAGAAAATACGAAATTATTCATGTTTAACAATTTTAATCCTTATTTTAGTTGAATTGATCGTAATGATTATTCCAGAACCACTAATATTGAATGACTTCAGTCAAATATTGTATTCATTAATTGAATATATCCCCATTTTCATTTATACAATTAGTATAGGCGTTTTTATTAGTTTCATGTTTGGACTGAAATATCGTTTTAAAGCGTTAAATGATTTAATAGTGCAAAATATAAAATCATATTTTCAGTGTAAGTTAAAAGATCGTTTGATGAATGAAAAACAATTGGATTTGTTAATGCAAACACACGAGAAGATATGCGATGTTACCGATACAGTTAATGATTGTTTTGGATTTATTTTACTATGTGTATTATCAAATTTGTTCATACTTATTGTAGCGGAGGTTTTCCTTGGCATGCGTTTCTTTATAATTGGTAAAAAATATCAAAGGGATATATTTATTTATCTGGCTACAATATTTTTTTACAACGTTTGTTTATATATCTTCAAGTTCAGTTATATAATATTTAGTGCGGAATATATGATTAATGAAGTGTCACAGAGTCACACATTTATCCATAAAACCATTAACTGTTATGAAGATCAACATCTAAAAAACAAGGTAAAATGAGTGATTAATTTGTATATTTGTTATTTTGTATATTTGTTATTTTGTTAAATAGTGTGTATACTGTATATACTTCCAAATTTAAAAAAAAAATTGAAATTTTTTAAGGCGAAATGAGTTATTAATACGTATGTTTGTTAAAAAAAAAAAAAAAAAAAATTTAAAACTTTTTTTAAAAATTTAGAATTACAATTTAGCTCCGATGGACACTATTGTGCCGCGCTCGAAGTCAGAACTTGTGACGTCACTGACCGATCTAGGATCGGGTATAATTTACAAAACAGAAACTAACAAAATGACTCTTTAAAATATACCTCATTTCAGAGCCAAAATCGGGTATGTTTTCAAGTACAAGAATACGACTATGAAAATTTGAATATATACCCAACAATAAATTAGTGTAATCTTATACAGTTACTAACAAGGTATATTTTCAAACTTATTTTAACTGTAATTTATACTCGATCTTCAGCGTACCTCAATAGGAATACTTTTTATATAGGTAATGCACACATGATTTAAAACAAGCGTTACTTTGTTGCAAATAAAAAAAAAAAACCGTTACAATTTTTTGAAATAATTTTTAGCTTCGTCTTATTTTAATTCTTAATTGTTAGCGTGTGAGTTAAACGTGCAAAATTTGTTTAAAATTGAATAATTATTAATAAAACAGATCAGTGTTTTTTTACAAAAGCGTATCTATATGGACGGATATTATTTGAATTTGAATCCGCTGAAAAGTATTTGGTGCAATTAAGGTAGTTTGGTAACTTGAATTGAAAAAATCGGAATTTTTTTTGTTTAATTCGAAAGTACAATATATTGAGAATATATTGTGAAAATTTTAGATCGAAATTCAACGAAAACAAAACAAAACAAAATGAAAAATTTTTTAATCCGTTGTTATTTTATGAAAAAAATGTAAAAAAAAACCTATGCATAATGATAGCTACAATTATGTACTTTAATAATTTTTTTTCTTCTTTTAATTTGAAATGATTCATCATTGCAATACGGTTGGTATAATTCGCAATTTTTTGGGTGCATTTGCATTATTAAGTTTTCAAATATTTAATATTTTTCTATAAAAATTTATATGAACAAATGGATACTCATTAATGCCCTTTTAATTCGACACTCATATATTCACTAAAATTTGCAAAAAAAATTCGCTAAAATTGTCAATTTTTTACGACGTCACAGTGCTGTTTTCCCTTAACTAGTTGATTGAACCATTTGTTTACCATTAAATTAAAAGTGGGTATGTTTTTCATACTATTCGTATTAAATATTGAATTTGAAAATATACCGGAGCTCAGTGCTTTTAATGGGTATATTTTCAAGTGTCGAACTATGCTTATTAAACATTGAATGTATACCCGAGTTCAGATACATTGAGCTCTGAATACGGGTATATTTTCCAAATACGCATACGGCATCGATACGCTTTCAGTTCGATCCGACCTAAGGATAGTATTAGTGACGATCCAATCCCGCTCCAATACCAATACCACTCACAATCAGATAATATTTTATAAGTGATATTAGACTTGTACCGATAGTATGAATATTTTTTTTATTCCACTCCGCTCCATTTGCACTTAATTATTATGAAAATATATTTTTGTCGAACTGACAAGGGGAGTGCCAAATTTGGGCAACAGAGATTTTTTTAATTTTTATATATATTGTAGAGCAAGTTCCCCCTAATAAAAATATAAAACAGCAGGACGCCATTGATTTTCATTTTTGAGTTTTCCATTAATTTTTGTGTACCTCTTATATGAATAATTTAGTATGTCCAATAACACCACTTATGGTCTATTGACAGAGCGCTAGCTTGGTAAACCGTAAGTCGAGGGTTCAGTTTCAAACTCGGTCAATCTTATATTGTTTTTTTTTTTGTTTATTTATTTCAGATACATAATTACATTTTTTAATTAATAAATAATTAACTCATTAATATTAATAGGTTTGAGCGTTACTTTACGGTATTCCATATTTGTAAATAATAAACAAATACTTTACTTTGTTAACAGTTAACGGTTCGAAGCAATATTGTCACAGTTTCAAAAATAAAACTGGTATTTTGCAAAGTAAAGTATTTGTTTATTATTTATAACTCATTAATGTCTCAATTTCTTATATTACTTTTTATTATTCTTATATACTTTACTTTTTAATAATTTTCATAATGAAATATTAATAAAAGGTACTTACAATTAGTCGGCCAGTTTCAAGAAAAAAAATTCTGAGCTTCCAAACTTTTTTTAATGCACATTATACAGGATGTTTCATTAATAATTGGAAATATTTAAACTGGGGAATCCTGGACTAGAATATGAAGATTTAACCGAAATCACTTAGATAAAATGTGGCTCCTTACTGACATGGAAAGGTCGTGAAGTCGAAAATTCAAAAAAATCTGCAACTTTGTTAGTTTGTAGAGAGTGACTACCCAATAACATAAAAAATACCAGTTGCTGCTAAAAAACGTTTTTAAGGGGTGAAATCGCCCTTCAAAAATTGGGGTAAAATTTAATTTTTCAAATATCTCGAAAAAGGTGAGAAATAGTGCAAAAGTTTAAATTGGCGATATTGTTCTTTTTTAAAAAGCTATCTACTGATATGCAATTTGTTCGAATTACATCAACAGGGGTGGTTGAGGGTTAAAATTTGGGGGTTAAATTTGCAAAAAGAGTTGATTTGGGAATGAATTGTGTGTGGATTTTGGTTTGATTTGGTCTAGAGGATAATTATATGAGTTATTTGTATATTTCAAATAATGTATATTCTGCTCTTCGATACAACATTGCAAAGCTTGTACTAGTTTCGTTGGCTTCATAGCCCTAATACTGCTCCCTAATGGTTCTGTGAGACCCGATAAAATATATGCAGACACACAGTTAAGTATAAATTTTCTTTCGCATGTATGGCTGCGGGAATACGTTCGTTTAATTTAATGTGGTATATGATTGTTGAACATACATCAATTATTTCGCTATAAAATTTTTCAACAGTTTTGTTGTTATGTTTTATTGAATTTAAGGCTCTAATTATAAAAGTTTCGTTACGTTTATCGCTATAGTGAGAAATTAGATTGCTTTTTATTATTTCACAATCTAGTGGTGTGCAGCCATTCTTTTGTTACGGACATGACATTTACACGCACTTTACACGCCTTCTCATAAGAAAAAAAAATAGAAGTTATTTTTTTCTTATAAATTTTCAATACTAAGCGGATAGACCAATATATACACAATATTTGTACTGAATATAAAATACATAACAGGTGTTACGGACGTGATGTGAAAAGCACATACATTATTAGAATTTCATTGCATTATTTATTATTTTGTTTCTCATTGCCCTTAAAACTATTTTACCATATGCCGCATTTGCATTTATATTAATTATATATAAAATTTCCTCAACGTTCTCTATAAACTCAAACAGCAATTTTGGATTTCCGTCAAAAGACGGTAAATCCTTAACTTCATCTCGGATGCATAAATTATTAAAAATTTTGCTTACGGCCATATTTGATTCTAATGTTTCGTTACAATTACTAATATTATTTAAATTTTTGAAATCTTTTGGAAGATTTAATAATTTTAATTTGTCTAATATTTCTTCTTCGATATTTGCCGATTCTAAACTACTACTACTATTGCTATCCACGCTAACAGAATTAGTACTTCGATGTGCATTCGAAATACTTGAAATGGAAACCCTATTTCTCTTTTGTTTAACGTAAAACAGGCATCAAGGAATGATAAAAAGCGAATGGTTGCAAGCAGATAATATATTAAAATCGTACTCACAACTGTACCCAATTTTTCATGTTCTCCAGTTCAATTTGTTGGTTGGATTCGGGAACTGACCGTCGGCTTCTCGATATCCTCTCGTGAAGTGTCTGGTACCAACGATCCTTCCGGTATTCTGGAGTGGTTGATTATAGGTTTTGGATTCTTTTTGCGTACTTCTGTAGATGTTGGGAAACCCTCCAAAACTAAATATTCGTTTCAGTCCAAAAATGCACTTTAATGTTCGTTTAAAATGTTTCTTCGCGAGTTTAACCACTTTTTACTTTTAGATACGCCTTAAAAGTCCCACCGACTGGGCCAGTAAAATAACTTGTTCGAAGAATTTAATTTAAAAAAATTATTTTTACTTTTACAAAACATTTTACAATAATAGTTTAACAATTAATTTTCAGTAATAGTTTGGTCAGAGTTTTTGCCTATTTCGTAAATTTGAAAAATAAGAATTATTTCTTTAGTGATTGTATTTACTTTATATACAATTTTTGGTGTGAAGAAGTTATTTCGTCACACATTCGATAAAAATAGCTAATTTGCAAATTTAATTGAACTAAAATTGAGATTTTTACTTAAATAATTTGCTAATAAAATATTAACAAATCGCTCAAATAAAATGAATTAAAAATATATTAATATTAGAAATAAATGAAATAGATATCTAAATTTTAGGGAAAAATCTATTGAAGTTAAATTAATATTATTTATATAAGTATAAGCTAAGCCTAAACTGTAACTCGCGGGTACATATATATATATATATATATATATATATATATATATATATATATATATATATATATATATAAAGGTGGTCCAGAATTATGTACCGTAATTGCTGGTAATGATACCTTTTCATCTACACTTTTTTCCAAAACTCAGTAATAAGGGAGATAAAGCAGAGGGGTAAAATGTAGAGGGGTGGAACGAAACTGACTTCTTTTTTTAAAAATTTTTTACGCACTTTTGATTACTGGATTCATATGCTAGGAGCGCGTATGAACATTAAGATAATTAAATTTGTGGTATAAATTATTCGATCATTTATGATTAGGGGATGATTTGGAAATAAATACTTCTACTTTAAATTACTCGAAAACGGTAATATTTATCGAAATGTAACAAGTACACCTTTTTTGCGTGAAATTGTCTGAGGAATTATATTATCAGGGACTTTGTTTAAATAATTGCAAATTAAAAAAGAAAAGACGTAATAACTCACACCTGCCACCCAAGACCACTCCTTAGTCATGAGTGGTGGAATAAGTGTTGACATAAATTTAATCCTTCTAACGCAAACTAAGTACCCCTAAAATATCAATCCGTTATTCAAAAGCGTTTGGAAAATATTTAAGAAATAATGGTTTTCGTTGTATCTCCCTTATTACTGAGTTTTGAAAAAAAGTGTACATGAAAAGGTACCATTATATTTGAACGTACTACGAGCTCTACCAATAACGGTACATAATTCTGGACCATCTTGTATATACGATACATTTTAGTGAATATCATTTTCGTAATATTTCTGGTATAGTTCCAGGCTCAAGTCACGTTGTGAGAACGGCCGTAATAAAAAACCTTTTTATCTTACAGGGTTAAAAAATATAAAAATAAAATATACAATTCAATGAGGAATAACTGCTGCTTCTTATACGGTTAAGTTTTTCAAAATTCAGTAAATTCTTAGTATGGATAATCAATTAATCATCATCATCATCATCATAATCGCTAGCATCTTCTTTATCAGTTTCATCCAGATAATCACCTAGTGGCTCAATGACATCAGCCTTTTGAAGTTCGCGAAGTATAGAGAATATTTCTCGACCAACAGTAGTTTCTTTTAAAGCATGTAACTCTTTGATTAAATCTTCTCGATCGTAAACGTTAAACAACAACATATTTTTATTTTCCTCTAAACTTTGAATAATATTGAGTATTTTTTCACCAGTCTCTGAAGTCTCGTATAAACGTTGTAAGTCATCTATTAAAGTATTAGGATTATGCCAGTATTTTATTTTTTTCGATTGTATGTTAACATTTCTAGACTCTCTCAAGTTGTCTTGCTTAAAATGCTTAGCTAAGGTCCCGTTTTCGACATTTTCATTTGAAGCTATATGACGTTTTAGGCTTATTAGTTTAATCGAATTGACAATTTTCGCTTCATTTTCCGAGTCAACGTTTCGAACCTCTTTTAACATTATAATATCTAAAGCAGTTCCTAAAAGTTTAGTTAGTTGTGAAGAGGAGGTTGTTTCATTGCAATTGTTATTAATTGGTGTTAAGTGATTTACTTGCTTACTTTCATTAGACCAACTATCTTTCTCGTTTTCCGATTGACGACGGTTTTCTCCTTTTTTCAAAGAGTTAAATTTGGTTTGAATGGCTTTAGTTGCAGCAGCTATCCTTTTTTGATCAAACGGATTCAAGATTGCTTCAGAGTAATCAATATCATGCTGTAGTTGAGATGTATTTTCATCAATATTTTTTGCTTTAACATTATAAGCATCATCATTACAATCAAATCTAGATATAGAGATATCATCAGGTGTTTTATTATTAGCTTGTTTTTTAATAATTTGCTTGATGAGTTATCATTCTTTCCCATCATACCATCATTAATATTGCTTAACGAATTACGTTGAGCATTTAAGTGTCTAGAAAGATTAGACTTTCGCGTAAATGCTTTACCACAAAAATCACAATTATACATCATTCAGCGGGAGGTCTGAAGCATTCGCTAGTAAATGAATAACTGTTCAAAGATTTATTGCTTCTCTACTTATATATACTTAGCTCATTTGCTTCACCGAGCGACTCATTTGACTCCAACGAGTGACTCATTTTGCTCCCGGAGTTACTAATTTTGCTCCCGGAGTGACTCATTTTGTTCCCGGAGTGACTCATTTTGCTCCCGGAGTGACTCATTTTGCTCCTGGAGTGACTCATTTTGTCCCCGGAATGACTCATTTTGCTCCCGGAGTGACTCATTTTGTTCCTGGAGTGACTCATTTTGCTCCCGGAGTGACTCATTTTGCTCCCGAAGTGACTCATCTTGCTCCCAGAGTGACTCATTTTGCTCCCGGAATGAGTCATTTTGTTCCCGGAGTGACTTATTTTGCTCCCAGAATGACTCATTTTGCTCCCGGAGTGACTCATTTGCTCCCGGAGTGACTCATACACCTTATCATGGTTAAAGAGCTCATACACCTTATCATGGTTAAAGGGCTCATACACATTATCATGGTTAAAGTGTATAAAATAGTTAAACTTACACAAAATATTCTCAATTTACCGGTGGTTGTCAAAGAGTTAACATCTCTTTCACTGAAAAAACAATTTCGTGGTAAAACAATTGCATTTCGAACCATGATAATTTACAATTCAGAGCAGTCCACCGCTAAACAACCTAGCAAGGGACTTTCGAATCCTAAGATCATTAAACGTAAAACTTTTAAGCGACAACATATTTCACCCGAAAATTTAGCATACCTTAAATCACTAGGTCTTAAAGTGAAAAGAACATGGTACTCACCAATGTGCTAATTATTATTAACAGTTTGTAATTTGATGGTCAACTAGCAATATCTATTAGTAGCCATTTTCGAATACATCCCACAAATTAACTAACTATCCTCACCAATTTTAATTATTTTATATAAAGTTGTAGATTGTGTGAGTAAATTCAGTTCTACGGCGGCGATCAAAAATGACGTTTCTTGACATACAAGGCTATCAAGGAGCTAAAACCAATTTTATTTTAAAGAAGTTGGTATCGTTGCGGAAAATTCGGATGAAATATTACATCTTATATTCGACGCACCGTTTGATTTCAACGAGTTGCCGAAGAAATATGAACGGGTTGCTGCACGTTGGCTTTGCCGAAATTGGCATGGGATACCTTGGTCGTATGGATTTATTCCGTACAAAAAACTTCATACCATATTGAAACCTATATTAAAGAAGTTTGATGTCATACACGTCAAGGGGGGTGAAAAAAAGAAATGGATTTCAAGTTTGTTTGATGGTGCCGAAAACCAGCCGTGGATTTTGAATTTGGAAGAAATATTTGATGTACCGAAGATTTCCATTCTGTGAGATGAATATTATTCAAGACGCTGTATGATCCATTCAGATAAAATTTGTTCATTAGAAAACTGTATTCTTTTAAAAAAATTTTATATGGAAAATAAATAGATTTTAAGTAATATATAGATTTAAGCAATTTAATTTTTTCTATACATATTCTATAAATAAAATTTAAAAAAAAAATTATGTGCGTTTTAATTAATTATTACCCTGAATTCCCCTATTTTTTACAGGAAGAAGTTACTTTCGTTAATTATAAAAGTATTGACAAAAATCTTATGAAATTTTTTTATTCTAATTGAAAAGCATATTTCATGATACACCCTGTATAAGAATACACTCATGCATACATGCATTTATACTGCACCCATATATACATGCATTTGTATATTATTAGCGAATTTCAAAAACTCGAAATTCAGCTATTACAGTAGGTCTCATGACGCAATCTGAGTCCGGGACTATGGCAGAAATCTGTTTTGAGGTCCCTAGAATACGAAAATGATATTCACTAAAATTTATATATATATATATATATATATATATATATATATATATATATATATATATATATATATATATACATATATATATATATATATATATATATATATATATATATATATATATATATATATATATATATATATATTTATGTGTTCCCACGATAACTCTCGAACGAAACGTCTAACGCTTATGAAATTTTGTGTGCGGACTGGATTCTGAATTGGCTTGGCTAAGTTCGTTAGCCAGACACGTCGGATGCCCAGAAGTAGGTTTTCTGGCCATTTTTTATCATTCGATCCTATCATAAGACAGTTCGATTTTTACATCGTTGAAAAGGAAAAAAAAATTATGAAGAAAATGTTCTTATAATTTTCTTTCTATGTTAAGTAGTTTTCGACAAAATCGTAATTTTCACTATTGGCTTATTTTGCTCTCTTTGTCATTGTAATAAGTAATTTATATTTCTATCTCAATTCTTTATAAAGTATAAAAATATTTCACTTTTTTATTAAAGAATTTTGTGAGAACAAGTGAAGTATATTCACATACATGTGTTATAACACACATATATGTATAGAGTTTTGTTTCTCATTTATTGCATTATAATTAGCATGGTTCTATCTCATGTTAAAAAATGTAAATTAAACGAATTTTCTAAGCTAATCTAATGAAGAATTTTTTTTTTATTGAATTTTTAAGTAAACAAGAAATTGAAAATTATGTTATGATATAATATTATTAAATATATGACAAAAAACAAAATATGTATAATGTACATATGTATGCACGGAAAAATATTTTGAATCGATTTTGAAAATTTTTTCACTAATAATTAATAATGTTAAAAAATTAAACCATTTCAAATGGATTTAAGGTATTTTATGTGAGGTCAAGGTTTTCGGGACCTAAAAAGGCCAGAAATTAATTAACCAATCGATTTTAAAAATTTTTTCACAGTTAGTAAGTTAAAGTATTTGAATTAATTAATTAAATGATGTCCGCAAGAAGCTTACGGACTGCCATAAGTTATATGAGTTCCTTAGAACCCTTTTCTTACTGTTAGAGTACTAGACTTGTATGAGTTTCGCCAGGATTTACTGATCCCATAATTGTAAAAAATAACCTAAACGACCAATTTTAAAAAAATCTTCACTGTTACAGAGCTAAACTATTTTAGATAGATTTAGAATACATTATGTAAGGTCCGCCAGGGTCCACAGGACCCAAAAGTGTCAAAAATAAACTAACTGATCGATTTTGAAAATTTTTTCACTGTTACAGAGCTAAACTGTTTTAGATAAATATAGGTTCCGTTATGTAAGGTCTGCGAGAGTCCATAGGATCCAGAAGTGTCAAAAATAAACTAACTGACCGATTTTGAAAATTTTTTCACTGTTACAGAGCTAAACTATTTTAGATAAATATAAATTACGTTATGTAAGGTCCACCAAGGTCCATAGAACCCAAAAGTGTCAAAAATAAACTAACTGACCGATTTTGAAAATTTTTTCACTGTTACAGAGCTAAACTATTTTAGATAAATATCGATTACGTTATGTAAGGTCCGCCTGGGTCCATAGGACCCAAAAGTGTCAAAAATAAACTGCTTGATCGATTTTGAAAATTTTTTCACTGTTACAGAGCTAAACTGTTTTAGATAAATATAGATTCCGTTAGGTAAGGTCTGCCAGGGTCCATAGGATCCAGAAGTGTCAAAAATAAACTAAGTGACCGATTTTGAAAATTTTTTCACTGTTACAGAGCTAAACTATTTTAGATAAATATAAATTACGTTATGTAAGGTCCACCAAGTTCCATAGAACCCAAAAGTGTCAAAAATAAACTAACTGACCGATTTTGAAAATTTTTTCACTGTTACAGAGCTAAACTATTTTAAATAAATATAGATTACGTTATGTAAGGTCTGCCAGGGTCCATGGGATCCAAAAGTGTCGAAAATAAACTAACCGACTGATTTTGAAAATTTTTTCACTGCTACAGAGCTAAACTATTTTAGATAAATATAGATTACGTTATGTAAGGTCTGCCAGGGTCCATGGGATCCAAAAGTGTCAAAAATAAACTAACCGACCGATTTTGAAAATTTTTTCACTCTTACAGAGCTAAACTATTTTAGATAAATATAGATTACGTTATGTAAAGTCTGCCAGGTTCCATCGGATCCAAAAGTGTCAAAAATAAACTAACCGACCGATTTTGAAAATTTTTTCACTGTTGGGGAGCTAAGCTATTTTAGATACATATAGATTACGTTATGTAAGGTCTGACAGTGTCAGTAGGACCTAAAAGTGTCAAAAATAAAATAACTGACCGATTTTGAAACTTTTTTTCTATTACCGAGGTAAACTATTTTAGATAGGTACAGGTTGTGTTATCTGAGATCCACAACTGTCCTGCGGATGCAAATGCGGCGTAGAATGCTACACAACGGGTTTTGAATATATATATATATATATATATATATATATATATATATATATATATATATATATATATATATATATATATATATATACATATATATATATATATATATATATATATATATATATATATATATATATATATATATATATATATATATATATATTACATAAAGTCCGCCTAGAATATACGGTCGAGCTGATTTTTTAATGAGGTCCACCGGGATCTTGCAGATCCGAAAACGCCAGTAATAAGCTATCGAACCGATGCTAAAAAATTTCTCACTGCTAGAGAACTAAATTATTTTAGATGGATGCAACTATGCTGCACAAAATTCGTTCGGGTTCTTGGGTCCCCAAAAATAGCAAAACTAATTACCCAGCCGATTTTAAAAATTCTTTTACTCTTAGAAAGCTAAACAATTTTAAATAGGTACAGGTCTTAGATGAGATCCGCCAGTGCCCAAGATTTGGAAATTCGCTATGTTATGCAGATGCTGCGACAGGGGTATAATTATATTATGTATGTGTGATGTATGTTTTAAGATGATATTCTATAAATTTTTTACCCCAAAACTACTAATTTATAAAATAATCCAAGTATTTATTGTACAGTAATATATACGAATTTATTTGCAAACATATTACTTTTTTGCTAATTAAGCAAATATTTTTCCAATGCTGATAAAAGTGATAAATTATTTTAGTTAGATTTTGTTGACATAAAGACTACAATCATTTACTAGTATGTATTTATAAAATTAAAATTAAATTGCGATATACAGAGTGTATACATAACATATTCTTAATATATAATCGGTCAGAAATCTGGACTCTGGAGTCTGGAGTCTGAAGTCGTGATTCCGGCTAGCGCTTGGTACAGTGCCCCCACAAAATTTAGCGGCCTACCGATTTTCGTTTAAGATGACCAGAATTTTTACAACGCAAATGTTAAGCCATAAATTTAAAATTCCGAGAAATTCATTTCGTATTCAAAATCTAACAAAGAAACTGATGACTCAGCAAAATCTTAAATAAACAATTTTAAAATTATTACATGATTCAAAATTATTATATAAATAAACAAATATAACAAAAATCCCCGCTTGTATGAGTCATAGAATAATTATAATTCAGCTAAGATAAACAAACTTATACTGATAACAATTCTTGGAAGCGGCCTCCCAATTTTCGTTTAAGATGACGTAATTAAGTGAGGCCAAGATTTGCACGTAATAAGCACAGTACGCTTCAAAAAATGATCGGACACCTTTTTGGTTAGGGGGGTCCACACTTTTGACACGGTAGTGTACCAAAAATTTAAGTACAGTACGGTGTCAAAAGTTTGGGGCCACCCCTTGGGTTAGGGTAATCCCACATTTTTTTGACGTGATAGTGTACCTTTCGTTTAAGATGACTCAATTAAGTGAGATTAAAGGCTAAGGCTTGCATGTACACACAAAAAATAAGTACAGTGCGTTCCAAAAAGTGATCGGATACCTTTTTGCTCAGGGGGGTCCGCACTTTTGACATGGCAGTGTACGAAAAATTTAAGTACAGCTCGGTGTCAAAAGTTTGGGGCCACCCCCGAGTTACGGTATTCCCCACATTTTGACGCGGTAGTGTACCCCATCTATCAAATTGTAACCTAAAATTCAGTCTGCGCATGCGTCGTGTAGTTAAATTCAGTCTGCGCATGCGTTAGGTTTGCATTCAAAAATTACATTAGTGCTGGCGCATAATGGGTTAACACAAAACCAAATTGTGATAAGTAAATTGTGATGACGCATAATGGGTTAACATAAATTAATTTGGTTGCGGGTAATGACTCATCTCTTACGAATTTCAAGGCTAACAGTATGAGCGAGTGTTGGGGTCAAATGTCAACAACAAATTTTAAATACATGTACTCAGTACATGCCGGGTCAAAGGTCAATCCATACACGAGGTACAGAGTGTCTCAAACGTTTGGGTACATCTTGCGTCAGGATGTAGTGGGTACATGTTGCGTCGGGATGTACCCAAACTTTTGAGACACACGGTGCCGCCGCTCTGTCGCAGCCTATCTACTCAGCTTAGATCGCAGTAAGGACTGGCTGGGTTCTAAGCAGCCACCTGCCAGCTGTAACAACACCTTCAGCCAAAATACTACTAAAATGTAAATAGCAATAAAATTAACTTTTAAAACAAAATTAAAAATATTTTCTTTGTTTATGACAAAAGTAAAAAAGTAGTCAGTTTCCTTCCACCCCTATATATATATATATATATATATATATATATATATATATATATATATATATATATATATATATATATATATATATATATATATATATATATATATATATATATATATATATATATATATATATATATATATAGGGATGGAAGGTATGCAATATATAAATATATTGCATAAGCTTTGGCAAGTAATTTTATTTCAAGTTGATGACATTTTTCACACGATTTCAAAGTGGCCAGTCAAAAGATTATAAATTATAAATTTTATGACCATTATAAAAAAGAGGGACATTCATGAAAGTGAAAAAATGAGTAAAAAACTAAAATTAACATAAGAGAATTTTTTATATTCATTTTTATTATTAAGCACAATTTATTAAACTATTTAACAATTTTTTAATTTTTATTATTAAACAATTTTTATCATTTTTATTATTAAATTTTTAATTATTAAGCAATGTATTATTTATTTAATATATATTATATATTATATTAGTAGTACATATATCAGTTATTATATAGTGTATATATGTATTAAAAAAAAATAGTATATATGTGTTATGTGTCGTAACAATAAAATTACTTTTTAAAAAATTTAGTAATGTTTAAAAAATTACTATATTTTTTTCAAAAATGTCACTGGAGATCTCTAGTGTTAATATTGTCTAGCTAGATCGAAAAATGTCAATTATCATTATGCTTCTAGTCTTTTTATACTAGTTGGTACGTGCTTAAGTCAGCTAAACATTATTTAGAAAAATATTTTGACAATTAAAATAAAATTTATTATGTTAACAAAACGTGAAAAGGTGGTTATCGAAATATTACGTCAACGGCAGTTAAAATAGTTATTACTTGATTTATAAGATAAAAAGCAAACTATCATCACGTACTCACGTTCGATTTATGTCATAAATTATATTACTAATGTTACAATAGAATTAATATTTACATATAAAAATGTGAATAAATTCTTGACTGGATAATATAATAAATTGTATTATTAATGTTACAGTAAAAAAATAATATTTAAATATAAAGATATGAATAAGATATGTTAATTAAGTTCTTGGGTGGATGTGTCTATTACATTATTCCTCCCCTCTGAGTGTCTGGCACTGTACCAAATGAGCTTTGACTCGTTGGGTTGGGCTACATGTTTTATTTTTGTTGTAGGTGATGAACTTTTCAATTTCCGCTTGTTTTTAATATGTTTCATTACAATATATATAATCAATGTTGCTGTCGCGATGCCGAATGCTATATACACCTCTGATATGTGTAGGGTTGTTTTAGATTTGATTTCTTCTATTTCTTGCCTGTTTTCGATGTAGTAAGAGTTGAGTTTTTGAAGATTGATTTTGGGTACCAATTTTTGTTCTTTAATTTGAAGTTCGTGTAGAAGTAATATATGAAGTTATTGTGTTTTGCTGAGTTCCTGGTTTTTGTACACTACGTTGTTTATAACAATTTCACATTGGTGAAAATAGATGAGTACTGTCCCTGTACGAACCGTTGGTTAATACCGCAAGTGGTTGAAATTGATTGATTTTTAACATTTTTCAATATAACGTGTTGTGGTGTTAGACGTTTAACTATTGTTTGTTCGCCAAATTCCTCATAGATGGAACTTCCCATTTGTCCACGAATTGCATGGTTAAAGCAGTGATCTGATGTAGGTAACTTGATTAAGTCTTCCTTATCGCATATGTAGATTTTATTTAGCCGTGAACATTCTTTCTGTGAAAAGTAACTTTTATACGTATTTTCCGCTTAGTAGGGATGGGAAAAACCGGCCGGTTTTAACCGAAAACCGGTTTTTTTGTTTCGGTGAACCGGTTTTTTTCGGTTATTTTTTTGACTCGGTTATTACCGGTATTTTTTTCTTAACCGATAACCGGAAAAAAAACCGGACAAATTAGTTTTGAAAAAAAATCTCAATTTAAAAAATTAGGTCAAAGTTAATAAGCTAATTTCTTTAAAATTCTAATACATTTACGTTAAAACGACCTAACAATTAACATTCAACAATTTGTAATGTAAACAAGTATGTCGATTCTGATAATTTTCTGAATATTTTTCTTAGCTTAGATCCTGTCCCTACCACTCTCCATATGTCTTTTATAAAAAAAATATACCGTTTACTGTCGGCGCTGTAACTAATATACAAGATGGCGTTGATGGTATTTGTATATAAAATGGGGTCGGTACATGAGTTTTGATTTTAGAGGAGTCAGTTGATGCAACGGTTGATATCAAAAATGAGCTAAATACATCTTATTTATCGCTTCTCGCCAAATAACAAGCGGGCACCAAGTGACCCCACTATTTTTCAAAAAATTATTAGTAAACAATTTCCTCACATAAAGCGAACTTTTTAAAAAAACACTGTATTTATTTTAAAATATTTAATTTAATCTATTCCATAGGTCAGTATTTTTCGAAGCCATCTTAGTAGCCGCAAACAATTTATCATTTTATTTGAAATTTTGAAATATATTTACGGAGAAAATAAATCTTAATCCATTATCCATTTTAAGATGATATAATAACTTAAAAAAAAGTTGGTCTGACGTAATCAAATATATGCAATAAACGAAGCAAAATTAGACGAACCCAGTCTCCTGTCTCTTTTCCTTTTTGTTATTTTTATATTCGAGCGACTATAGTAAGATAAATATGTACGTTTAATTTTGCTTTATTTGTTAATGACGACAGAACAACTTCAGTTAATTTGATCTACAGCAAAAGTATACTGTAAATGTCAAAATACATTTTTCGTTGCCCTATTTATTAAAAAGAACATTGTTTAAGTAATAGTCAGTAATTAAGATATGTAATTTTTTTAAAAAATAATTTTTTTCTTTTCAAAGGTTCAAATTTGTTACCTAAGTGTTGTTGCCTAACCTAATTTGTTTCCAGCTTTGCTGACGGGTATTTTTAGTTGAAGAATCTTTTCGTTAAATTTCTAGGTAACAAATTTTCGTTAGAGAAGTACAAATTTATCGTGTAAGAATCAGTGAAAAATATTTGTTTTTGTTTAGAGTTTTTGTTTAGAGTTTGTGTTAGTTTAGTTAATTTACTTTTAAATTTTTATCTGTATTCACGGTATTCATTTCGTTTAAAAATAAGTATAAATGTAAAAATAAAAATTTTCTGATAATTATTGTTGTTTTGCCTAAAATAACAAAAAAAACCGAAAACCGGTTATTTCAAAAACCGGTTATTTTGAGCGGTTTAAACCGTCGGGTTAAACCGAGCATAAAAAAAACCGAAATAACCGAAAACCGGTTATTTTTGAAAAACCGCCATCCCCACCGCTTAGGATATAAAGATAGAGAATTACTATAGATTTGTTTTTAGTGGGTAATGGTTCCAGAAGATTCAATTTATAGGTATCATTTTCGAATATAGGGATGCGAATGTTGAATATAATATTGGTATCATTGTAATAAGCCAGGAAAGTAAATACCGTAACTTGGGGTAAGATTGGCCCATTTTTTGCGTTTTTTTACGTAAACTGCCTTATATTTCTCATATATATTTAGGTAACTTCCTCTTACTATTAGCTATTGAACTCTACATATTTCAAAGTATACATTGACTAGTTATTAGAACTCAGAACTTATTTAATTTCTGTTTTAAGATGTTCTGAAAATTTGGGACAATCTTGCCTTTATTTAGGGTAACATTGTCCCAAATACAAAATCTCATAGTAATTAATGCCAAATATTATTTGGGATAATGTTCGACATTTTTAATTGTGGTTGTACGTAAGCAGATAGTGTACAATATTTTAGGGACAGGGCCCGCTCCAAGGGCGGGGAATCCGGTCATTTTCCCGGGGCGGCAAATTTTAAAGGCGGTAATTTTGTAAATTTTTGAAAAAAAAGTGGCAATTTTTCAATTTTACGAGTAAAAAAAAGAGATTTGCTCGGGGTAGAAAATTGAAAGGGTGATAATTTTGTAAAAAAGGGGGGGCATTTCACAGGTGACGAGCAAAAGAAAAAAAAAAGGTCGCCGGTACAAAAAAGAGAAAGGAGGGCGCGATTTTCACACGCAACGACCAAAGTAAATGTCACTAATTTTCGTACAGGGGCGGAATTATTCCCTCTTGCCCGGGGCGCCGTAAACGCTAGAGCGGGCGCTGTTAGGGATCAAATAAAGTAATACTTGGAAAGTAAACTTTCCGCACGCAAATTGACAATCAAACACGCAAAATTTAATCAAAACAC
Source organism: Brachynemurus nebulosus (assembly GCA_035578155.1). NCBI lineage: Eukaryota > Metazoa > Arthropoda > Insecta > Neuroptera > Myrmeleontidae > Brachynemurus > Brachynemurus nebulosus. Next base: position 16,282,526 of record JAPWDM010000002.1, read on the forward strand.
GCAAAGCCGCCTCCTGATTTTTCATTTAATAAATATTTCATAATTATTTCTATAGAAACCACCAACAAAATAATTTAAACTTTTTTTTAATTAAAAAAAAAAGACAAACACTCAATAATATTATTTTAAAAAGGAATAAAAAATAGTAATAATAATGGAAAAAAGTATATGAAATTCGTAATAAAAAATAGTATATACAACTCGTGCAGGATTGTCGATTGCCCACTTGAGCGAATGAGCGCACTCACTACGATCGTACGCTCAACTTCGCTCTCGTGAGCAATCGAAAATTTCCCGCACTTATTGCATAATATACTGTTCTTTTAATGGAAATTTAAAAAAAAAAAAAAAACAGGGTGGGCCAATCTTGTCGCAATACTTGGACCAAAGTTACCCCAGCTTACAAAATCACATTTTACAAATAAACAAGGTAAGTATCAGAAAAAACAAACTTAAAATATTTTGAATATATATTAAATGAAAGCTGTTATACACTTACCAATCAAAAATCTTAAGTAGTTCTGGATGTTGTTGGTGAACCAACTGAAAAGTTGGTTTGCATCAAAACATTCACAAGAAGTAACGGTGAAGTTGGAGCAGCACTGAGCAGTGGCAAAAGATGGAATTAAATCAATCTTAGCATTCGAGTATAGTCAGTGCTGCTACCTGTCATTTAGCACAAGAACCAAGTTGATAGCTGTATTTGCTAACTAATAGTAAATCAAACTGTCTTTTTCCAAGACTTGGACCAACCTTACCCCAAGTTACGGTAGTATACTTGATGTAAGAAATTAATAGGTAGGTGTTGGGATTTTAAAATTTTATAGGCATGGTCCAATTCGTCAATAGTTAACATTAGGGTAGGAAATACGTTGAGTTTTGCCAAATTTAGAGCTTGAGCTAGTTGAATCAAATGTGAATGCAGGGGGTCGATATTATAAATTATATGATAAGCGTATTGTATTGTATTTAGAAAGTTTTGTTTACAATTTGTTAAACTACCAAGTATTTGTGTTTTCATTGTAGAGAGAATTTTATTTATGGCGTTTTGCTGAATGTTTATATGGTTTGATATTAAAACGTTCAATCATAATTTCATTGATTTTGACTTGTTTATTATTTCCCAAAATTAAATTCTGTTGATTGGTTTTTAAATTATCTGTCTCTTTATTTATCGCTAACGCGTCTTCGTGGTCCATGTTGCCTGTTATAAATTTTATGACCGAACCCAAGGCGTTTACAAGGGCCCGCTTTATGCGTATTTTGTAAATTTGTTTGAAAATAGTTCTTTAAATTTTAGCTGAATTATGTTCTTTTATATTTTGTCTATATTTTCTCTTTTTTTTGTATTTTAATTGGTAAGGCGCTTGAATAGTAACCCAAAGATCCGGGTTCAAGTCCCTGCCGATCCAATTTGATAATTTTTCAAACACTATGTGAACTTTAATTATATTTTCTCTGTAATTTATAAGGGTAATTATGTGTACAAATTTACTAAATCCTTGATTAAGTTTGGTTTGTCTTAGTTCTATAGTCACTAGTCCCGGGTTGTTCGTTAGGTCGTGTATCTCGATTTTCTGTATCGTCACCATTGTCATTATTGTCAATATTGCCCTATAACAAAGGTCGTCTTAATTTTTGTTTAGGGATGTTAAGATTTTTGTCGTCGGTTACAATTACCTTATTATTAGTTTTTACTGTAATCTGTTATCTTTGATTTTCGTTATAATCAACTGGTGGCCCGCGATTATTATTTAAGAGGTTAATTTTGTTTTCGTTTTGCTGAATTTAATGTTGGTAAGATTCTTGTTGAAATTTTTTGCGTTCTTGTTGTACTATTGCTGGGTGTGCAGTTAATTTAATATTATATTCACGTCCGAAAAATAATTCATATGGTGTACATTTAATTGCAGTATGAATTGAATTATTATATACAACGATTGTATGTAATATTTTTAATTCAGTGTGGAATTTTTATCAGAAGCGTGGGCGATACGATACTTTTTAAGTATAGATGAATAAAATCGTTCAACAGGGGAATTTGATGTAGAACTTCTAATGGCTGTTATGTGTATGTTAATACCGTACGTGCCACAAAATTGTTGAAAATGTATTGAGTCAAATCCTTTTTCCGAATCAACTACAATATTTTTAGGATTACCATATTGAGATATATATTGTGCTAGACGCTAGAGCCTCGAGAATATGAGATGTATTTTTTGTTTCAATTGGGTATGCTTGGCCAAAACGCGAAAATTTGTCGACGATTGTTAAATATATTAATTTGTCCAAATAAATTATATCAATGTGTACAATTTCGAGAGGTTGTGATGGTGTTCCAGTTAATCTTGTTTAGGTGGTCGTCTGTTATATTTATTTTCGTTACACAATTTACAATTATTAACATAATAAGAAATTTTTGATTTTAAATTTGGAAAATAATATTCGCGTCTAATGTTATTAAAAGTTTCGTTAATTCCCGTATGACTAAAGTCATGATAATTTTTTATTAACTCGTCCTGTAGGTCGTCTACCAAAACGTTTTCTAAAAGCTTAGTTGCTTGAATAATTTTGTATTGTTTACCCTGGGGGAAATAATCAGAATATATTCTTTGAATTTTAAGAAATAATTCGTTATCAGGGCAGTAAATGGCTAGAAGGAGTTTAGGGGATACATTTTCTTTTATGATTGAAATTAAAGTATCGTCGTCGTCAGTAAAAAGCGTATTTGTAATACGTCGATGCGTATTAAAGAGAATTTGGAATTTACGTCTAGAAGCGGTTTAAATATTTTCGTCTTTTAGTATGATCAATTGATTTTTGAAATCATTAAGGGGGTCTTCAGAGATTCGAATTAAGGAGGTGTCTTCTGATGCACTATGCACTATGTAGAAGTGTCCTGTGTGGACTCGTCACTAGTATGGGGATTGCTATCAAATATAACTCTTGGGACGGCATCTGTGTTAGTATTTTGTCGACCTGGTTTGTGTATAATTTTGTAGTCAAATTCTTCAAGTTTAAGTCGCCATCTTACTAATTTACTGTTTGGCTCTTTAAGTGACATGAGCCATCTGAGCGGTTGATGGTCAGTTATTATTGTAAATTTCCGTCCGTATAAGTAAGGTCTGAAATATTTAGTTGCCTGTACGATGGCCAACAATTATTTTTCAATAGTCGAATAATTTTGTTCTGAGTCAATTAAAGTTCTAAAAGCGTAACATATTGGTATATCTTTATCAATAGGTCCTTGGGAAAGGACTGCTCCGATTTCTACGTTGCTTGCGTCAGTTGTCAAAAGGAATTCTTTGTTAAAGTCGGGATAGGCAAGGATTGGGTCGTTTTTCAAAAGGTCTTTACATGTTTCAAAACATTTAAGGAACTCGGGTGTATGTTTAACTGTTTCACCTTTTTTCAAAGATTTAGTCATTGGTTTTGTTAACCTAACGAAGTCTTTAATAAATTTTCTGTAAAATCCAAGAAGTCCTAAGAAATATCTAATATCTTTTTGTGTTTTGGGTACGGGGAATTTCCTAATAGCAGCTACTTTATCGGAATTAAGTTTTACACCTGTTTTTGATACTATATGTCCCAAAAAGGCTACTTCCCGTTTTAAGAATTCGCTTTTATCTAGTTTAATTTTCAAATTTGCGTCTTTTAATCTATTAAAAACTTTATCGAGATTAATAATATGTTCTTGAAGTGATGTGGAAAAGATAATTATGTCATCCATGTAGACCAGAGAAGTTGTACCCTATAGGTCTTTTGGAACGTGTAGCGAAAAAAAAAATTAAAATGAAAATTTATTATATTTAGATTAGTAGTTGGTCAATTTTGATTGGTTTATTATTAGCTGAAGATTGTTGTCAGGGCGCACTTAGAATAAGAAAGTATTCACAGAGTCGGCTCGAGGTGTTAGTGAGCTTGTAAAGTTGCAGTGGAAATCGAATTCGCCTGTGGATCTTTCCCCAACCAAAAATGTGCCCTCAGTCGCTACTTTACAGATACGAGGTATTAAACAATAAAAACAATTTTTTTTCCAGACCACAATGTACAATTTATTTATTAAAGTAATTAAGTACGAAATATACAAAGTTAAAATTCCATTTACAAATCGTATAGTATATTTACGTATTTACTTAAATTAGAAAGATTTGGATTTACTTACACTAAATTTAACTGAGGCGAGTGATTGTAAACTGAGCTCGACATAATATCAATTCGAGGGAATATAACAGTGTACAACCATTTGCCTACACTTAACCAAATACGTTTTGGAAATTATAAATACCAAAAATGTTTTGTAAACTTAAATTTATAATTGCACAAATTTTATATTAAAAATTTTTATATTATTATTTGACTAGATTTAAGTTTGGAAACATATAATTTATATTACAATTCGAAATAATTTAGTATTTGATTTTGATTCAATTGTTAATTTTGAATAAATAATTTATTTATTTTTTTTTTAACCAGAAATATATTTTTCTTGGTAAATGGCCTAACAATTACCTAACAATCCTAAGAATATTTTTGCATTTAGTTTTTTTATATGTTTTTTTCTTTTTATTTTTTATTTTTTTAATTTTTTTTTTTTTTTTGGGATTTTTATATTTTTTTTATATATCGCTCCATTATTGCAATAGTCGGTTATCTGGGCAAAATTACATTTTTGAGTTATTTACATCATTCGAAAGAGGAAGAGCGTACCTTTCAGATGCTACAATCAGTTAAGCTCTAAGCTTAATATTTTTGCTAATATAATCGATATCCTTGTATGACAATTTTAATAAATTTAAATTTTAATTGTTGCAAGACTAAGGTATATCGATATAACCGTACTGCTGAAGCGTCAAATTCAATTTATTTTTACTACAATACTAGGTTATTGCATTTTATCCGAGTATTGAAGCAAAAAAAATTTTGAAAATTTTACAAACTAAGCAACATAACCGAATTTTAAAATTTTAAAAGAAATTCGTTACGTCAAATCAAACAAAGAAAATGTTAACAATGTAGTAAATGTATTACAATATGCATGCTTTTATGATTAATATAATGTTATTTAATCAATTTTTTAATTATGTTAGTAGAATTTCACTACGTTTTAACTATACTGCCCGGATGTTCAAGAAAAATCATAATAGGAAAATACCAGCTCTCAAACTTTATCTTTGGTGTCCTGTAAAATTTGTCAAATTGTCATTATCAAGGTTCATGCTTTTTAGGTTTTAATTAGTGAATAATTTGTGATGAGTTTATTAACTTTTTTTCAGTATTTTTATGTTAAAAGAAATGGTTTTATTTCACTTAATAATGGTTTTCATTTTTAAAATTGGGTTATTTTTACCATCGTAGTAATTCTATTCAAAATATTTTTATGCAATAGTCAGTTATCTAGGAAAATTTGAAAATTTGGGCCGATAAAATAAAATATTTCTTTTAATTTTCATAGTATAATTTAATATCGTATTTAAAGAGTTTTCGGTCAAAACTGCATTAAAATTGGATTTCAAATAACTCTCAAAAGACAATGAATATATTCTAAAAAAACTTTAAACTTGGATATCTCAAAAGTTGATATTTCCCAGATAACCGACTATTGCAATAATGGAGCGATATATTGTTTTTTGGGTAACTTAAGGTGCTCCCCTTTTGGGCGCACGAGGCTATTCGAGTCCTTAACGGCTTCTTACTCGAATAGATCCTCCTTCGTCCCCACAAGAGAATGGGAAAACGGAAATTTAAAAATCTAAAGAAAATTTTAATATAAACTGCTTAAATATTATGGAAAACGTGTTGGATTGTTATAGGGCATGTAGGCCGAAACCGAAACTACGGACTATCGCGCTTACCCGGCCCAAACACAATTGAAGCGCTATGGTAATTTGCGGAATAAAAAAAAATTTTAGCAAAATAAAAAAATATTGGAAAAAAAATACGAAGTATACCGTACATTTAGCTAAAATTGAATACTATTTCCGATAGAGATGGCTACGATATTTAAAGATGAACGACACATGGTAACATTTTAACCGCCTACTTATCTAACCGGATATCAAAATTACATTACGTAATAACATGATAAATTTAACCTACATTACATTACAAATTACTTATATTAGGAAAATTTTAGTATCTAATCGCCAATTAGCATCTAACTAACAAAATACAATTCTTTAATATATTAATATTTAGCTGCTGGCCAATTTTATTTAATTTTTCCCTTGACTAGTTTTTAACACTAAGTCAATGATGAAATTATTGGCTCCAACACAACGTAAAATTTTACATAAAGAAAACTCTTAATCTACTTATTTTGTTTTATGAACCATAATCTAACTAACTAAATACAATTATCTAACGTATTCCAACACAGCGTGTTTTTTTTTTTAAGAAAACTTAATCTACATTAAAATTGTAATCCTACTAAACTATATTAAATGATGCTAATATTTTCCCATAGAAACATATAAATTATTGTATAACCAAAATACTTATCTTAACAAATTTCTTTGAATAAAAATCCATCGTTGTATCAAAATGTATTTCAAAATAACACGATTAATTTTATATTTTAACGTTACATTATGAACTAAATTATAATTAAGAAGACTATTAAAATTTAAAATTTATTTTCAACAATACATTATTAAATAAGTCCTCCGGCCACTAGGCCGTAAGAGGATGTTTTTTTTCGACCCGAAGGTCTGACGACAAGAGCTTGAGTGCTCTCGCGACAAGAGTGCGAGTCTGTGTTCGCGAATACCATATACTATTTCAACTGCTATTTTTATTCAAACCCATTTTTATCAAAACATGTTTTCCAGTCATTACATAATTATTATTTTTTTTAATTTTGCAATTTAATTAAAATACTGTTACAAGAATTTTAGCAAAGATGCAAACCAAAGGCTATAGAAACTAGGAATTGACTATTTGCACTTGTGAAAATTGATAATAGATGTCATCATAGAAAATATTTAAATGTTTACGTTAATGTATTGCACTGAGCTCATATATGAATTATAAGTTTGAAATAAAATATTTATTTTATAAATATTACCTCTAAGATATCGCTTTTACAGTATGTACTATGGTTATTTGGTAATTGTAGTACAAGGACTCGAATAGCCTCGTACGCCCAAAAGGGGAGCACCTTAAGTTACCCAAAAAACAATATATAAAAAAATATAAAAATCCAGAAAAAGAAATTAAAAAAAAAAAAGAAAAAGAAAAAAACATATAAAAAAAAACTAAATGCAAAAATATTCTTAGGATTGTTAGGTAATTGTTAGGCCATTTACCAAGAAAAATATATTTCTGGTTAAAAAAAAAATAAATTATTTATTCAAAATTAACAATTAAATCAAAATGAAATACTAAATTATTTCGAATTGTAATATAAATTATATGTTTCCAAACTTAAATCTAGTCAAATAATAATATAAAAATTTTTAATATAAAATTTGTGCAATTATAAATTTAAGTTTACAAAACATTTTTGGTATTTATAATTTCCAAAACGTATTTGGTTAAGTGTAGGCAAATGGTTGTACACTGTTATATTCCCTCGAATTGATATTATGTCGAGCTCAGTTTACAATCACTCGCCTCAGTTAAATTTAGTGTAAGTAAATCCAAATCTTTCTAATTTAAGTAAATACGTAAATATACTATACGATTTGTAAATGGAATTTTAACTTTGTATATTTCGTACTTAATTACTTTAATAAATAAATTGTACATTGTGGTCTGGAAAAAAAATTGTTTTTATTGTTTAATACCTCGTATCTGTAAAGTAGCGACTGAGGGCACATTTTTGGTTGGGGAAAGATCCATAAGCGAATTCGACTTCCATTGCAACTTTACAAGCTCACTAACACCTCGAGCCAACTCTGTGAGTACTTTCTTATTCTAAGTGCGCCCTCACAACAATCTTCAGCTAATAATAAATCAATCAAAATTGACCAACTACTAATCTAAATATAATAAATTTTTATTTTAATTTTTTTTTCGCTACAAACGTTATTCATAACTCACTGGAAAGTTGGTGAGGCGTTTTTTCAACCAAAAGGCATACGAACAGTCTCGAAATGTCCATGGTCTACAGTAAAAGCAGTTTTCTCAATGTTCCTAGGATAAACTTCAATCTGAGGGAAACCAGACGCTAAGCCTAGAGTGGTGAATTGCATGCATTTATCGAGTTTGTCTAATATATATGTGATATTTGGGATTGGATATTTATCCCCTATAGTCTTTTCATCTACGTTTTCGATAAAATCATACAATGTTCTAGGATTTCCATTAAATTCAGGTAGGAGTTTAATTGGATCTGGTATTTTAAATGCTTCGAGCACTGGTGAGAAGCTACTAACTGTATTTTCATTGACTTGCATCTTTGTATTGTTAAAATAATTATTAAAATCTAAGCTTTCTAAACTATCTGGATTATCTATAATTGTATTTATATTTAAATTATTTGATTGAACTGTTTCAATATTACTATCACTAACTAGGGCTAAGTTAACGTTGCTTATCGTATCCTCCGGTATGCTAGCGTTTGACTCAACTATTGCGTTTTCTGCGCCGTTTAGTTGAGGGAATCTTAATCTAGGATATGGTCTGTGTGATAATTTAAATAATTTTGATTTTACAATGAAAGGCATACGAAATGAAAAGCAGGAACAAAAATAAGCAGCGAAAAATATACAATTTACTCTACTTACAAAATGTTCCAGTAAATTTCCATTCCTCGTAGATCTGTTGTTGATTGAAGGATTGAAATTCATGCACTACTATCCAGAGTGTACCACGACGTGTAATATGCCGTTAAGATTGAATTGTTTACTTGAGAAACCGTCAATTCCACAACTCACGATAACACTAATATCGGTAACAATGCTTACAAGAATCCGAACGACTGCGCCAGTTACGTTTCGTAACAATTAAAATTACATTTAAAAAACTTTTCAACATTTCAAATGTTATCGAGTGCCTGTGAAATTAAAAAATGTAATTGCGTCTCGCATCAAAGAGAGGATGTGTTTGATTGATTATCGGAATTGGAGTGGTACTCGAACGAACGGTCGGTGGCCTAATTGGTAAGGCGCTTGGCTAGTAACCAAGTGATCCGGGTTCGAGTCCCAGCCGATCCAGTTTTGATAATTTTCCAAACACTATGTGAATTTTAATAAACTTTATTAAAGTTTAAAATATTACAATATTGTTTACAAAAATATCACTGGAGGTGTCCAGTGTTAATATTGTCTAGCTAGATCGAAAAATGTCAATTAACATTATGCTTCTAGTCTTTTTATACTATTTTGTGCGTGCTTAAGCCAACTAAACATTATTTAGAAAAATATTTTCTAAACTAAAATAAAACTTCTTATGTTAACAGAACGTAAGAACGTAGTTATCGAAATATTACGTCAGCAGCAGTTAAAATAGTTATTACTTGATTTATAAAATATTAAATTGACAATTATACAAAATACTGTGTTGACAAAAAACAAACTATCATCACTTACTCGCGTTCGATCTATATCATAAATTATTGGGTCGATTCTGTAACTACATTATTACAGACTGTTATTTTGCAGTACAGAGCTCTGTAAAATTGTTTTTAACAGAATGTTAAAAATTTGGTATTCTGTAAGACACTATGTTAAGATGCCAATTACATTTTATATATTCTGCTGTTGTTGAACTATTTATGTTAAATTACTATGGATTTGTGTATATAAAATGTAAAAAATTAATTCTTTTATAGCGATTTATGTTAAATGGAGAAATAAATTATGTGTATTACCCATGTATATTAAACTCACGTAAAATTATCTTGATTATGGGTTAAGCTATTTCTAAATTAGATATTCGGGAATTCTCTAGACAACCAGTTCGTTATAATGGTATAATATTTCACGCCACTCGTCAAATAGTAAAATAGGCGTCTGTACCAATAATGCTATAATTTCGATATCTAATTTACACACATCAGAGCTTTCCGTAGATATCGATACCAATAGTTTTAGAAATATTTCAAGCCCACCAAGTCTCTGGGGAAAATTTTTCATAAGATATTGACACTTTTATGGGTAAAAATTTAAAAAAAAAAATTGTGAAAACAGGTAAAGTGAGGAGCGCTTATTCACTATCAAAAGTCAATGCATTGTGTATTAAATACGTAGACAACGAAATAAGAATTGAGAATAATATGAATAAGAATACTTGATGAAATACATTAAATAACTGAAGCACTGTCGAGAAAAGGTAAAACGCTTCATGTGGACAAATTGTGTCAGTGCGATTTTGTCCCGAAAACAATCACTGTTTATAAAAAGAAATATAATTCATAATAAATTTATTTTATTTGAAATTACATCCTATCCGATTTAAGAACACTGCACTATTTCCTCAACAATCTTCTTACTACAAAAAATACTTCATGATTACATACTTACGGTTATCAAATAATTCAAAAAATGACAAATTAAAACGTCAAAGTATTGAATTTATAAAAAAAAGCAAAAATCAAAATTATCAATATTTAATAATATCCATAGTAATTAGCCTATTTAACAGCTCTGTAAAGTTTATGGCGAGTGTTGTGAGTGCTGTAAAGTTTACAGAGAAATAACAGAATGTTAGCTAACATTTCTGTTAAAAATTGCGTACAGAATACCAATTTTTAACATTCTGTAATTTAACAGTCTAACAGAGGTTTTACAGACTGTTAATAGTTACAGAATCGACCAATATATTACTAATGTTACAATAGAAATGATATTTAAATATAAAAATGTGAATAAATTCTTGACAAGATACTATAATAAATTGTATTATTAATGTTACAGTAAAAAAATATTTAAATATAATGATATGGATAAGATACGTTAAGTAAGTTTTAGGATGGATGTATCTATTACATTACTATATATATATATATATATATATATATATATATATATATATATATATATATATATATATATACACCGGTGCTCTGATTGAGAGAAAGAAAAATGCGTATGTATTGGTTACACGGATATAAAAAAACAGATTTTTTTAACGTAAACAACTCATTACATATATATATATATATATATATATATATATATATATATATATATATATATATATATATATATATATATATATATATTATACAGGTGCCTCTTATACCTCTTGGTGAATTTCAATAAAATTTTACGATGATTTAGAACAAAGTTTCTTGGAAACAACATAGCTATGCGTATATATATATATATATATATATATATATATATATATATATATATATATATATATATATATATCGGGTTTGAGGAGATTTACTATGGAGGAGCTTTTGGGACTTAGAAAGCGATTTAGCTGGGTCTCAATTCATTTTGTTAAATGTATTTTACAGTATTAATAAGTATTTCTATAGATATCACCAACAATATGTAATAATTTTTTTACCGACGACTTATATGAAATTACATATTTACCGTACAAAATAAAGGGTGTCTAAATAAGAGTGCACTATTTCATTTAAAAATAAAAATACTTATTTTTTTGAGCGAGTTGTGATATTTCTATTACATTATAAAATAGACATGTTCCGATTAATTATGGAATAAAATATCCGGCAAATGGCCATCGCGGCCTGTGATGACAGGTCATTACTCTATTCATGAAATTGTCATGACTTTCTCACAAAGATGTGGCTGTATCTCACCGACGACGCGTTGGATCTGGGCCTTGAACTCAGGAATTCTTTCTGGTTTATTCGTATAAATAGAAATTCGTAAAAACCCCCAAAAAAAGATATCGCACGGCTTTAAATTCCATGATCTTGGTGGGCAGTTGACATCAGAATTTCGTGAGATGATTCGGTTTGGAAATCGTTGCTGAAATAACTTGATTAATGTCACTTAAGGTAGCATTAGTAAGTGAAGTTTAAGAAAAGAATTTTTAAATAATTTTTTTTAAGTAAAAAATTTATTTTTTGTGCTAAATTTTTTTTTTTTACGCATGATAACTTAGGAACTATATTTTATAAAAAAAAAAAAAAAATTTTCCTTTAATTATAATTTTGTTTCTCTAGTACATAATGCGTTGAAGTTGATGTAAAAAAAGCTCAAATCTGCGCAAATATAATAGAGCCTCTCCAGTACATTCGAAAAAACAATTATACGGCATTTTGATATAGACATATCTAATTATGGATTGCCCCCTCAAAACCGGAAGTAAAGCATTTGACCAAAAAATGACACGTATTTGAAAAAAAAAATTAAAAATAGCCTCATTTTCCCGCACTTTTGAGTGTCTGGACGGGAAAAAAGAACAATGATCATAGGTCGGTGGAGGATGCACAATAGGCATAACAATAAACAAAATGAGCCAAGTTTTATTAAAATCGAATAAGAAGTTTTTGAGCTAGAATTTGCGCAAATTTTAAAAATTTCATTTCAAGCAAAACACATTAAATTTTTTTTTAAACTAAATTTTTATTTATATTTTATAAAATATTTATAGGCAAACATACTAATAGCCAATTAGACAATCCGGAACCGTATAGTAATCCATAATCAATTTCAAATTCTTCCTCAACTAGTTCCCTATCCTACTTTTTCTTCGCTTAGCCTTCCGGTTTTACGCAATGTCTTTAAAACATCACTATACAAAAATCGGTATAACTTTTTTCTACTTGGAATTTTGACTTTAAATTTTAAATAAATATTCTCGGAACATTTATAGACCCCTTTATGGAAAGGTAAAAAATTCGGAAAAAAATTTTAACTCACTAATTCTAGTGGCCTTATAATTAGTGAAACCCCCCATACGTTAACAAATTTTATGGCTTAATGGTACATTATTTAAATTTAAATGCAACTTTTTCTAAGAAGTATATACAAAGGTTTGCAATAAATACGCAATTAATACACAGAGAAATTATATAAAATGCGTGAAAGATTATTTGTTTTATTTGAGTTTTTATTAAAAGTTTATCAAATATTAAAGAATTACAAATTGAATCCTAAGCTTTTTGTTATGTTATGCATAAATATGTACTTTAAGTATCCACTGAAAGGGAGAATATTATTGTAATTTACGGGAATCTGTATCAGTATATCTTTTTTAGTGTCCCGTACAAAAATTGGCAAAACGGAACACTTATGCAATCACTACGGTGTTTGTCCGGATGTCACAGGCAATCTTCCCTGAAACCACTCGACGCGAAAATTTGAAACTTAGCACGGAGATAGGGTGTGTGTTTACATATTACAAATTTGAAGTAGGATTTCGATTCTGGGGGTTAATTTTATGGGATAACCTGTAAAGTGAAAACAAAATTTTTCGCCCAGAGCATTAAGTAGACTCTACTTAGCAGAGTATCAAAGGAAAGTCTATTAAAGCACGAATTCAGTAATATATATGTATATAAGTACATACCTTTGTATTTTATTATATATTTATTTATTTATTTTTTTTTTTTTTTTGGAATAACATCATAGAATTGCTGTTTTCCCTTAGACCCTTATTACCAGAAGGATGGCTCAGAAAAATATGAAAAAAATTTACGAACATTAAGAATGGGGTGTAGATGCCACAACAACACCAACAATCCATGTGGCTCTTTCACTGCTTGTGAACCGTGTGGCCCCATATGTCGGTAAAATAGCTTAGTTGTAAGTTGTAACTGTTTAATTATATAATTAATAACAAATAATTGGAAAATTTTGTTGCAATTATACAACTAAAATTATTTAGGATAGGTTAGGTTAGTTAGTTTTGCTGAACGTAGTATTTTTAGTTAGCTTGGGTTAATTTAGGGTAGTTTAAGTGACTAGCTGTCGTAAGTTAGCGGTTGAAAATTAATTTTTAATTATTTTTTTTTGCCAAATCGTTTGTTCGTCGTTTGTTCTTTATTGTTCGATCAAATTGATTATTTGTTCGTTGCTCATTTTTTTATAAAAAATAGAAAAAAATGGACCTGAATCTGGCTCCTAATATAAAAGTTAGTCGGTCTTTTTCTTTTTTTTTGATCACTTTTTGACGATGTTTGGAAGCGTGTGACTTAGGGTCCTACTATACCTAGTGTATGGATTGACTTTGGACCCGGCACATAGAGCGTACAGCTTCTTTATTTCTACTTGGCGGCTGGACTTTGAACCTCACGCATATCTGTATATGTGTTAGTGTGTATCAGCATATCTACAGAATGTAAGTACACAAATACTACCACAATACTACAACACTACTTACACGAATAGGTTTCTGCGCCGATTCTGTGACCCGCCAAGTTAAAATAAACAAGCTGTACATACTGATGAGTCATCAAAAATTATACTGTTGACATTTGACCCCACATGCGCTCGTACGGTTGTCCTTGGAACTGCTAACATGAAATGAACTAGATAAGTCATCTGCACACATCGGAAATAATGGTCCTTAACAGAATCGCCATATAAAATATTTTTTACTGGCGGGCTACGAATGGAACTGGGTGGCTGTCATCAAACGTAAAAATATAATTAATCTTTTTAAAAGTCACTTTTACTTCTCAAATCAATATTTTTCTAAATATTGTTTAGCTGGTTCAAGCACGTGCTAACTTGTATAAAAAGATTAGAAGCATAACGAATATCGAATTTTTTGTAACAATATTGTAATTTTTGAACTTAAATAATTTTTTTTAAATTCAATTTTAGTTGTTACGAAACGTAACTTTATATATATATATATATATATATATATATATATATATATATATATATATATATATATATAAAGTTTGACAAATTTGACAATTGTGTATTTATTGTATTTTTCGGTACACAATTAGCAACATTTTTTTTGATTTCAGATTCAGAAAAATTTCCAAACTGATAGTACAATATTCAATTTATTTACATTACATTTTGTTACTATAGTTATGAAATTATGAAAATATGAAATTTACGTAATGTGTGTACATTGTAACGACATAGAACCTCCACCATCATAATTAATGTATTTTGGTACTCATACTAGTGTATTCCGAAATAATTTTCACCGATTTCCGTTTAGATTTTCTTGGTTTTTCAAATAAATAAAATAAAAAAGTTTAAACGAATTAATGCCATTGACACAACAACGCTGTTATGTCAATTGCATAGCTTGAATAAGATAGTAAAAGCGAGTCTATTTGTATATTATTTCAGACAGTTATGTCGATAAGGTTGAATATCGCGCCTGAAATGTCATTTGGTGTGCTAGTTCGTGGTGCTAGTCCAATGATTTACGACTCTGTTTATATAAGTTCCAAGAAATGCAGGCTATTGCGAGTACAGAAATTTAGTTGTTCCTTAAATTTTAAATAATAATTTTGTCCTTTTTCTTCTCATGTATATCGTCCTTGTTTAGTTTTTTCTAGAACAAATATTTTAGTATATATTTGGGAAAGGACAAACAACAAATACTTCTTAAATATAATCATAGTTTAATCGTCGACTCGTAAACATTGTTTCGCGCGCCAAGACGACTAAAAATACATTGAAACAATTGCGTTTAATCGTAAATATTGTAACGAAAAGCGAGCTATCGAAGCAAAGATAAATAATATTTGAGTTAACGTCGTTTATTGTTTTATCGAGTTTATAATTAAAGTTGTCGTCGTCAAATATAATTCGCAATCTGATTGTATGAACTTTGTAAAACGTTGTAACGAATTTATCGCCGAATTAATTAAAATAAATCAATTAAAATAAAACGTGTTGTTGATTACTTGGTGAATTCCACCTGCGACCTGGATAAGAATTCCAAATCCTCTGCGAGAAGCGAGTAAAACAACATCAGTACTCGAGCGCAAATTCGGCAAGTAATTGCCTGGCATCCTGGGACAACAAAGAAAATTCTACGTCGCTAGGGAAATAGTTTAGAAAAATCCCCGTCAGCGGAATTGCCCGCCCCCCACAACTGCGTCATTACATATTGTGGCATCCACCTGGCAAGAAGTCAGCGTAGACGCCATCGTACAAAAACATCACTACATATTTTGGCATTCCTGTCGCCAAGTGTTTCAACGGCCGGAAAACAAACCCCAAACTCCAACGTCGAAATTATTTGGACATTATCTTCAGGAAATTCATTCTGCAACCGAGTTCTACGTCCCAATCGACATCATGGATATCTCAACATCGTTCAACGAGGATACTCTTACATCATTGACTCACCTCAACGAAGAATCGCTCCACGAACAACGCCCCACGTCCTCGGAATCCGAAAAATCGACATCGTCCACCGAGAAAACGTCACCAGCTACATTTGAAGATATTCTAGATATGTTAACAAATATAAATACTCAATTTGGCGAAGTAAAAAATTGTTGTTCATCTCTTAACGAAAAATTTGAATCGAAAATTAATGAAGTAAATTCAAATATTAGCGCGGTAAATTCAAAATTAGATAATGTTACTACTGAAATAAATTACATTAAAAAAGAACATCAAACTCGAATTTCACAATTAGATAATGAAATTAAATTAGTCAAAAATTCGTTAAGTGATCAAAATGAATCGATAGATAATAAATGTAACAATTATGTAAAAAATTTAAATTTGCTAATAGAGCGTAATAACGAAAATTACAAAACAGAAATAAATTCTCTTAAAAATAACTCAGAACAATTAAATAGTAAATTTTCATTGTTTGATAATAAAATATTAAATATTAATAAAGTAGTTTAAAGTAAATTAAATAACAAAATTTTGATATTAGAAAATTCTAGAAATATTAGAGGAAATTCTTTTGATACAACTTGTTTCCATAATTCATATTTAAATAATTGTACTTCATTTAAACAAAGCGTGATGTCAGTCGAGCAGTTCAATGGAAATTTAAATACTTTGCATAGTTATTACAGAATTTTTACAATCTTTGGAATTATTCTTTAAAGAAAGGAATTTTTTAGAACAAGACAAAATATTTTTCGCTAAATATAAATTATCTGAACATAAACTTATTTGCACTTTAAGAATCTAATATTACTACATTTGAACAATTTTCTAATTGGCTTATAGAATTATTTTGGAATGATAGGATATAAAACAAAATTTTAATGGACTTTTATTCTAATAAAAATCGTTCTCATGTTAATAAGGAAAAATATTGTTCTCATTTGTTATACTGGTTCCGACAATGCCGTTATTTAACGAATAAAATTTCAGAATCTACTTTTATTGATATTATTTCAGAACATTTTGACTTTGAAATTCGTCGAGTATTAAAAAATTGTAAAACGTTAAAAGATTTATACAACGAATTAAATTAATATGATACGCACAAGCCGTCAGAACGTCCGTCTGTAAATAATGTTAATTCGAATAATGGTAGTCATTCGCGTAACAATGACTGAAACGACGCACCAACTTTTTTCGAAGATTTTACCCGTGAAAATAGTAGATTTAGAAATTACGATAGGAATAGAGATAGAAATCATGGTAATAGAGTTACTTTTGACCGTAATACAAATTTTAATTCGAATTCAAGGAATTATAATACGAACCGTAATATGTATGCGTAGTACTTCGACACAAAGCGAAAACCCGAATACATCCTCGTATACCCGTCCTACTAATATTCCTCCCGCAGAACTCTCATGGGATTAGCCCAAATTACTCGTATTGTCCTTTCGGGGAGTTGACGAACCCCGCAACAATTTAAAGGATAAACGTATTTCTAACGACGATTTAGTACCAACGAATTGGAACGAAAAAACAAATTATAATTTATGCGATACATTTATTGGAAATTTATTTTCTACAGATATTTCTAGCGATTTAACCGAAGATTTAAGCGATACTCGTATTTTAGCAAATAAAAATGACAATTTATTACCGATAATTAGTTTATTCTATTTCGATACTAAAGTAAATATATTGATTGATACAGGAAGCAATTTGACCGCGATACGAAAAGATACTTTCGAAAAATTAAATCGAATATCAATTTCTAAAACAGAAAAACCTTTGCCACTATTGCCCACATTAAAATGTAAAGTACTTACAGCAATAGGCAAAAAATCTAAAGTTATCGATAGTCAAATTTTAATCGAATTAAAATATTCAAACATTATTTTACCATTTACTTGTCTTGTTATAGAAAATTTAGCACATGAAATAATCCTTGGTTTAGAATGGCTTAATTTTCATTCAGCGGAAATTCGTTTAGTAAATAAAACATTCTCGTATCCTTTTTTCTTAGCGTCTGGGGTACCTATTAACCATTTTAAAGCAGTACTAAAACCATCAGCTAAATATCTACGATTTCTAACTTTTGTAAAAGCAGTCAACTGATATAATGTGTGCTCAATTCTATTCATAGAGGGTTCGATCATATTTTCCTTTTCCTTTTTAAAATGAACACTATTATTTTTGACCACTTTTGCAAAGTCATAGAATTGTTTTTTATGTGTTTCGTATGCTAGTTTTAAATTTGATATATTATAATTAATTATTACCTTAAAATTACTATTACTTATAGTAGCTTCACCTATTTTCGTGTATAGTATGCCATTATTTGAAGCTATTTTGGTTATTTCATAAGGTTGATCATTCAATGAATGTACCTTCTTGCTCATCAGTATCAGTATCCATAGCAATAACATCTTGTTCGTCATCTTTGGAATATTTTCAGTAGCGTTGAAACGGTGTTTTGTGTTCTTCAGCGTGGTTAACTGCCCTCCTGTCTGCTGCTCAGGTTGTTCAGGCTTCCTGGAAGCCAGATGTTCGGACGACAGCTATACAACTCCGGTGACTGTCAGGAACTACTCGTGTAATGGTAAGAAGTATGTAGTTTTTCCACACTTGGATAAGCTGGTTACTCCGCGAAAATATTTTTTCCAAACTTGTCTTTGGGTAATATTTGGCTGCACCCAATTAGAGTATTCGAAGTGTTCTATACTTCAGTCACGAAAGGCCAGCACTAACTTTTCGCCAGTTCTTCTATCCAATTGTACTACAAAACTTGTCACTGGGTAGTCCTTATTAGTCCTTTCTGTGTTATCACTATTAACACCATTCATATGAGTTGCTTCGAGTATCCGACCGTTGCCACCAAATTTATTCTGGTGTCGTATCCTTTTTTCTTAAAAAGGATAAAAATAAAATATTGATACTTTCCAATGAATGATCAATATTCCGATTGTTAGCGTTTGATCGCTGCCACCAGTTATTCAGTTCTTTTTATTGGAGAATAACATCCAATATATGATTATTGACTTAATTGATCTTCAATTGATTTCCACCACAATGTGTAATTGGAGCAATAACGGCTTTCCGATTATCACAATGGAATTCACTATTTTTGATCAACAGTCAATGTGTTGATTATATTGATTATCGCGTACCGTGTTGAATTAGGAAAGTGTATATTTTAAGTAAAAGAATCTTCTTTTGATTAAAATGTCTTTTTATTTAAAAATAATATTTAACTTGATTTACACTTGTTTACAATAAAATAATTTTTATTTATTTAATATTTTAAAAGCACAATTTATTATTTTATAAAATTGTTTAAATTTATTTGTTGTAATGATTTACAATGTTCAGTTGTTGTGCTTTCACTATTTTACACTTAACACTAATACAACAATAGACGAAGCTTTTGATTGTTGGATAACAATCAGGTCAGTGTCACTTAACGGTACTTTTTTGCAATAATAATTTTTCATTGGTGTTTGCTCTATTTATTCGTTTTGCTTATCTGCTGATTTGGTGGGGTATTTGATAGGGTTTTCTAGGGATGATTATTATTTAATTAGTAGTTTTTTATTTGATTCATATACAACAACATTAACGATTAATCATAATAATAACAAACATACATTAAATTTCAGTACTTTCGAAAATCGTGAACACGACTGTACTTTAGATAATAAAATAAAAAACATTAGCAAAATCCTTTACGATAAAATTATTTTGGATGTTGAAGAATTCTATGAATTGAATAATTTATCCTATAAACATTCAAATGACAATGAATTTGTAACACCCAAATCCGTTATTGCAAACGTTGTTAGTGTTATAAACCATTTGTCCGACCTTGAAAAAAATAAATTACTTTCAGTTTTATACAAATTTAACAAAGTATTTTCAAAAAAGCCAGGTACAATTCACAACTCTTGTTGTAAATTTGAAATTCGACCACATAAAATTTTTAATTCAAAATGTTATCCAATTCCATACGCGAAGTACAGACGTACAGAAAGATATAGAAAAAATATTGCGTTTCCAAATAATCGAAAAATCGAGTACCGAGTACATTTCACCAATTCATGTAGTTATCAAAAAATCCGGAGATATTAGGATAGTACTAGATTGTAGGGATATCAATAAGCTTATTTTGCCTCTTCGAGATTCGCCTTGCTCCGCAGAATATATTCTAGGTAAATTCAGTATAAGAAAATTTTCACTTCGATAGATTTTATTTCAGGTTATTGGCAGGTACTTCTTCACCCAGAAAGTAGGAAGTATACTGGATTTTTAGTTAATGGTCGTTGTTATCAATTTCGTAAATTACCTTTCGAAATCAATTTATCTGTAGCAATATTTCAGAAATGTATAGATCAAATTCTAGGTCCCGAGGTCCAAGAATTTTGTCACATTTTCGTAGATGACATTGTAATCGCCTCAGAGAATATCGAATCACATTTCAAATATGTTAAAATAGTTTTAGAAAAATTAATTAATGCAGGTGCTACTATAAATTTTGAGAAATGTACATTTTTTAGTAAACAAGTTAAGTTTCTAGGTCATTTAATAAACGAACACGGTATACAAATGGACAAATGTAAGATCGCAGCCATAGAAAAATTAGAACCGCCACACGATGTGAAAGCATTACAATCATTCTTAGGCTTAATAAATTTTTACCGTAGATTTTTTCCGAACTTTAGCGAACTAACCGCGAAATTTTCTCATTTGCTTCGAAAAAATGTCAAATGGAAATGGAGTGAAATCGAAAATAATACTTTTAATCAAATAAAAACTTTATTCAAAAATTCAGTCATTTTACGATATCCCGATTTCAATAAACAATTTTACGTAGAAACTGATGCATCTGATTACGCAAAATCCGATTATCTGTATCAAATTAACGATGATGGCATCCATAACCCAATATCATTTGCTTCTAGATTACTTTCTCAGTGCGAAAAACGCTACTCCGTGTCAGAAAAAGAGTTACTAGCAGTCATTTTCAGCTTTAAGAAATTTCGAACTTATATTCTAGGTCATCGAGTCACCGTAAAAACAGATCACAAAGCACTTAAATTCTTGCATACAGCTAAAGTAGTCAGTAATAGTCTTTTACGATGGTTTTTATCATTAATTGAATATGATTTTACAATAGAATATCTAGAAGGAAACAATAATTTTATCGCAGATTTGTTTTCTCGAAACCCGTAACCCTAAATTGATGTAGATAGTTCAAAATTAGTTATGAATCAAATTTATATAGACAATAGTTCTGTTTCTAACGAAAATTCCGAAAGTAATATTACCAATAACGACAGAATATTTGAGTGTAACCGAATGAAGTTGGATTTCGATAGTCATTTTCTCGAAAAATTAGCTCGTAAAATTATTAACTTACAAGATAAAGACAATTTCGTTATTAGAGTAAAAAATAATATTGCACAGTTTGAAAACACATTTTTTATCGAAAATAATTTATTATTTCATAAAAGAAGAAAACCCCCTTATAATTATCGAATCGTTTTACCCGAATAATTAGGTAACGAAACAATTACATATTTTCACAACAGTTTAGGTCATTTTGGAGCTCGCAAAACAGAATTAATAATCAGTGAATATTTTTATTTCCGCAATATTTCGCTTAGAGTTAAAAATCCAGAGTTTTCAATACATTTTCTGAAGGTCCCTTACAGAATATTATTTCAAGTAAAGCTTTAGAGCACTGTTATGCTGACTTGTACGGCCCTCTTCCAGCCAGAAAATTCGGTGTAAATATGATTTCGTCGATAAAAGATAATGTCACGAAGTATATTAAATTATATCCAATGCGAGGTGCGACATCCAAACAATGTGTTGATAAAATCTTAAATTCCTTTATCCCGAATTACGGTCATATTACAAATTTACTTACAGATCATGGTTCAGTTTTTGTATCCCCAGTTTGGCAAAATTCTTTACGTAATGCAGGAATTAACGTTTATACAGAAAATGTTTATAACCCCAGAGCGAATACAGAAGAACGCGTTAACCGTGAATTAAATCGACTCTTTAGAACCTATTGTCATTCGAAACATTCTTCGTGGTCCGAATATATTCCGCGTATCGAATATTGTATAAATAATACCCCGAACGATTCGACAGGTTTTACTCCACACGAATTATTATTTGGTACGAAGCCTCCTAATCCTATTACCCAATTAATTCCGTTTCCGGCAAATAACGATTTAACAGTAGAAGAAAAACGATCAATCGCTTTAGAAAAAACCGAAAGAATAGGAAAAATTCGAAAGTTACGACATGATAAACATAGAGTAAAAACGTATACGATAGGCGATAAAGTATTACTTAAAACACATTGTCGTTCATCAGCAAAAAATAAAAATCTTAAAAAATTCAATTATTTTTGGGAAGGTCCGTTCATTGTAACAGGAATCAAATTTTGTAATATATATATTTTAGCGTATCCCGACTCAAATTTAATAATACCCCTGTCGCAGCATCCCGCAGAACATAGCGAATTTCCGTTTATAAAAGTTAGTTTTTCTTGGAAATTAGTTGACATAGAATAATAATAGTTATCGATATATATATATATATATATATATATATATATATATATATATATATATATATATATATATATATATATATATACCGTGTGAGTTTTTCGGGAGTTGCCATTTTGATTACAGCCAAACCGTTAATTTAATCGAAAAATTGTTCAAATAAGAATTGTAGATATCGACGGGGGCAACCGATTGCTATCGTCAGGAGCTTTATAGCTCTTATGGTTTTCGTGTTATGATACAAACTTATAGTTTTTTAAATGGAAACGTATGCTTGAAAGTTTTTCAAAAATTTGTTTGTGATTCAAAACTACCAGAAACACTCAAATTCTCATTGTTTTATCTCATATTTTTGAGTAATTACGTTTTAAAAACGACACTTTTAAATTTCGTACTCAAGTACTTGCAAACGATTAGGATTTTACGTAATTTAAAAAGATATTGACTCAATATGGTTGCCATTTTTGACAATGTAGTAACGAAAAATTAAACGATTATTACGTTTTCTATCGGAAATTAAAATTATTAAATAGATTAAATTATCATATAAAAATGATAACTAAGTACAATAAGGAAATAAAATTTCAGTTTTAATTCACTGAAAAATAAAAACTTATTTTTCTGAAATGTCACTGTTTGACAGATACATAGGCGTCTAAACATATTTTTGTAGCAAGTATTTTTAAAGGAAATGAAAAGTTTTTTGTGAAAAAACTTCTCCTTTTTAATTTGGTTCGTAATAAAAAGAAAATACTATCGAATTTCAAATATTTTTACACTGTTTGAGTACATTTATTAATAATATTTTCGTTCCCAATTAACCTCACTTTGCTACTATTAAGAAACGCCAATGTCATCTTGATTTGTATTGAATGTGTACATTACAGTCATTTATTTCACTTGCCACCTGTCATTGGCAAAAATAAAATAAATAAATAAAAAATAAATATATTTTTCAGTAAATTAATGAAATACATCAAATTATTTTTAAATTAAGTTACTTTAAATACTAATTTTTTAAAATAATTTGATTTTTTATGCAAAAATCTTAAAAACTTGAAATAGAGCCCGACATCTATACTCCAAAATCTGAATTACTGCCATTCAGTATTCAATGCTGTATTATAGAGAATGATATTGGAAAAGGTTTTTTTCTTGGATATAATAGAAATTTTAGTCGTTAAAACTCTGTCGATTGAAAGAGCCTCAAATACATATGCATATTTCTACCGCCTAATTGCTAAATTAAAGAAAAATTCAAAAAATAAACATGGACAAAAAATTTTTTTTCTTCATTTATATTTTTAATTGATGTATTAGAACAATTTTATCGAAAAATTAACATATAGTCTCATTTAAAAAACTATAAGTTTGTATCATACCTTGAAAACCATAAGAGCTATAAAGCTCCTGACTATAGCAATCGGTTGCCCCCGTCGATATCTACAACTCTTATTTAAACCGATTGCTATAGATGTTTGGCTGATTGAGGAATTTGAAGATTTGAGTCGACCATTTTCTTTTTTTCAAAAACTAAGCAATCACAAATGTTTTTATGA
The DNA here is from genome assembly GCA_035578155.1 of Brachynemurus nebulosus. Taxonomy (NCBI): domain Eukaryota; kingdom Metazoa; phylum Arthropoda; class Insecta; order Neuroptera; family Myrmeleontidae; genus Brachynemurus; species Brachynemurus nebulosus. Next base: position 16,306,877 of record JAPWDM010000002.1, read on the forward strand.
ACATATTCAAAATTTGCAAACGATTTCCAATCGATTGAGTACCCGGAAGCCCATACCTATCTCTGAAAAAATATTCTGGAACATTTAATTTTTTTAACTATGATGCACCCGGAAAAAAATTCTGGAAAAATTATGTTCTATCAATCATAATGAGGAGCCTGTAGAAATATTTTGGTAATTGTACAACGAACATAACCTCGAAAAAAAAATCCTTTTGGACCTTTTTGTTTTTTTTAACTATGACGCACCCGGAGAAAAAATCTGAAAAAATTATATCTTGTATCGATCATAGTAGGAAGCCTGCAAAAAATTTTTGGTGATTGTACCATAGCTACAAGTTGATGAAAAAAAAAAATATTGAAAAATTAAACAATTTTTTGGGGGGGGTCAGAATTTTTGTTTTGAAGCTGATTTTTTGTGAGATACACTATAGAGGTATCTAAAACATATAAAAATTCCAACCAAGTCCGTCAAGCCACTAAAAAGTTATAAATTTTTTACCCCCAAAGGGTGAGTTTTTAAGGGCTGAAACTCAGTAAATTTTAATCTTATATCGAAAGCAGTTAGCAGAAAAAAAAACCAACAAAATTCGTGCGGGAGCATTTCTACCCATGCTTATCCGCCAGTAGCCTTTGGTTGTAATAGAAATGGCAACTCTCAAAAAACTCACATGGTATATATATATATATATATATATATATATATATATATATATATATATATATATATATATATATATATATATATATACATTTTAGTGAATATTATTTTCGGTTTCTAGGGATCTCAAAACAAATTTCTGCCATTGTTTCGGGCTCAAGTCGCGTCATGACAGTGGCTGTAATAGCTGAATTCCATTCTGGAAATTCGCTAAAAAATACAATACAGAATAGTATAAATTAATATTCATCTAAATTTTGTACCTACTTATACGCACTTACACTTACTCGATCTTACAGCATGCCGCAATAAAAAAAAAAAAACAAACTAAAATCAAGTCAAATCATTAGTTCATGAAAATAGAATTTAGCTAATTACTGTGGCTTCCCTTTTCATTCAAATGAAAACTATAGGGAAACTACGATTTATGCTGCCATCTATACCTATACACAAATACTATAGTTGGTGGTTTATTAAATCTAAAACATCCAATCTTAATTTGATTCAATTGTTTTTCCATTTTGTTTTTTTTTTATAGGGATTTTATTATGCAGGTGCAATTTTATTTCCTGCACAAAAAAAAAAAACAAACTGTGTGCAAGAATATTTTTCGTGTGCGCTATTTTTAAAATTTATGTGCGCGCGCACACGCGCACAGCTTAGAGGGAACACTGCACAAGAGTGCTTTGAACAAACTAATAATACCGATTTAATATTGTAACCATTTTAACAACCGTAGCTACTGTTACTATCGCTTTAGCAACAAATACAGTAAAATAAAGAAATGAATGTCGCAATTTTCAAGCAATTCATATTTTCACATAAATATTTGTATCATTTTTTGTAAATTCAAATGGCATCTTTTAATTTTTTTTGGAAATAAATATTAAATAATACGTTTATCCAAAGCACTCTTGTGACATAACTTTTTCCTTATGGAAATACAATGTTATCAATTAACATGTAAATAGTATGTATACGTCCGACCGGGACACCCAGTATACATGATATGTATATGACTATACAAGCTATTAGGTATCCTATTGAATGACACATATACATATTCCTTGTATAAGTACCTACTATGTATATCTACTCATATAATATATAAACGTAGTAAAAATCTTCTGACCCGTTTTCATTTATAAAAATGAATTTCTCGGAAACCAGTGGACGTAGAATAATGGTTCAAAAACCTTCCTTATGTGAATTTTCCCGTGTTTTTGATGATGTAAAAAAAGCCGCAAAAACTTTTGAACTTGGGAAAATTTTAGCAGAAAACTGATAAAAATTTATAAAAATTAGTTTTTCTCAAAAAATAGTTCACATAGAACAATAGTTCAAGAATATTTTTTATGTGATTTTTTCTCTTCTTTCCAACGGTGTAAAAAAATGTCGCAGAAACTTTTAAATTGTAGCAAATTTTGGCAAAAATCTCATTCATTTTCACGAAAAATGCTCAAAAAACCACGTTCCTGACATCGGACGTGTCTGGCTGAAACGTGTCTGGAACTCATCCAAGATTTTTGCACTTCCAATGTTTTCACCAAATTTCATAAAAGTAAAAGTTTTTGTTCGAACGCTATCGCGTTGATACATAAATACGTAAATACATATATATATATATATATATATATATATATATATATATATATATATACGAAGTGTGTTCAAAAAGTAAGGTGACTTTATGTTTTTATTAAAGACCTTTTATTTATTCATCAATATTCATGTTGTGCCCTTTAAAGTAATCCCCATAAGATACAATACACTTGTGCCAACGCATTTTCTAATCCTCGAAGCACTTCTGATATGCACTTTTTGGTATAGCCTTGAGGTCTTCCGGCGACGCCGTTTTTATCTCTTTAATCGTTGCAAATCTCCATCCTTTCATGGGTTTCTTCAGTTTTGGGAACAGAAAAAAGTCGCAGGGGGCTAAATCCGGTGAATATGGTAGCTGAGGCATGATTATGGTGTTGTTTTTGGGCAAAAAATCACGCACAATCAACGATAAGTGAGCAAGTGCTTATCGTGATGAAAAAGCCATGAATTGTTTTCCCACAATTCCGGACGTTTTTTTCGTATTGCTTCTCGCAATCGGTGTATGACTTCAAGTTAATACTCAGCAGCTTCTCTAATGGTGATTCGACGATTTCCCAATACCATTTTCTTCTCTTTTTCAACGTTTTCATCAGTTCTTGACGTGCTGGGGCGTCCAGAGCGACGTTCGTCATTGACATCTTCTCGGCCTTCTTGGAAGAGCTTGTAATACTTATAAACATTTTTTTTTACTCAGGGTAGACTCACCGTATACCACTGTTAACATTTCAAGTATTTTGGAGCACTTAATTCCATTTTTCACACAAAATTTGATGTAAATAAAATACCTTTGATCCATTTTTTTCGACAGCAGAAAATCGCCGAGCACACCAAACACTTCTAACTTTTTTGCCTCTCACAAATGCCTCTCTCAGAATGCTATATAGCTGAAATTATGAACATATGTTCGGGACAAGTGTACTAACGCAACAAAATAAAAAAAACGCCGTGAGCAGCGGGGCCCCATCACGGTAATCGAATTTTCCCCTTCATCTTCGGTATTGAATGTATACAAGCGAAATGTGATTGAAAATCTACAACCGAATTGTCATTTTGTTGGTTTCAAAACTGGTGATGAGTGTTCGGCTGATCGAGGCTTTAAAAAAAGGTTTTAAGTATTTAAGGGCTGTATCTCAGTAAATGTCAATTTTGTGCCGAAAACAGGTAGCAGAAAAAAAACCAACACAATTCGTACGAGGACATTCCTGCCCATGTTTATCCGCTAATTGCCTTTATGTTTTAGTTTTAAATATTAAAAAAGGACCTTAAATAGTAAACTGGAAGGCCTTTATAAAGATATTTTTTCTTTCAAACAAAAAAAATAAAAAATAAAAAATAAAAAAAACAAAAAATAAAAAATTATTTTATAAATAATAAAAATCCAAAATTCCTACTTTATATGTATGTATACATATAGAATTACCTATATGTAATATAATATGTATGTATGCAACTACCTATATGTATGTATTGCTTTTGTTAAAAAAGTAAATTCATTTTTTTTTAAATTTTTTAAAATTACTATTCGCCTACTGTGTGTTAGAATAAAAGTAACTCATTTAAAACACATTTACAATACCACTGGATTCCGATGTAAAAATGGGAGAAGTGGGGGGAAAAGTAATGTTTAATCCCTAAAAGGCACTAACTGGATACTAACTCAATACACGTACAAAATTTCAGCTCTGTATGTTTTCTTAGAAAGCTTCTAGACGTGTTAGAAAAAAAGCAAAAAAATCAAGGAAATATTGGCGTAAAAATCGTGGGGGTAAGGGTTAAAAGTTGAAACCTCCAAAAAGCAGTGGCTGGCTATTAACTTAATTTGTACACAAAATTTCAGCCCTCTAGGTTTATTTGGGGAGATTTTGACTCGAACGAAACTGTTAAAAAACAAGAAAAATCATGTTCTATTGGGTATAAAAATGGTGGGGGTAGGGGTTAAAAGTCGAGACCCCCAAAAGGCACCCCCTTGATACTAACTCAATCCGAATACAAAATTTCAGCCCTCTAGGTTTATTTGGGTGACCTGTGCGAGTGGTGCAAACTTCGAAAACGTCGAAAATGCATGAAATTGTAGCTTAAAAATGAGGGGGGTGGGGGTAAAATATTAAAACCTCCAAAAAGCACAACCTAGGTAGGAACTTTATCAACACACCAAATTTCAACCCTCTACGTTAATTCTGGGGGGCTGGGGGCCTGTTAGATCCAGCGAAAATCGTTTTCCCCCTCCCTACTCCCTCCAAATCACTCAAGGAAGCTGAATTTTGAATCTGTTGTAGATAATTAATCGAAACATTATTTAAAACCGGTTTGGAAAAGTTTTGTGTTGTTACCCCCCACCACCCCCTTAAAGGTCGGGTCGGAAAAAAAATTTGCCCAAAATTTGACCCCACTTTGACAGTATGAGGTGCCTCGAAAATGAGCCCCATTTACCAAATTTCATTTCTTAACTTCCATAGGGGGGCCCTACACAAATTAAAAGGTGGCGGGAATATATATATATATATATATATATATATATATATATATATATATATATATATATATATCAGACATCTTTTTTTTCTACATAATCGTGTTCTACGGGTCCGCCCCTACTCTCGCCTCTCGCAGCTCTTATCGTATAGACTGTATAAGTCTAATTTTTCGGAGAAAATTCGATTAAAAATCGAAAATTGAATGTACGTAGCCCGAGAAATTTGAAAAGTCACCTTACTTTTTGAACACACCTCGTATATATATATATAAATTTTAGTGAATGTTATTTTCGAGTTCTAGGGACCTCAAAACAAATTTCTACCATAGTCCCGGGCTGAAGTTCGGTCATAAGAACGACTGGAATAGTTGAATTTCCATTCTGGAAATTCGCTAAAAACTGTATTTAATGCTATTCTTTTGAAGAAATTCAGAGAATAAAATACAAAAAAATTTATATTTATATTTGATGTTAATAATTGTACCTGTGAACTATCGGTTGGTCATCACGCATATTCGAAAATTAGTTGTAAAAATGATTTAGTTTAAAGAATTAAAGCGATTTTGTAAAAAGAAAAATATTGTATTTCGTTACAAGGTAGGAAAAACATGTTACATTTTATAAAAATTAACACTGCTATTTCTAAATGATCATTGCGCACCAGGAAGGTAGTTATTACAGTAGAATATCAGTTCAACAGTTACACACAACAATAACATTCACTTGAGTCAGTAATAAAATGTAGTGTGTTGTATGAATTGAAATTGCTTCAAGAACGATACATTATATGTACCATATAGCTATCATTAATACATACAGTATAACCGAAACAAATTGAAATTATCTAAACAATATTAATGTAACGAATTTATAATAAGAATATTTACTTCTAATTTGATGGTATAATATTTAAATAAAAGAAAGAAAAATTATTATTTTAGCGAATATTATTGAATTGATTGTTTAAAAAATTTATTTAGTGCAGTTGATAAATATTAAATGTTTAAATTGAATTTATTATTTCAGAAAATCGAATAATATCCAATATTTATGTTAAAAAAGTTTAGAATTTAAATTTAAATTTTGTAAAAATGCTGGAATGCGAATTATATAATATTTTTGCGACTTCTTTTCAGTGCCGCCACGATCTTACAAAACCATGACGACACTGGTGGGGGGATTTTGTAACGACATAGAACCTCCACCATCATAATTATTGTATTTTGGTACTCATACTAGTGTTTTCGGTAATAATTTCCACCGACTTCCGTTTAGATTTTCTTGGTTTTTCAAATAAAAAAATAAAAAAGTTTAAACGAATTAATGCCATTGATACAACAACGCTGTTATGTCAATTGCATAGCTTGAATAAAATAGTAAAAGCGAGTCTATTTGTATATTATTTCAAACAGTTATGTCGATAAGGTTGAATATCGCGCCTGAAATGTCATTTGGTGTGCTAGTTCGTGGTGCTAGTCCAATGATTTACGACTCTGTTTATATAAGTTCCAAGAAATGCAGGCTATTGCGAGTACAGAAATTTAATTGTTCCTTAAATTTTAAATAATAATTTTGTCCTTTTTCTTCTCATGTATATCGTCCTTGTTTAGTTTTTTCTAGAACAAATATTTTAGTATATATTTGGGAAAGGACAAACAACAAAAACTTCTAAAAAATAATCATAGTTTAATCGTCGAATCATAAACATTGTTTCGCGCGCCAAGACGACTAAAATACATTGAAACAATTGCGTTTAATCGTAAATATTGTAACGAAAAGCGAGCTATCGAAGCAAAGATAAATAATATTTGAGTTAACGTCGTTTATTGTTTTATCGAGTTTATAATTAAAGTTGTCGTCGTCAAATATAATTCGCAATCTGATTATATGAACTTTGTAAAACGTTGTAACGAATTTATCGACGAATTAATTAAAATAAAACGTGTTGTTGATGACTTGGTGAATTCCACCTGCGACCTGGATAAGAATTCCAAATCATCTGCGAGAATCAAGTAAAACAACATCAGTACTCGAGCGCAAATTCGGCAAGTAATTGCCTGGCATCCTGGGACAACAAAGAAAATTCTACGTCGCTAGAGAAATAGTTTAGAAAAATCCCCGTCAGCGGAATTGCCCGCCCCCGACAACTGCATCATTACAACATGCTCAAAATGTTTTTTCTATTTTCCCATTGAGACATTTTTTCGAAGTGAAAAGTATCTTAGATATTGACCGAGGTAATAAGTTATCATCACACCAAATTTCATTAAAATCCGTCCAGTAGTTTTTACGTGATGCGTGAACAGACAGACAGAAAGACAGACAGACAAGAATTTTAAAAATCGCTGTTTTGATATCTACATCGATACCTATTTACAGTACCAGTACAATTTTCAAGAAATATTCCATGTACAGAAACGATCTCATTACAGTTTTATTACATGTATAGATTATTTTCGGATTCTAGGGACTTCAAAACAAATGCTGAATTTCCAGAATGGAAATTCGTTAAAACCTATCCCGTAACAAATGGCTGATGAAAATAAACAGGTTTCTCTAATTTTTGCTTGTACTATTCATATACCAAGTTTTAACAAAATTAGGAGTTATCACATTAGAAATATTCCCTATCAGTTGACAAAATGATACTGCTGATTTGAAAATGTAATGCAGAAGTGCCTATAATCTTCGTAACAATCCTTTTCCATTGATAAAATTTTAAAACAACCAATTTCTTTATATAGAAGGTTTATTCAATTTAGTTCGGAAAGTCAACAATTGCCCCCTCGGCCCTGATTGGCAATCTGAAATAAAGGTGTATCTCCCCAACCTCGATTGCAAGGTTTTATACAAATTTTACAACGAAAATTACACAAAAACCTTATCGTTATTAAATGAGTGCTTGAAATTTACATAAAAGAAGTCCGAAATTTCTAATCACGGGTCAGATAGTTTTCATAAATTTTAATATTTTTGTTTAAACAGGAATTGTCGAGTTGCTTATCTTCTAAAAATAATTTAAAATCAAATTTGTGTCATCAAAAAAATATTTTTCGTCGAAAAAATTCTCTTGAATTATTATTTTGAATGAATGATAAAATGAATGAGTAGGCATTAATATTTCTTTTAATTTTCAGTTAACCGGCATTACAAGATATGGATCATTACGATAGTATAAAGCCGTTTGTTTATTTTTGTCGATTATTGGGCTTAGGATCAATTCATGTAAAATCATCAAACAAAAGTAATCCACGCGGTTACATTATTAACAACAAATATAGCAATAAAATAGCTTTGTTTATGATAATGCTTCGGTTATGTGAAATAATTTACTCTCAAATTCAAGATCAAATCAATCAAAAATGTTTTTTGACATCTTTATTAAGTGTCAGTATCCTCTTTGAACGTTATTTTGGTTTTCTCTTCCTAGTTTTGGTATATATTCTAAGCTACATGAATCAATTGTCCCTAGTAGAAGCTCATAAAATAATTGACGAATTCGATGTTTCTTTAAAAACATTTAGTTATAATATACCATATCAGAAAATACGAAACTACTCATGTATTGCAATATTCATACTACTTTTTATTGAATGCGTGTGTTTTCTAATTGCTTCCCCATTAACATTAAATACATTCACGGAATACATGACCACATTGGTACAATTTTTGCCATATTTAATTAATACTGTTTCCGTCGGATGTTTTATAAATTTCATGTTTATCCTTAAATATCGCACTGAAGCAATTAATAATTTACTAACAAAAAATTTAAAAGCTATTTTTTTGAGTAGCAGTCACGATCAGAATTTAATGAATGAAAAACAATTAGATTTATTAATTAAAGCTCATGAAAAAATGTGCGATGCTATTGACATTATAAAAAATTATTTTGGCTTAATATTATTGAATTTCTTTGTATATTTATTTGTGCTAATTGTAGTAGAAGTATTTCTTTCTTTGCGATTTTGCATTATTGCTTCAAAATTACATAACGAAGAGTTACGAACAGTATTTCAACACATTGGTGTAACTTTTATCATTTTATCAGTTACTTATTTATTCAAATTAGTAATCATTATACTTAGCGTAGAAATTTTACTTGGAGAATCATCTAAAACACACACGTTTGTTCATAAAGTGATTAATTCTTATGACGAGCATCATATTAAAAACAAGGTAAAGTTTAAAAATTTTATATATTATTTCAGTATTAATATAACTATATATTATTGCAGTATAAATCTCAGTTTTACTTCATCATCTGTGTATCAGTTTTAACCATTTTTTGTGAAATTTTCAGCAACTATAATTCCAAAATTCCAAAGCTTTAAGAAAAATATACTTGAATTTTTAGTTTTATACAATTGCGTCATCAATTATTATAGTTCAGTCCTTCTTTAGCCCTTGAAAGTTTAGGTAACACTGCAAAATTTTGTTGATTTTTTTGTGATTAAATCGCTATAATTTTTAACTATTTAGATCATTTTTACGGCAAAATCTAATTAAACGTTTACCATTACGTTGAGCCTTCTGTACCAATATTCAAAATATTTGGAAAATCTTATTAAAAGTAACTTTTGGCAGACAATTCATTATAATTACGTTTTCTTCGGCAGTGTTACTGAAAGTGGGTAACGACGTAGATCGCATCTTAATAAATTATTTATTTTGTTATCATTGGCATTTCAATTGTTTCTTTTAAAGCGGTTGGATTTGATTATTATATTATCTTTTCTAACACATAATGTGGAATCGAGATAGAATTTTTTAAAGCGTATTAAAAATTTTGTATTCAGTTATTGGTTTGGACGTCATTCTGAAGGGTTGAACTAATTGATGACGCAATCGTCTAAAATTAAAAATCCAAATATAGAATCCTAAGTCGTAAATAGTCTTTATATATATATATATATATACATATATATATATATATATATATATATATATATATATATATATATATATATATATATATATATATATATATATATATATATATATATATTGTTGATTCGGTAACTAGGCTACTAGTACCCAGTGAACATAGAATGTAAATGTGATGTAACAAGGAAATAACAAGTTACGCAACTTTTTTGACTTATGGGTGACATAACAATTATATAAAATTAGAGTTTTACGTTATATCCCTAATTGGTACCTGTACGTTACGTAACAGTTACGTGCCATTGTGACTGTAATAAAATGTCACATTTGGGACTGCTATGTTACGTTTAGATGATGTATCAAGGTTGCTTCGATAAAACGTCACAGTGTGACTTTTATGTTATGTCTTCGCAACCTAACAATGTTACTTTAATAAAACCTCACAGAACTGACTCTTATGTTATGTTTTTGTGACGTATCAACGTTACTTTATTGAAATGTCACAATCATAACTCTTTTGTTATGTCCCGATGACCTAACAATGTTACTTTGAACAAAACGTCACAACATTACTCTTATGTTATGTTTTTGTGACGTATTAACTACAGGTATCTTTAAATTGATAACTCCTTGCGAATTGATACATTTAAAATTAATATGGTAACAAAACATTTCACAAAAGTGACAAGTGAAATGTTTTATTAATATTGACATGTCACAAAAACATAACAAAAGAGTCATGATTGTGACATTTCATTAAAAAAACGTTAATACGTCGTTAAAACAGTTAATTTTGTTATTAATTTAAAAATTAAACTCTTATGAAAATTCTTGTAAGGCTTTATTTACTATTTTGTGATATATATTAATATATAACGATGAGAATAAATAAGTCAGTTTGGTTTAGTGGTTAAGACTGTCGATAATTTAAATGATGCTTCAGCTTGGATAACGGTTCGAATCCTGTAACAGTCAACAAAAAAAAAGAAAAAAAAACAATAATAATTTAGGTGTATGTATATGAACAAAGTTGGTAATATGTGATGTAATGTTAATAAGAAACAAAAAAGGGGAATTTTGAATTTGCTTATTGCAAAAGAAGGCGTAAGGCGTATTTTTATCTATAAGGTAACATCAAAGTTATATTTTCCTGAAACGTAACAAGAACATAACAATGTTACGTCACATTGTTACGTTTATAAGTGGGAAATTGTAAGTTACATGTGAGTCATATGTGACTCATATTTTATGTAACAGGTGACTTTCAGTTCTGTCACTTTGACATAAAATTTACAGAAAAATGTTCACTGGGTATATATCTCTCGATGTCCAATGGTCCTTGTTGTTGCACTATTGTTGACACGATGCAGCACTTCACGAGTAACTTATACTTTAAATATAATGTAGTGTTTTTTGAAAGTGTAGTGAAAAAACACTCATGAAGTGTTTTTTCCTATCTCCTCTATCTCCTATAGTTTTCGAGATAATCAAGAATAATCGAAAGAGGTATATTAAGATATAGGCTATCTGCCCCTGACAGAAAGTTCCGATAGTAACTGTATTGTTGTTTATGTGACACTGCAGGTACTTCATATGTATAACTTTCCTAGATCAAAACAAAACCGTTGTGGAAATATAATAGAAAATTGTCAAAAAATGTGCTATAATACACATTATATCAACCCCCACAACTAAGAAATCATCAACCACAATTCTGAACCCCTTCTCAACAGTACAATCAATTTAGACCACCACAAAATTATTTTAATAAACCTCAACCATCTACATCTAAACCTACACCAATGGACATAGGTATCAATCAAATTAGTATTCGCGCACACAGACCACAACAACAACCTAGAATAGGAAATAATTTCTTTCAATCAAATAGTCAACCCACATTCACTAGTCGCGAATTACATAACGTAAAACAACCTCAAATCGACTAAGATCAGCTTGTTGAGTACGAAATTGAACAAACTTTAGACAATACTGTAGACGACACCGACAATGGACATTTTGACATTGCATATGAAATTGACAATACGGATTTTCATTGCGACTGCCAGAATCAACAGGATACATAGATTTAAATACACACGGTACAAGCCTTCCTTATATTCACATATCAACTCCAGAAAACAAACCCTTAAAATTCCTTATCGACACCGAAAGTTCTAATTCCTTTATAAATCCCGAATATGTCTACCCTAACGATATTATACATATTCGAACATTAGAAATTAAAACTGTATTAGGTTCACATAAAATTAATAAAAAAGCAACATTACCTATTTTTATCGAATTTAACTAACCCGATAAATTTGCCTTTTTAGTTTTCACATTTCATAATTATTTCAACGGACTATTAGGACCTGACGCTTTAAACACATTACATGCAAAAATTGACATACATAACAAAACATTAAACACACTAAATTCGACAAATAGACTTTTATTCAAACCTAATTTTACATCAGGCAAATACACAATTCAACCTAAAACACAACAACTCATACGATTACCAGTAGGTGTTCAACAAGGAGATGTTTTGTCAAAAAACAAGGCTTCTGTCTCTCGTATGGCTTCACATTTTAAAAGTGTAATAAAAAAAAAATTGACCTTTTTCCAGACCGTAATAAATTTTATGACTTATTTTGGTAAAAATATTTTATCCTTTTAAATTTTTCAGTATTTTTAAATTGTGTTAAAAAAAAAGTTTAAGTTCTATATGGATTTATATGTAACGAAGCAAAAAATCATAGATCCTTGATATTGTTTGTATTAAAGTTGGGAATTTCAAAATGCCAATTAGATTATGAACTTTATTTTATCGGCTGATCATGATTTACATCCCGCGGTTGAAAAAGATCAACCCGACCCTAAAATTGCAACACAACACAAAAACTAAAAAGGGAAACACATGAATAGCATCCCGTGGTCAATATTTTATTGCTTTTATGGATGTGGTTACAACACATATTATGTTACGAGTACAAATACATATATGTAGACAATTTATTCAATTATTTTATTGTATATACCTAAAACAATTTTCAAAATAATTTTTGAAAATTTAGTGCGATTTTAAGCCATTTACTTTTTACCAGAATTTAATTAATTATATTTGATATTTTCTTAATTATATAGTTAATTAGTAGTTTCTTAGCCCTTAACCACTGACGTACGTATGAAATACGTCACCCTAACGGTTTAACTATTTATGTTAATTTCATTACTTCTAAGCTTTTTAATTAATGAATATTTTCCTAATAATATTATAACATTTTTTTTAATATCCCTACATAGAATTGAATATCTTTATTTAAATAATAATAAATAATTATTACATACATATATTTTGGATGCACCAGAGGTCTTCAAAATGACGTAGGTACGTATATCATACTGAAACGATTCTTATGTTCTTCTGTATTTTTCTTGAAGACACAATTAATACGATTCCAAAATATTAAATTATAAATATAGTTTTCATTTTTATTTAATTTTATTTTTATAATATAAATTTTCACATCCAACTAAATTTCGTACACAGAGAGACACTATTTACTCTGAGTTAACACATGGTGTAATCTTATTCCGGTTAAATGTTCCTGTGTGAATTCAATATCAGTTAATTAATAACAGCAAAAAATCATAGATCCTTGATATTGCTTGCATTAAAGTTCGGAATTTCAAAATGCAAACTAGGGACCTTCAGTGAGGACAAATGTACCCTGTGACCGCGGGATGCAATTCATATGTTTTTTTTACTTCCGAAATTTTCAAGTCCACACTGTAGGTAATTATTACAGACAATTGCAAAATCCCTAAAAACTAAGTATACTTATATGTATAGTTTTAGGTAATATTTCTCTGAGAATTTGAATATAGCGGAAAAATCCAATTTTAATCCAGTTATAGGACAGTAAATAATTACTACATTCATTCTTTGGGAATTTAATTAACTATATAGTTACGAAAATATCAAATATTATTAAATAAATTCTGCCCCACCCCCTTTTTGAAAATATGCCTATGTAAATTGTTCAAAAATGGTTTAAAATCGTACTACAAGTTTTTCAAATTTTCAAAAATTATTTTTGAAAATTATTTTAGGTATATAAAATAATGAATAAATTGTATGCATGTATGCATTTATAACCAACTACACTTTTAAAAGCTCATAATCTAGTTTACATCTTGAAATTTTCAACAAGTTCTAGTAGTCAAAGTAAGCAATTTAGTAAACATTTCAAGCATCTGTGATTTTTTGCTGTTATTATAATTAAATAATATTGTATCCCACAGGAACATTTAATCGGGATAAGATTACACCATGTGTTACATCAGGGTAAATAGTGTCTCTGTGTGTACTAAATTTCATCGGCTTCGATTTAGTTAGTTGGATGTGATTTAGCAGTTGATTTTGTTTCCACTGGGAACCTTCAATCGGGATAAAACTACCCTATGTATTATTATTGCTATTGCATTCACTATGAATTTCCATAACCATCTTAACACATTTTTATAATATAACTAAGTCCTTCCTAAATTGAATTAACCTCCCCCCCCCCCCCTTTGTGTCTCCCCTTCTTCCTCCGGAAACCTTCAATCGGGATTAAACTATCCCGACTAAAACTATTTCAAAGTTATTACTATATGTGTTCATAGTAAATAACGTTTGTATATAAAATTTTATCAAATTCGATTCAGTCATCCTACAGGAACCTTTAATCAGGATAAGATTAACCTATGCGTTAACTCAGGATTAATCATGTCTGTGTACCAAATTTTATCAAATTCGGTTTAATTATTTGGACAGGATTTTAGAATTTCTTTTGCATCATGGGAACATTCAATCGGGATAAGACTATTCTACGTGTTATTAAAATTCTAGCTACATGTGTTCATAGTAAATAGTGTCTCTATATCATATTTAATCGAATTCGGTTCAGTCATCCTACAGGAACCTTTAGTCAGGATAAGATCCTATTTGTTAACTCAGGATAAATAATGCCAGTGTACGAAATTTCATCGAATTGAGTTTTTTTTGGGGTGTGTTTGAATAATTGTTGTTGTATCCCACAAGAACTTGCAACGGGGATAAAATTTAGCCCATGTGTAAATTTAAAATATAAGGAGTGTGTATACAAAATTTTATCAAAATCGGTCCAACCGTTTCTGTGTGATTGAGAACAAATCTCCAAACATCTAAACATCCAAACTTTCACATTTATAATATTATAAGATATTAATTTTTAGTTAAGTTACGTATAAACCCATATAGAACTTAAACTTTTTTTTTAACACAATTTAAAAATACTGAAAAATTTAAAAGGATAAAATATTTTTACCAAAATAAGTCATAAAATTTATTACGGTCTCGAAAAAGGTCAATTTTTTTTTTTATTACACTTTTAAAATGTGAAGCCATACGAGAGACATAAACCAAAAACAATTATATTGGAGAAAAATTATTGATACCTGAAGGCATTTATTCTGCTGATAATTGGTACATAATAGCCCCTGTTATAAATTTATCAGATCTTACATAAACTTTTTACGTATAACAACCATTACGAGTGGAACTATTAACACAAAAATCCTTAGAGACGTAACTGACGAAGATGAACAAGACGAAATTATTAAAAAACACCATAGTCAATCACATTTTATCACATTTCATCGAAACATTTTATCACATACAACGTGAATATTATTTCCCGAACTTAAAGTCTAAAATAACATACTACATCAATAACTGCAAATACTGTAATGAAAACAAATATGATAGGAGACCGCCTAAACAAAAATTTCAATTAACAGCAACTCCAGAAAGACCTTTAGAAATATGCCATTTAGACATTTTCTACTTAGATCGTTTAATTTATTTAACCATCATAAATAAATTTTCGCGATTTGCACAGGCATACGTTGTTGAAACGCGAAATTCTCTTCATAATAAATAACCAATAAATATAAAAAAATAAAATAGAAGTAAATAGAAGTATATATATATATATATATATATATATATATATATATATATATATATATATATATATATATATATATATATATATATATAAACAGCAATAAAACAGAAGTAAAGATATATATAGGAAAAGCAAAAATAAAAATAAAATGAAATAAAAGTAGAAATATATAAAAATAAAAAACTAAAAAACAAGAATAAAAATAAATATAATAGTAAAAATATGTAAATGTAAAAATAAAAGCAATAGTAAAAATAAAAATGAAAATACCATATCCAGAACAAACCAGATCTCCTCTTAATTTCAAACCGCCAAAAACAGTTTAACCTCAAAAACACAATATTTGCATAAACGTCACTTGGATGCTAGCAGTGAGTTTTAGACAAATGTCAAATATTGTGAAATAGAGGCCTGCTTTATACGATTTCTTGTCAAAATTCTCGTGTTCTGATTGTTTCTGGTATTTGGACCAGTCACGGGATGTGTGGGCACACAGACTGTATAGATCAGAGAATGGAACAGGACCACTGTCATTGTTTAAAGTGTACTTTCCCATCCTGCTAATATACACACTTTCGTAGGCATCCAGTTTGTGGATTGGATACTAATTTCAACAACTCAATGTCACCAACCTTTCGTGTACATGAGAAGCCACTGCTAACTTTTCACTACGACCATATCTGATATGTGCAACATGTTCTTTGTATCGCACATTCAAAGAGCGCCGCGTTTGTCCAATGTAATATTTATCACAATTCTGACAGTTAATTTTATATATTCCAGATTTTTGAAGATCCGGAATTCTGTCCTTGGTATTACCCAACAAGGAATTTAATTTATCATTGGCCGTATGAGCTACCTGTAAGTTCCTGTTGAAGTCTTTCATAGCATTAGAAACCGACACTGATTATTTGCCATAAAAAGTCAAAGATGTTCTCAGAACCGGTTCTTTCACTTCAAGCGTTGTACTGTCCTTAATCGACTTTCGCTATTTTGCCTTCCTTAACAATCGGTCGATCAACCTGGACGAATATCCATTAATACGCGTCGGATATATTTCAACTCCTTGTCGCAATTGAATTGAGATAATGGAAAAGTGATTAACCTGTTAATCAAGAAATTGAAAGCCGCCATTTTCTGACTCCAATAGCAAAGAGAGTCACTTGGGATAAATCTGTCAACATTAGTCGGCTTGCGACAAATATCGAACGACAAAGCGTAATTATCCCTTGTGATAATTACGTCTGCAGAAGCCTGCAGAAATATTTTGGTGATTATACTACGAACATAATCTCGAAAAAAAATCTTTTTGGACATTTTATTTTTTTTAACTAGGGCGCACCAGGAAAAAAATTCTGAAAAGATTATATGTTGTATCGGCCATAATAAAAAGCCCGCAAAAAATTTTAATGATTGTACCATAATTACAAGTTGATGAAAGAAAATATTGAAAAATTAAACAATTTGGTTTTTCGGAGCCGGGAGGTTTAATTTTTATTTTTTATTTTTATTTTTTTTTTTTTAAGCTGATAATTTTTTCTAAGATACACTATAGAGGTATCTAAAACATATAAAAATTTCAGCAGAATCCATCAATACCATTCGAAAGTTATAAATTTTTTTCGGTTTTCAAAAAATAATTTTTTATCCCCAAAGGGTAAGTTTTTAAGGGTTGAAACTCAGTAAATTTCAGTCAGATAACGTGTATTAAATGGGACAATTCTAATACGTTTCAAAAAATTTTCCGTCACCGTCAATAACTTAACAATGGACACCGACCACAGCATGACTAACTTAATTTATATTTTCAATAGCGTTGGGTTCGCACATAGCGGCAGATATTTCCAATACTCTCCCTCGAACCGACGGCGACTTCTTAAAATAACCCACACCCATTGTTTCCAGAAATTTACACATTTTTGCACGAGGCAAATCTTTAGTTAAAATGTCCACCATCATCATTTCAAAGGCAACATATTTCAAAACTATATCGCCATTCCTCAAATGTTCTCGGACAAAGTGATATCGCATGTCGATATGTTTGCTTCTATTGTGAAAGGCTAAATTTTCGGCCAACATAATAGGCACTCGGTTATTGTCATAAATTTCAACCCTGCCCAGCTGTTTGTAACCTAATTCTTTTAAAAACCTTTAAAGATGGCGACATTCTTTAACAGCTTCACTAAGACCCATATATTCGGCCTCTGTGGACGACAAGACCACTGTGCTTCGTCGACTCCCACGAAATTGGCTCACTATTGAGTATAAATACAAAGCCAGTATACAACCTGCGGTCTAGGTTACAATTTCCCCAATCGGCGTCCACAAATCCCGCGAGTGGTTTATTTCTGGGACGGTAATAAATTCCGAGCTTAACGGTACCTTCCAAAAATTTCAAAACTCATTTCGCGGCTTTCCAGTGAACATCACTGTAACAATGATTGAACTGACTTAAATAACTCACCGCGAAATTTATATCGGGCCACGTTGTTACCGCTAAATAAGCCAACCGATTAATTCCCGATACGGTATTTTTTCGTTGTTTAACAAACCAATTTCTGTTGATAATTTCACACCAGGTTCAATCAGTGTTGATACCGGTTTGCAATCCGACATTCCAAATCGATTCAATATATCCGTTATATACCCTTTTTGTGTGAGACATATATCGCAACCGGTTCTTGTAAAGTCGATACCTAGATAATAACTTAAATCTCCAAGATTTTTTATTTCGAATCTTCCGGAAAGCTTTATCCAGATAAAATTTATCATACTTTTATTTACGGACGCAATCAATAAATCGTATACATATACGCCGATTAACGCGACTTCACTCCCGTTTCGAAGTTGGTATACACACGGATTAGCCACACATAGGTTTCGCGCCAAAATTTCTTAAAATTTCACTAAGTTTCTTCTGGTTTGACGCAATCCATACAGCGGCCTACGCAACAAACATATCTTGTCACTATGCTGTAATTCATTCAGCATTTTTTCTGCGGTCTGTGAAA
Source organism: Brachynemurus nebulosus (assembly GCA_035578155.1). Classification (NCBI taxonomy): domain Eukaryota; kingdom Metazoa; phylum Arthropoda; class Insecta; order Neuroptera; family Myrmeleontidae; genus Brachynemurus; species Brachynemurus nebulosus. The sequence goes on from JAPWDM010000002.1 coordinate 16,325,509, forward strand.
TGTTTTCGTTTTCACCTACATGAACAATTCTTTGCTAAATTTCACGTAATAGTTTTGGAGGTTCCATATAGATTTTTTCATCTAAATCGCCATTTAGATAAGCCCTAGTGATATCAAAATGTTCAATTTTTATTCCGTTTTGTATCACGAGTGAAACCAAAGGACGTCTTGAACTCAACTTAACCGTGCAACAGGAGCAAACGTCTGCTTGAAATGAATACGTGGTTGCTGACTAAAACCTTGAGCAACGAGCCGCGCTTTCCGTCTTTCCAAAGTTCGACTGCCGATTACCTTTACATTACTAGGTCGATCGAAAATTTACCATGTGTCGTTCTTTAAAATCGACTTTATTTCAGACGCCATAGCTTCATACCATTCTTCTGATTCTTCGCTACTTATAGCTCGTTCCAAAGGTGTTTCGGACGGGAATACGCATTGCTCATTTTATTCTTCAGAAGTTTCCGATTCGTTTATTTCTTGGATTTCATTATATAATTTTCGAGGCCTCCCCCTGAATCCTGTTGTAGCAATTCGTGATCTTCCAGGTCCTCGCTTCCTAATTTCAACAAATATAACTTCATCCTCGCTTGATGATTCAACACCGCCATCAGTTCCCAGAGGTTGAATATCAACATCAACCATCCGTGGTTCATTCATATTTTCCACTTCAGCGATTTCATTGTATTCTTCTGTCGGGGTGGAATCGGCAAAGTTCTCAATTTCACTAACAGATTTTTCTTCCAGGAACTTCACATCTCGGGATAATTCTATTTTTCCATCTTCAGGAATCCAAACCCTGCACAGTGGGGCCAAATCCTAAAAAGCTGGCCAAAAGTCGAAAGCGTTATAAATTTGGTTGAAAGTCAGTACTCCGAGATTTTCGGGGTCGTTGGTTATGAATCCGAAGTCACTTTAGTTTTCAGGCAAGAATTTTAATCTATACATATAATAAAACTGTAACTTTCTATCTGTCTGTCTGTCTGTTCACGCATCACGTAAAAACTACAGGACGGAATTTAATGAAATTTGGTGTGATGATAACTTATTACCTGGGTCAACATCTAAGATACTTTTTATTCCGGAAAACTATCTCATTCCCACGGCATAATGGAAAAACCATTTTGAGCATGTACACATATTACGTAAATTATTTACATACTAGCCGTACCCGTTGTGCGATACGGTCGTAAATCGTACCATTAAAAAAAATTAATTAAATGAAAGACGATCTGCCATTGACGAATAACACTGTTTATTACTTGTTACAAGAGTCTCGTTTAATAAAAAATCTTAAAAACACACTTCATACAATAGAAAATAATTTAAATTTAATATTTCAAATTATATTAATTATATTTAAAGAAATATTAAATAGATGCTGTTATCCTTCATGAGTTCAATTTAAAACTGATTTGTTTGTTTTTCTAAACAAACGACAGCAAAAACCTATCAAACAAAAATTATGTTTTTAGATAATTAGATCTTAACTAAGAAATAAATTATGTTCATAAAATACATTTCTGTAACAATTACGAAATTATAATATTTTGAATATTCAAATTATTAAATTACTAACAAAATGCATTAAACTGTCTCCAAATTGACAATTTGCTACACAAAATGCATTAAACTGTCTCCAAATTGACAATTGTGTATTTATTGTATTTTTCGGTACACAATTAGCAACATTTTCTTTGATTTCAAATTCAGAAAAATTTCCAAATATTCAATTTATTTACATTACATTTTGTTGGGAGTTCGGTTCTGACCTGCTTCGCGTATGGCCGCTCAATTTGTACTTCTAATGAATTTTAGTTTTTTTTTTTTTGTTTAAAAGTGAATATTATCGTTAAATGTGTGAATAAATTAAAATCAAGTGATATTGTGCTCAATCTGCTTCAGTAAACTGTCAAATTGAAATATTTAAAGAAAAGTTTTACGGGTCAACAAAACAATAAAACTTTTTCAAATCGGTTGGAAATAATGTTTCGGTCAATTATCTGCAACATATCCAAAATTCAGCTTCCTAGAATGATCTGGAAGGATGAGAGGGGGAAAAACGATTTTGGATGGATCTAACACGCCGCCCGCCCAGAATTAACGTAGAGGGTTGAAATTTGGTGCGTTGATAGAGTTCATACCTAGGTTGTGCTTTTTGGAGGTTTTAATATTTTACCCCCACCCCCCTCATTTTTAAGCTACAATTTCATGCATTTTCGACGTTTTCGAAGTTTGTACCACTCGCACAGGTCACCCGAATAAACCTAGAGGGCTGAAATTTTGTATTCGGATTGAGTTAGTATCAAGGGGGTGCCTTTTGGGGGTCTCGACTTTTAACCCCTACCCCCACCATTTTTATACCCAAAAGAACATGATTTTTCTTGTTTTTTAACAGTTTCGTTCGGGTCAAAATCTCCCCAAATAAACCTAGAGGGCTGAAATTTGGTGTACAGGTTAAGCTAATAGCCAGACACTGTTTTTTGGAGGTTTCAACTTTTAACCCTTACCCCCACGATTTTGACGCCAATATTTCCTTAATTTTTTTGTTTGTTTTCTAACACGTCTAGAGACTCCATAAGGAAACCTAGAGGGCTGAAATTTTGTACGTGTATTCAGTTAGTATCCAGCTAGTACCTTGTAGGGAGTCCGCATCACTTTTCCCCCCACTTCTCCCATTTTTACATCGGAATTGAATGCTATTGTTAAATGTGTTTTAAAAGCATTATGTTTATTCTAAATACAAGTAGGCGAATAGTAATTTTAAAAAATTAAAAAAAAAGTGAACTTACTTTTATGACAAATGAAATACATACATATTAAGTAATTTAAAAATGTTATTAAAGTCACTGTTTATTTATAAATTAGGAATTTTGGATTTTTAGTATTTATAAAATAGAAATTTTGGATTTTTTTGGAAAGAAAAAATATCTTTATAAAGGCCTTCCAGTTTACTATTTAAGGTCCTTTTTTAATTTTTAAAACTAAAACATAAAGGCAATTAGCGGATAAACATGGGCAGGAATATCCTCGTACGAATTGTGTTGGTTTTTTTTCTGCTACCTGTTTTCGGCACAAAATTGAAATTTACTTAGATACAGCCCTTAAATACTTAAAACCTTTTTTTAAAGCCTCGATCAGCCGAACACTCATCACCAGTTTTGAAACCAACAAAATGACAATTCGGTTGTAGACTTTCAATAACATTTCGCTTGTAGACATTCAATACCGAAGATGAAGGGGAAAATTCGACTACCGTGATGGGGCCCCGCTGCTCACGGCGTTTTTTAATTTGCAATTATGTAAACAAAATCCCTAATAATATAATTCCTCAGACAATTTCACGCAAAAAAGGTATACTTGTTACATTTCGATAAATATTACCGTTTTCGAATAATCTATAATAGAAGTATCTATTTCCAAATTATCCCCTACTCATATGTGATCAAATAATCGATACCATAAATTTAATTATCTTAATGTTCATACGCGCCCCTAAAATATGAAAATCCAGTAATCAGAACCGCCTAAAAAATTTTTAAAAAAAAGGAAGTAACTTTCGTTCGACCCCTCTACATTTTACCCCTCTGCTTTGTCACCCATATTATTGAGTTTTGGAAAAAAGTGTAGATGAAAAGGTAACATTATTTTTGAACATACTATCAGCTCCAACAATTACGGTACATAATTATGGACCACCCTATATATATATATATATATATATATATATATATATATATATATATATATATATATATATATATATATATATATATATATATATATATATTTTCCCGCTACCTTTTAATATGTGTAGGGCCCCGTATGGAAGTTAAGAGCTGAAATTTGGTAAGTGAGGCTCATTACGATGCACAATAATACTATCAAATTAGGGTCAAATTTTGGCCAAATTTTTGATCCGACCCAACCTTTAGAGGGGTGGTGGAGGGAACAAAACAATAAAACTTTTCCAAACGGTTGAAAATAATGTTTCGGTCAACTATCTACAACATATCCAAAATTCAGCTTCCTAGGATGACCTGGAGGGAGTAGAGGGGGAAAAAACGATTTTGGCTGGATCTAACCCGCCCACAGCCCCCCAGAATTAACGTAGAGGGTTGAAACTTGGTGTGTTGATAAATTTCGTACCTAGGTTTTGCTTTTTGGAGGTTTTAATATTTTACCCCCACCCTCCTCATTTATAAAACAATTTCATGCTTTTTCGACGTTTTTGAAGTTTGTACCACTCGCACAGGTCACCCAAATAAACCTAGAGGGCTGAAATTTTGTATTCAGATTGAGTTCGTATCAAGGGGGTGTCTTTTGGGGGTCTCAACTTTTAACCCTTACCCCCACCATTTTTAAACCAAAAAGAACATGATTTTTCTTGTTTTTTAACAGTTTCGTTCGGGTCAAAATCTCCCCAAATAAACCTAGAGGGCTGAAATTGTGTGTACACGTTAAGTTAATAGCCAGCCACTGTTTTGTGGAGATTTCAACTTTTAACCCTTACCCCCACGATTTTTACGCCAATATTTCCCTGATTTTTTTGTTTTTTTTCTAACACGTCTAAAGACTCTAAGGAAACCCAGAGGGCTTAAATTTTGTACGTGTATTGAGTTAGTATCCAGCTAGTGCCTTTTAGGGATTCCACATTACTTTTCCCCCCACTTCCCCCCATTTTTACATCGGAATTCAATGATATTGTTAAATGTATTTTAAATGCTTTATCTTTATTCTAATACAAGCAGGCGTATAGTAATTTGAAAAATTTAAAAAAAAATGAACTTACACTTTTTAACAAATGAAATACATAAATATTAAGTAATTTAAAAATGTTTTTTCTTTTTTTTAATTAAATTTGTGGTATTGCTGCCGGTGGATGGCACGGTCAGCAGCACCCGGCGGCATCGCCAGCAGAGAGCATGCGCCACCACACACGGTAAAATAGAAACAACACGTAAAGACAGGGACACATAAATGCTATAGACAACGGACAAACATATACATAGTAAAATCCAACGATGAGCCCTGCCATCCCAGGGCTTAAAAGAGCGGACAATCCTTGGTGACGGTATGATAAGTACTAGACAGAGCGTCCGGTCACCAAGGACTGGAGGCCATCGCTGGGACTCCCCCTAGGTGTAAAGGGCCTCGGGGTGGAGAGAACCGACTAGAAATACACTAATATCACAGACATAATCACAATAAAATCAGAGATAAAACTTATTGCGTCACTGGGAGGCCACAGACCGACCAGTAAAGCAATAAGGAGTTAAAACAATACCGCTGTAGAGCCATAACAACAAGCCTACAGCGGCATAACAAAATATCACAGATAAAAACAACAATTGATGTACCACCTAGGGTGTAAAAGACCTTCGGTGTTACATAATTAAAAAACAATAACGAAAACAAATAACAAGGTATAAATAACAACAGTACTACTAAGGGTGTAAGAGGCCCTTAGTGGCATAACGACAATACTAAAAGTACCCTGCCAGGCCAGCTGGAACAGGGTATAGGTAATAAACAAATAAATTAAGACACTCACAAAATCTTTTAAACATATAAGAAATAAAAACATTGCTGGGATAAAATTTACTATCGGGGGAGATAAAAAGAGACGACTTGAATAAAATTCAGAGATGTAATGCCCCTAAAGTCTCTGAAGAAGATGCGAATCTCGAAGAAATTCAAGCATCTTTCTTTCAGAGACAGCATTATAAGCAAGAGCTTCGGCTACATTATCTGGGAGCTGCAACCTCTGGCGCAATGGCTCAAAGGTTACACATTCCTCAACTATATGCCTCACGGTCAGCGCCGTCCCGCAGGCGGCGCACCTTGACTGATCCTCACCGGCGAGAATGTTCATGAGGCGACTTTCCTCACTTGTTTGAGCTTAGCCGTGAGGTTGTTCCACTCACGTTGCCATTTCTGATCAATCGCGGATCGTATGCACACTCTCAAATCCTCTGGGCGAATGGCAATGTCCTGTGGCTCACCGACTTCGGCTGCATGACGTGCTGCCTGGTCGGCGAGTTCATTGCCAGATATCCCCACATGTCCGGGTATCCAAAGAAGGCGATAGACTTTTGGCGGAGCATGTAGAGATACGTCAGGATGTTCTGCACCAGTGGATCGATGGTATGAGAGTGGCAGATCGTTTGCAACGCGCTCAACGAGTCGGAACAAATGAGGAATGCGCTGTCTTCGGATGTTTGACAGAATCGCAGGGCTTGCAAAATAGCAAATAATTCTGCAGTATACACAATGGCCTGGGGAGGAAATGACCAAGCGTGAGGATCGTCACGAATGACGATGGCACTTCCAACACCCGTAGCTGTTTTGGAGCTATCTGTGTATATGCAGAGAGAGTCAAGTTCGCTAATGATCTCATAAAAGCGGGATCGATATTCGAATGAACTGGTCTCCTCCTTGTTGAGACCAGTCAGGTCGAAACGACACCTTACGTTAGGGATCAGCCAAGGAGGTACTTCCATAGGACGTTTGGGAAGTACCTTGGCGAACTGTAAGTGCAAACTCCCTGTAAACGGTATCTGAATAGAGTCGGGTGGTTTATATGTGAAGGTGTTGCATATACCCCCGCTGCATAATTGAGCAAGAGACGCTCACGTCTCAGTCGCGGTGGAGGCAGACCCGATTCTACGCAGAGGCTCATAGAAGGACTCGTTCGAAATGCTCCTGTAGCCAGTCGTATGCCTGCATGGTGAACAGGATCTAGGAGTAGAAGCGCAGACGCCCGGCCGGAGGAGTAAGCAATGCTGCCGTAATCGATCCTAGTCAGAACTAGCGATTGATACAGGCGAAGCAACGACTCCCGGCCCGCACCCCACGATGCACCAGCCAAGCACTTAAGCATGTTTATTGTCCTGCGACAACTCGCAGCCAAGGCTTGGAGGTGTGGACGCCACGTTAATTGTTTATCAAAAATAAGTCCTAGAAACCTGACGCTATCAACGCACTGGAGATTGGATCCTTTCAGTGTGAGAACAGGATCCGGATGTGCGCTGCGCTTTCTGCAGAAGTGAACCACCGATGTTTTTGGTGGTAAGAAACGAAAACCAAGAGCTTCTGCAGAAGTCACCACTTCGTTGATGCCTTGTTGCAGCCGTTGTTGAATATCTTCGATGGAATCGGCTGCATAGAATATAGTGAGGTCACCAACGTACAAGCAACGACGAATTGGGGCTGAAGCTGCAATATGACTGACTGCGATAGAAAACAAGGTGACACTGATGGTGGAGCCTTGAGGAACACCATTCTCCTGGGAGTGGGCCTCAGACTCGGTGTCACCTACCCGGACACAAAACGTGCGGTCAGTCAGAAAACTTTTTACGAACTGAGGGAGTTTACCTCTTAAACCCCAGTCGTGCAGCTTCTTGAGAATGCCATACCTCCAGCTCATATCATAAGCTTTCTCCAAATCGAAAAACACGGCCACAAGGTGTTTTCGTTGGAGAAAGGCGTCTTGAATGGCATTCTCGAGGCGAACAAGATGGTCCGTAGTCGAATGGTATCGGCGGAACCCACATTGATGTTTAAGTATAAGGTTGTGGGATTCCAGTCACCAGACGAGACGGTTGTTCACCATTTTTTCCAATACCTTGCTGAAACAGCAAGTCAAGGATATTGGAAGGTAGTTAGTTAGTTGCGATGAATCTTTACCCTCTTTTAGCAGCGGAATGATGGTAGCTTCCCGCCACTGCGGAGGGTAAACGCCTTGCCTAAAAATTTCGTTGTAAAGATCCAGTAACCTACACTTACCAGGATAAGGCAGGTTCCGGATCATGGCGCAGGGGATCTCAGCAGGTCCAGGGGAGGGGTCCCCAGATCCCCGAAGCGCCTCCAGTAATTCTTGCACGGCAAACGGATGGTTATACTGGAGGGATTCATCAGAGAAAAAATCAAGATCGTTTTGTTCGTGTTCGATCTTGATCCGCAGGAAGTCCGGGTCATAATTCTGGGAGCCACTGACGCGCTCAAAGTGCTTAGCTAAGCAATTAGCTATTTCTGCGCGTTCAGTGATGTTCCGACCGTCGACGACGAGAAGGGAGGGCATTGGTGAATGGGAGGATTTCCCAGTAATGGCTCTCACTCTTCTCCATACCTCCGAAGTTGTAGTGGAGGTATTAATGGCCGAAACATATTGCTCCCATAATAGCCTCTTTTGTTCTGTTATAGTGCGTTTACAGCGTGCTTGCGCACGCTTGTAGGCTATCACATTTTCCTACGTGGAGCGACGTCTGAGTTCGTGGTACGTCCGCTTTTTCTCGGCAACTGCTACTTTCACGACTTCATTCCACCATGGTAAGCGACGTTTAGGTGGAATGTTGGACGACATAGGTATACTCTTATGTGCTGCTTCAATGACACTGGAGGACATTTGCCCAACATCATCTTCTACGTCTCCAGTCAGCTCGGGTGTACGGAATGAATCGACGTACATGTCCCAATTAGCTTGACGAAGACGCCATCTCGGCGAAGACGAATGTGGAATCATCGGCATGGTACTATTCAAAATAGTAGGTATATGGTCGCTACCGTGCGAGTCTGACGCCAGCGTCCACTCATAACGGTGCGCCATGACCGGTGAGCCGAGTGATAAGTCGATAGCCGACAGCTCACCGGTTCTTGCATTAATAAAAGTACCTTCACCGGAATTCAACAAGACCGTTTCAGACTCATCTAGAAAACGTTCTATTGGTCTTTCACGGGCGTCTCTTGTGCTACAGCTCCACATAGGGCTGTGAGCATTAAAATCTCCTAGTAACAAAAATGGACGTGGTAACTGTAAGGTAAGCTCGGTCAGGGTTTCGACATTCCAGTCGAAGTCTGGTAAGTAGACCGAGCATACTATGAACTGGGGCGGTTTTAAAAATTGTACTACTATAGCTTGTAGGGGGGTGTTTAAAGGATGGTCCCTGAAAGGGACGCCGTCTCTGATTATGATGGCAACACCCCCCTCGCCCTAATGTCTGGCTGTACGTCGTGCCGGCGGACTTGATGATATTTAATGGTAAATGGTTCCGCCGGCTTCAGATGTGTTTCTTGTAGGCACACGCACATAGGCGTGTGCTCAGCCAGAAGCATCTGCAATTCACAGTAATAGTGCTTAACACCATTACAGTTTCACTGTACGATAGCCATTTTCGTTACTACTAGGGTTGCTCCCTAGGAAGTGTGGCTATTTCCTAGGTTTCCCCTTAGGCCAGCCTTTCTTTTTTTTAATAATTCGTATAGACCAAGAGCCAATGGTATGAAAATCCCCGTCATCGAACACCCTCATAATTTAAGTGAAATTAGAAAGTAAATATACCAAAAAATATAAAAAAGTCGGTCGCCCGTAATTAATCCTGGACAAATTGCCGTAATTAAGCGAATAATCGAAAATACATTTTTTGATGTTTTAAATTGTCAAATAATTTCAAAAAATTAATAATCAACAATCTTTTTCGTAGTTACAAAAAAGTAAACAGTTTTTTCTTAGCTACAAAATAATACAGCTCAAGATCCCACGACTCTTTGTCTATTTGTATTTTGTACAAACATATGAAAAAAGACGTTACTTCCGTCATAAAACATCCTATTAAAATTTATAAGGAACACAAATAAATATATGTATAATTTCACAATATATAGGCTGCCGTATCTTGTATTAAATAATTCGGTATGACGGTATTGGTGGTATATCACAAATGGTATTGGCGATATCTCCATCATAAAACATCACAATGAAATTTATGTGAAATATACGAATAGATGAAAGTGTATAGTTTCATAATATACAGGTCGCCCTTACCGAATCTTGTATTAAATAATGCGACGACCTACTTCAAAGTATCGTATTGGCAGTAAATCGCCCCGTCATAAAACATCCGAATGAAATTTATGTGGAATATAGATAAAACTGTCTAGTTTCATAATATACAGGTCGCCCTTATCGGATCCTGTATTAAATACTCGGGCGACCTACTTTAAAGTATCGTATTAGCGGTAAATCGCCCCGTCATAAAACATCCGAATGAAATTTATGTGGAATATAGATAAAAGTGTCTAGTTTCATAATATACAGGTCGCCCTTATCGGGTCCTGTATTAAATACTCGGGCGACCTACTTTAAAGTATCATTCTGGTGACCTGTATATTGTGAAACTACATATATACTTTTATCTATATTCCACACAAATTTCATTCGCATATTTTATTATGGTAATACCATTATACCATTTGGGATATACCGCCATAAAAAAGGAACGTTCCTTTTTCGTATATTTGTACAAAATACGTATAGACAAAGAGTCGTGGGGTCTTGAACTATATTATTTTGTAGCTAGGAAAAAACTGTTTACTTTTTTGTAACTATGAAAAAAATTATTGATTATTAATTTTTTGAAATTATTTGACAATTTAAAACGTCAAAAAATGTATTTTCGATTATTCGCTTAATTACGGCAATTTGTCCAGGATTAATTACGGGCGACCGACTTTTTTATATTTTTGGGTATATTTACTTTCTAAATTCACTTAAATTATGAGGGTCTTCAATGACGGGGATTTACATACCATACGGGCTCTTGGTCTATACTTCGGCGTCCGAATTATCAGACTATGTGGCCGAGGTATTCGTGTACGCGTCGGACGTTGGACGCTTAATACCCAAACGTACCGACGCTGTGGCGCTTTCTGAGTCGCTGATTGGTGTTATTTCAGAGCGACTCGGGAGGGGGGCGACCGGGCGTGATGGTGTGCCCGATCATGACGACTCCGCTGAAGTTGATGTTGGAGTCACCAAGGGTGGTGGAAGCGGAAGAAATTCCGTCTCCGACTTTGAGGTTACAGGTCCCTTTTTGGTGGACCTTGGTTTGGTCACCTCTTTTTCCCCCTCACTACTACGTCGTCTCCCGGGCGTGGTCTTCTTAGGTGAAGACTTTTTCCCGGGGGAAGACACCACATTTCTTACAATTGGTCCCTAAGGTGTGGGCGTTATTACCCTCTTCGCCTCAGGGGCCTTAGCTGGCGCGACAGCGGCTGATGTGGGTGCTGGTACTGTTACACTCACTGAGCGCATAAGGCTCTCTTGTAGTCGTTGCATTGTGATTTGCATTTGTCGCATTGATTCTTTGATTTTTCTTATCTCGTTATTTCTGTCAGCCGCTGCAGGGGTGGGGGCTGCAATAGCACGTGCGTATCCGTCAAGAGCTGAGCGACGGGGCGTATTGCCTAGAAGTTTACGTCTTGCCTCTGGGTAACTTAACTTCTTCAGGGCTCTCAGCTCTTGAATAGCAGATTCTTGTTTGAAAATGGGGAAATTCCTCGACTTAGCCGAGTGATTGCCCCCACAATTTATACACTTTATTGGCTCGTCGCATGGCCGTCCTTCATGCAACGGCTTTCCACACACGCAAGTCTGTTGCTCGACGCTACATTTTTGTGATACGTGTCCGTACTTTTGGCAGTTAAAGCACCTCATTGGTGCCGATATGTACGGACGAACGTCGATTTTGGTAAAGAGACCTACAACCACCTCTCTTGGCAAGGTGGTTTTGGTGAAAGTTAATAGTATAAGAGGGGAATTTGGGTATTTATTCCCCTTATTATACTTCAGTCTCCTTGCCTCTATGACCCCCTGTGAAGACATATCCGACACTATCTCATCAGGAGTGCAGTACGCTAATGATGGATGCATGATGACACCCCGAGTATAATTTAATACTACATGGGGGGCCACCTCTATTGCGTACTGCCCTAGGCTTTTTAGATTTTGGATTCTCTTTGATTGTGCCACCGAGAATGCCTCCACGAGCAACCCTTTGCCCGATAGTTTCGCATCTCGAATCTGCCCAATATGGTCCTTGACAAGTTTGGCCAGTAAGAAGGGGCTTATCTTACTAAAATCCTTCTCTGTGGGCGACCAAATTTATTGGTCGCCCACGATTTATCTTTTTCTTTTTCTTTGGAGAAAGATTAACCCCCGTTGTTTTTGTAACCGTGCCACTGACTGGCGGTACGGTTACATTCGAAGTGGTAGCAGGGTTACTGGGAGTATCCCCGCTACTGTTGCTCCTACCCGATGACTGTGGAGCTGGGTTAGCGTCCGAATTTTTGGGCCCGAACTCGCCCGTAGTAATATTTGGTGGCACAATTTCCATAAAATGTAATACAAAAATCCCCCACCCCGCTCCCCACCCTCCACGGAGCCTCATAATGGACGTGGGACTCCCACGCCAGGGATACGGGAATGAGGGGCCCTAGGGACAAGCCCATTGCCCCAGTGACACGCACGATCCCGGGGCGCTCGAAGTTACTGCGGCCGGTGCATAACCGCAGCCATGGTCTATGCTTGAAGCCAGGGCCAAAGTGAAGTGTTGTTCCACCGTACTCGCAAGTACGGCTTCCCTCAGTCACCAGGATCCCCTTTTCCAAACAACGCTGCTAAGCCACACACGAGCTAGTGTGGGTTCCGAAGATGATTTGAAGTTGGGACAACAAAGAAGAACGAAAACAAAACAAAACCAAAAACAAAAAAGAAACAAAAGACAAAAGAAAATCTGAACAAAAGAAATAAAAATAACGAATAACAAAAAACAATAAAAACGAAACGAAATAATAGTAAAGGTTAAAAAAAGAATTATCGAGGTTTACACCTCTAGATCCGGCACTTTTCGTGAAAACGGTGGTACCTCGAGAAGGAACGGTGCCGATCTTGGGTAGTCAGAGGCTAATGGAATCCGAAGATTTCTATATTGCGCATAAACTACCCCTGGGACCCTTAGCCTCCTTGACACCAATGGGGGATAAATATCCCTCACTGGTGCCAAGGGTGCCACATTAATGTCACTGTTTATTTATAAAGTAGAAATTTTGGATTTTTATTTATAAAATAGAAATTTTGGATTTTCTTGGAAAGAAAAACTATCTTCATAAAGGCCTTCCAGTTTACTATTTAAGGTCCTTTTTTAATATTTAAAAATAAAACACAAAGGCAATTGGCGGATAAGCATGGGTAGGAATGCCCTCGTACGAATTGTCTTGACTTTCTTTCTGCTAACTGCTATCGGCACAAAATTGAAATTTACTGAGATTCAGCCCTTAAAAACTTAAAACCTTTTTTTAAAGCTCCGATCAGCCGGACACTCATCATCAGTTTTGAAACCACCAAAATGACAAATCGCTTGTAGACTTTCAATCACAGTAGAATGGCTAGGCCGATTCTGGAGCACCGTAAAACTAACCAACTTAAACCCTTTTGCCAATGATTGAAATCGTGTGACTTTACGGTACTATACATTCCGAACTGATGAGTCATCAAAATGTATCGATGTGCAAACCTTGACCTTTGACCCGGCACGTACAGAGTACATGTATTAAAAAATTTGTTGTTGACATTTGACCCCAACACTCGCTCATACTGTTGGCCTTGAAATTCCTAAGAGGTGAGTCATCACCAGCAACCAAATTAATTTATGTTAACCCATTATGCGCCATCACAATTTACTTATAACAATTTCATTTTGTGTTAACCCATTACCCGCCAGCACTGACGTAGTTTTTGAATGCAAACCTAACGCATGCGCAGATTGAATTTAAGTACACGACGCATGCGCAGACTAAATTTTAAGTTACAATTTGATAGATGGGGTACACTACCGCGTCAAAAATGTGGGGATACCCTAACTCGGGGGTGGCCCCAAACTTTTGACACCGTACTGTACTTAAATTTTTGGTACACTGCCGTGTCAAAAGTGCAGACCCCCTGACCAAAAAGGTATCCGATCACTTTTTGAAGCGCACTGTACTTATTTTTTGTGTAAACATGCAAGCCTTAGCCTTTAATCTCACTTAATTGAGTCATCTTAAACGAAAGGTACACTATCACGTCAAAAATGTGGGATTACCCTAATCCAAGGGGTGGCCCCAAACTTTTGACACCGTACTGTACTTAAATTTTTGGTACACTACCGTGTCAAAAGTGTGGACACCCTGACCAAAAAGGTATCCGATCACTTTTTGAAGCGTACTGTACTTATTTTGTGTACGTGCAAACCTTGACCCCAACACGCGCTTGCCTTAATTACGTCATTTTAAACGAAAGGTACACTACCAAGTCAAAAATGTGGGGAGTACCCTAACCCAAGGGGCGGCCGCTAAATTTTGTGGGGGCACTGTACCAAGCGCTACCGCAAAACTAACTTCAGACTCCAGGGTCCAGATGTCTGACCGCTACTGTACTGCCGGAAATTTGGGTGTCAACTGTAACTCAGGGGTTTTTTTGTATATTTAACCTTGGAAAATTCCAGGAATTTTTATCAGTTTTAACATAAACAAACAACCAATAATTAAATGTTTGTTTTAGCTGAATTATGATCGTAAGACTCATATAAGGAGTTTTTTTGGTATAAGAAAGATGACGTCATGGAATATTAATGAGTTAAAAAATTGTTTAGTAAAAAATATCACCCATTGTAGGCCTCAAGCAAGAAATTATTTTTATCAGTTTTAATACTTTAACATTTAACCTACAGTGACCAATTTTTTAGTTAACTAACAGAAGTTCTTGAAATTTTAGCAAGTTACAAAAAATATTACTTCTTATGGTGCACAACATTTTTGAATTTGACTGTAGCACAAAACTGTTTCTATATCAAACGAAAATTATCTGAAATAATTCAGTATGTACATATGTATAGACTCTGTATATTAAAAATATTTTATGTATACACTCTGTATATTGAGAATAAGAAAGAAAATTTGTATATAATTTTAATTTTTATGAATACTAGTAAACGAATTGTATAGCCATTTATGAATAAGTATTAAATCTAATTATAAAATAATTTATAAATATTGCAAAAAATTTGTTTAATCAGCAAAATCAATGTATATCATTTTAATACTGATACATATTTATATTAGGGTATAATAGTATTGTATTTAACATTTTTAAACAGAATAAAAGTTCAATTTTTGGTTTTAAATTACTATAAGTTAAACACGTCGCTTAATATAAAAATGATAACAGCATTGAGTTTTACTAAATTTTTAAGTCTGTAAAATCAAAATTTTTTATAGACTAGAACATTTTGAATTTTCTACTTTATCATTAACATACAAATAATATCATGTATATATAACGGGTGTATATTTAGTATTTTTAATAAATATTTTAGTATACAGGGTGTATCATGAAATATGCTTTTCAATTAGAATAATAAATTTCATAAGATTTTTGTTAATACTCTTATAGGTTAACGAAAGAAACTTTTTGCTGTAAAAAAATAGGGGAATGCAGGGTAATAATTAAATAAAACGCACATATTTTTTTTAAATTTTATTTATAGAATATGTATACAAAAAATTAAATTGCTTAAATCTATATATTACTTAAAATCTATTTATTTTCCATATAAAAATTTTTTAAAAGAATACAATTTTCTAATGAACAAATTTTATCTGAATGAAGCATACAGCGTCTTGAATAATATTCATCTCGCAGAATGGAAATCTTCGGTACATCAAATATTTCTTCCAAATTCAAAATCCACGGCTGGTTTTCGGTACCATCAAACAAACTTGATATCCATTTCTTCTTTTCACCACCCTTGACGTACATAACATCATACTTCTTTAATATAGGTTTCAATATGGTATGAAGCTTTTGTATGGAATAAATCCATACGACCAAGGTATCCCATGCCAATTTCGGTAAAGCCAACGGGCTACTCGTTGATATTTCTTCGGCAACTCGTTGAAATCAAACGGTGCGTCGAATATAAGATGTAATATATCATCCGAATTTTCTGCAGCAATACCAACTTCTTTAAAATAAAATTCGTTGTTAGCTCCTTGATAGCCTTGTATGTCAAGAAACGCCATTTTTTACCGCCACCGTAGAACTGAATTTATTCACACAATCCACAACTTTATATAGAATAATTAAAAGTGGTGGGGGTAGTTAGTTAATTTGTGGAACGTATTCGAAAATGGCTATTAATAGCTATTGCTAGTTTACCATCAAATTACAAACTGTTAATAATATTTAGCACATTTGTGAGTACCAGGTTCTTTTCACTTTAAGACCTAGTGATTTAAGGAATGCTAAATTTTCAGGTGAAATGTGTTGTTGCTCAAAAGTTTTACGTTTAATGATCTTAGGTTTCGAAAGTCCTTTGCTAGGTTCTCTAGCGGTGGACTGCGCTGAATTGTAAATTAACATGGTTCCAAAATGTAATTGTTTTACCACGAAAGTATAATTTTCAACGAAAGAGATGTTAACTCTTTGACAACCACCGGTAAATAGATAATATTTTATGTAAGTTCAACTATTTTATACCCTTCAACCATGATAAGGTGTATAAGCTGGAGTATAACTCAGCAAATTATATAGCGGTGGTGACGTAACACACAAATGCGGTGGTTGTGTTGCGGTTGTGGCGGTGGCGGTGTTTGTGTGGCGGTTGTGTGGTGGTGGCGGTGGTGTTTGTGTGGAAAATTTCGGTTACAAAATACTATAAATACAACTGAATTATTAACCGGATGTCATTTGTTGGTTAAGTTCCAGAAGGTAAACAACAACAGCAACATGCCGATTTGTGGTATTTGTAAATTTCAACCGTCACAGTGTAAGTGTGCCTTCTACGAGTACTGTGATAGGTGTCGAAATGAAAAACGAATTTGCATGTGTTGTAAACGATGTATGATGCCATTTCCAAACTGTGTTTGCAATTATATAAACTGTACCACATGTAAAAGCCGCTGCAATTGCAAATAATTTAGTAAAATCAATCATCTGATTGCCACATAATACATATTGACCAATTCCACGGTTGCTCAAACCAACGTAAACATTTATTTATAACGCAATAACCAGCGATGTAATGAGGCATAATGGATATTTTGTGTAACAGTGGAATTGGTCAATATCGATTAAATATCGATTTTTTATAAAATATTGGATTATTTGGTTTCAGTCAAAATACTATAAATACAACTGAATTATTAACCGGATGTCATTTGTTGGTTAAGTTCCAGAAAGTAAACAAAAACAACATGCCGATTTGTGGTATTTGTAAATTTCAACCACCACAGTGTAAGTGTTCCTTCCCCGAGTATTGTGATAGGTGTCGAAACGAAAAACGAATTTGCATGTGTTGTAAACGATGTATGATGCCATTTCCAAACTGTGTTTGCAATTATGTAAACTGTCCCACATGTAAAAGCCGCTGCAATTGCGAATAATTTAGTAAAATCAATCACCTGATTGCCACATCATAAGTATTGACCAATTCCACGGTTGTTAAAACAAACATTAGCATTTATTTAGTAATGAGGTATAACGTATATTTTGAGTAACAGTGGAATTGACCAATACCTATTAATCAGTATTAAAGTTTTTGTTGAATACTCAAAATATACATTATACCTCATTACTAAATAAATGTTAATGTTTATTTGATATTTTCCATTGGTTGTGGTGTATAAACACTGATCATATGAAGGTGTGGTTGCTTTAGAGTAACTTAATTTGTAGCTGTGTGGGAATAAACATATCGGTGGGGTAAAATGAGCAACTCAAATTTTGTAGTTGTGTTGGGGTGGTGGTGGTGGTGGTGGTGGTGGTGGTGGCGGTGGTGGTGGTGGTGGTTTTTGTGGTGGCAACTCATAATTTATTTAAGCGACGTGCTGTAACAGAAATTGGAAGTGTATTGGCAAAATGTCTGAACAACACGGTGTTGAGTTAAGTATAAGTGATCTGTGAACCACTTTTACTGCCACTGATACAACAATGGAACCGGTTTTGGAGAAGTTAAATAAACTTGGTGCTGGTAAACCATTCAAATCGCTATCTACACTCAAACCGTATGAAACGTGGAAAATTCTTGATGTACGACGCATGGAAACTCGATATGGGCCAGCGGTTGCGGTGGAACTTGCAGATGCTCAAGTGTTCCTTCCAAAACGATTCGCGGATTTGGATGAGCAGACCATTCAATGTTTACGTACAGGACAATATTTTATTACATATAAAGGAACTGATTCTAGTGGTTTTTTACATATTGTGGAATTTAGTAAATAGCTATCACATGTATGATGTTAGATGTAAGATTAAGGTAACTGTCAGATATGAAAATGAATTGATTTACTTTTTAATTTTAATATTGTAAACGTATATTTCATTAAAAAATAAATTATTTTACGTATAAATTCTTATATTGTTCTTATTTTACAACACACTAGAACCTCCCAAATTATATCTTGAATTATGATAAGACTCTCAGTAGGTATGGACCCAGTTGGCAACGCAATGTAATTGCCTATATTCAGGAGCAAGTATTTTAATGTTGGTGTTGAGTCACCTGACACTTGCATATAGCTCTTCATTCATTTTTCTGAACTAATTTCCAAACCGAAAGAGCGTAATGGGGGCAAAATGTGTAAGCCGGATGTCAACAGCTACTTCATGGAGTAAAATGAGCAACTCAGATGTGGTGGTTGCGGCGGCGGCGGCGGCGGCGGTGGTGGTGGTGGTGGTGGTGGTGACGGCGGTGGTGGTGGCGGTGGTGGTGGCGGTGGCGGCGGTGGTGGTGGTGGAGTATATAAGTAATCGCTAACACAATTCTGAATTAATCTTGTAAGACTAGTTGAGCTTTACACATCTATTATAATGTTCGAGTGTACGCGGTGCTATAGAAGCTTCTCGCGGAAAGATTCTCTTTCACGTCATATAAGAAATACACATATGCGGGAATTTTCACCAAAAAGGTTTGAAAATAGTTACTCTCTTGATCCGCTAAAAAGACAAACATTAGACACGGCTGATGACTTATCTAGTTATGATACCGGGAGGAATGATGTTGATGATGAATTTCTAAACAATAAAGTTGAAGAAAGGGTCAATCCACTTGAACAAAGAATTAAAGCTGCATCAAAAGCAATTCAAACTAAATTTAATAATTTAAGAAATCAAAATAATGTTTACACACCCAGCGATGAGTCTAATAACAGGGTTTTAACCACTTCTGATAGTGGAACTGTTATCATTCCCAAGTTAACTACAGCTTTGCAAACCCTTTTGGATATTTTATTAATCAAAGAAACTCAAAATAAAGGTGAGGATTCTAATGAACGAATAGCAATAAAACGTCCAGTCAATTCAACGGACCAAGAGCTACTTGCTAAGCGTATCAAATACAACGACTCGGAAAATGCTAATGGGCAATCGAAAAAAATAAAATACTGGCATAATCCTAATACTTTAAGAGATGAATTACGACGTTTATACGAGACTTCAGAGACTGGTGAAAAAATACTCAATATTATTCGGAGTATAGAGGAAAATAAAAACATATTGTTTAACGTTGACGATAGTGAAGCTTTAATCGAAGAGTTAGATGCTTTAAGAGAAACTACTGTCGGTCAAGAAATATCCTCTATACTTCGTGAACTTCAAAAGGCTGATTTTATTGAGCCACTAGGTGATTATCTGGATGAAACTGATAAAGAAGATGCTAGCGATTATGATGATGATTAATTTAGATATTGCGTTCAACAAACACCGCGAGATGTCACCACCGATTTATTGTCTACAGTAAATTGCTGCTTCGATTGAATTAATGATAAAGTTGTGCACGTCAGCCGCAAACACCGCTGCTACCCCGCCACCCCCACAACCACCACACAACCACCGAAACCACCATACAAATACCACCGCCACACAAACACCACCGCCGCCACCACACAAACACCACCGCCACCACCACACAACCGCCACACAAACACCGCCACCGCCACAACCGCAACACAACCACCGCATTTGTGTGTTACGTCACCACCGCTATATAATTTGCTGAGTTATACTCCAGCTTATACACCTTATCATGGTTGAAGGGTATAAAATAGTTGAACTTACATAAAATATTATCTATTTACCGGTGGTTGTCAAAGAGTTAACATCTCTTTCGTTGAAAATTATACTTTCGTGGTAAAACAATTACATTTTGGAACCATGTTAATTTACAATTCAGCGCAGTCCACCGCTAGAGAACCTAGCAAAGGACTTTCGAAACCTAAGATCATTAAACGTAAAACTTTTGAGCAACAACACATTTCACCTGAAAATTTAGCATTCCTTAAATCACTAGGTCTTAAAGTGAAAAGAACCTGGTACTCACAAATGTGCTAAATATTATTAACAGTTTGTAATTTGATGGTAAACTAGCAATAGCTATTAATAGCCATTTTCGAATACGTTCCACAAATTAACTAACTACCCCCACCACTTTTAATTATTCTATATAAAGTTGTGGATTGTGTGAATAAATTCAGTTCTACGGTGGCGGTAAAAAATGGCGTTTCTTGACATACAAGGCTATCAAGGAGCTAACAACGAATTTTATTTTAAAGAAGTTGGTATTGCTGCAGAAAATTCGGATGATATATTACATCTTATATTCGACGCACCGTTTGATTTCAACGAGTTGCCGAAGAAATATCAACGAGTAGCCCGTTGGCTTTACCGAAATTGGCATGGGATACCTTGGTCGTATGGATTTATTCCATACAAAAGCTTCATACCATATTGAAACCTATATTAAAGAAGTATGATGTTATGTACGTCAAGGGTGGTGAAAAGAAGAAATGGATATCAAGTTTGTTTGATGGTACCGAAAACCAGCCGTGGATTTTGAATTTGGAAGAAATATTTGATGTACCGAAGATTTCCATTCTGCGAGATGAATATTATTCAAGACGCTGTATGCTTCATTCAGATAAAATTTGTTCATTAGAAAATTGTATTCTTTTAAAAAATTTTTATATGGAAAATAAATAGATTTTAAGTAATATATAGATTTAAGCAATTTAATTTTTTGTATACATATTCTATAAATAAAATTTAAAAAAAAATATGTGCGTTTTATTTAATTATTACCCTGCATTCCCCTATTTTTTTACAGCAAAAAGTTTCTTTCGTTAACCTATAAGAGTATTAACAAAAATCTTATGAAATTTATTATTCTAATTGAAAAGCATATTTCATGATACACCCTGTATACTAAAATATTTATTAAAAATACTAAATATACACCCGTTATATATACATGATATTATTTGTATGTTAATGATAAAGTAGAAAATTCAAAATGTTCTAGTCTATAAAAAATTTTGATTTTACAGACTTAAAAATTTAGTAAAACTCAATGCTGTTATCATTTTTATATTAAGCGACGTGTTTAACTTATAGTAATTTAAAACCAAAAATTGAACTTTTATTCTGTTTAAAAATGTTAAATACAATACTATTATACCCTAATATAAATATGTATCAGTATTAAAATGATATACATTGATTTTGCTGATTAAACAAATTTTTTGCAATATTTATAAATTATTTTATAATTAGATTTAATACTTATTCATAAATGGCTATACAATTCGTTTACTAGTATTCATAAAAATTAAAATTATATACAAATTTTCTTTCTTATTCTCAATATACAGAGTGTATACATAAAATATTTTTAATATACAGAGTCTATACATATGTACATACTGAATTATTTCAGATAATTTTCGTTTGATATAGAAACAGTTTTGTGCTACAGTCAAATTCAAAAATGTTGTGCACCATAAGAAGTAATATTTTTTGTAACTTGCTAAAATTTCAAGAACTTCTGTTAGTTAACTAAAAAATTGGTCACTGTAGGTTAAATGTTAAAGTATTAAAACTGATAAAAATAATTTCTTGCTTGAGGCCTACAATGGGTGATATTTTTTACTAAACAATTTTTTAACTCATTAATATTCCATGACGTCATCTTTCTTATACCAAAAAAACTCCTTATATGAGTCTTACGATCATAATTCAGCTAAAACAAACATTTAATTATTGGTTGTTTGTTTATGTTAAAACTGATAAAAATTCCTGGAATTTTCTAAGGTTAAATATACAAAAAAACCCCTGAGTTACAGTTGACACCCAAATTTCCGGCAGTACAGTAGCGGTCAGACATCTGGACCCTGGAGTCTGAAGTTAGTTTTGCGGTAGCGCTTGGTACAGTGCCCCCACAAAATTTAGCGGCCGCCCCTTGGGTTAGGGTACTCCCCACATTTTTGACTTGGTAGTGTACCTTTCGTTTAAAATGACGCAATTAAGGCAAGCGCGTGTTGGGGTCAAGGTTTGCACGTACACAAAATAAGTACAGTACGCTTCAAAAAGTGATCGGATACCTTTTTGGTCAGGGGGGTCCACACTTTTGACACGGTAGTGTACCAAAAATTTAAGTACAGTACGGTGTCAAAAGTTTGGGGCCACCCCTTGGATTAGGGTAATCCCACATTTTTGACGTGATAGTGTACCTTTCGTTTAAGATGACTCAATTAAGTGAGATTAAAGGCTAAGGCTTGCATGTTTACACAAAAAATAAGTACAGTGCGCTTCAAAAAGTGATCGGATACCTTTTTGGTCAGGGGGGTCCGCACTTTTGACACGGCAGTGTACCAAAAATTTAAGTACAGTACGGTGTCAAAAGTTTGGGGCCACCCCCGAGTTAGGGTATCCCCACATTTTTGACGCGGTAGTGTACCCCATCTATCAAATTGTAACTTAAAATTCAGTCTGCGCATGCGTCGTGTACTTAAATTCAATCTGCGCATGCGTTAGGTTTGCATTCAAAAACTACGTCAGTGCTGGCGGGTAATGGGTTAACACAAAATGAAATTGTTATAAGTAAATTGTGATGGCGCATAATGGGTTAACATAAATTAATTTGGTTGCTGGTGATGACTCACCTCTTAGGAATTTCAAGGCCAACAGTATGAGCGAGTGTTGGGGTCAAATGTCAACAACAAATTTTTTAATACATGTACTCTGTACGTGCCGGGTCAAAGGTCAAGGTTTGCACATCGATACATTTTGATGACTCATCAGTTCGGAATGTATAGTACCGTAAAGTCACACGATTTCAATCATTGGCAAAAGGGTTCAAGTTGGTTAGTTTTACGGTGCTCCAGAATCGGCCTAGCCATTCTACTAATCACATTTCTTTTGTAGACATTTAATACCGAAGATGTAGCGAAAAATTCGACTTCCGTGATGGGGCGCTGCTGCTCACAGCGTTTTTTGTTTTTCAGCCTTACCCGATACCCATAGTCAACCAGAAAAGAGTACAATTATGCGCTGGTCCATGGATAAAAAATTTTATTATGAACTTTTCATGTCACTCTCACCTGGAATATATTATAGTAGTGAATCAAGTAATAACTTGTACAACATGATAATAGTATTTTACAATATAAGTTCGGTAAGTTGCTTTTACTGATCGAGAAAATGTTGCGAAAACGAGACCCGCAGGGTCGAGTTTTTGCAATTTTCGAGATCAGTAAAGGCACTTAACGCATCGTGTATTGTATAATATTTTTTGCACGATCGATTTAAAATAATTAAAGAATAAAAATATAGTAAATAAATAATAAAATTCAGATAATATAGGTGAAATTTATATTTCTATGTTATGACATAGAATGCCATGAATAAATATTATAAATTTTTATATTAACAACTAGACGAACCTTTGTAGTGACAACTGACAACCATATTTGTAAATAAAAAATTAAGTGTCAATATTTAATTGTTGTGAATATTTTTTTGAATTTTCCATTAAAAAAAATTGAGAAAAATAGTTTGTTAAACTATAATATAAGTGAAAATAATGAAATTGATGAAGAATTTTAATTTTGGCTGCAAATTTATTCTCATAAAATGAAGGGAAGATTATGAAAACTACAGAAAATTTTAATGATTGAACGACCTTTTGAAATGTCAATAAAATATGAAGACTAATGCCAACAATAATAATAATAATGTGCAAACTAGTGAAAATTTTCATATTAATCGATTTATTTTACTAATTGTTCAAATTGTACTTTTAATTTCAATATAAATAAATAATTACAATCATTTTTGAGCCCGTTTCACTTACCACACTCCTATTAACTTACCACGCATCTATTTCACTTACCGCACTGTTATTTTTTGGTTTCCATGGATATAAACAAACGTTCGGGAAATGTACCTTACCAGTATTGTCAACAGCCTCGGTAAATGCATGAAAATACACGATCGTGCAAAAATAGTATTTACGCAGTAGCAGAAAACCTAAATTTAAAGATGCAACGCAATACTAATTTCACGGCTATACACAGATTACATAGTAAACCATGGTACACCTACGAGCACCGAATAGCGAAAAAGGAAATTCGAAAATGGCTACGTAAATGTCAAAAGCATGGTTTCTCAGGACTCTATTTACGAAATTATTTGAAGTTTAAAAAAAATTACAAGCAAAAACAAATTTCAATAAGATCTTCTAGATAAACTAACTGACACTAAGAATACAGTTAACTTCTGGAAAACTGTGAAACAAAACTCACCTCGCTCTGAAAATGCAACCAATAAACTTGACATAGAAACTTGTGAAAAATATTTTAAAACATGCCATCCTACCATAACAATATTACCTTACACTTTCTTTGATGTGTCAAATCAATTTCTTGATTCCAAAATTACAACTGAAGAAGTGCACTTGTCTCTGCGAAGCGCCAAAAATAAAGAATCTGCTGGTTCTGACCATATTGGTAATGAATTTTTAAAAAATTTATCTGATAATGGGGAATTTGATTAATTTTGGGAATACCCATATTTATGTATTATGCATGTATAAAATTTTAATTTTTAAAAATAATACCGAAAATCGCTAGAAAAAAATAATTTAATATTTGTTCTCAAAATTTGCGCGAAAACGTTCATTAGCTTCAATTACGTCATATTCTCTAGATAGCAACAGGTGTCATGTAACTAAGAAAAAAAACTGTTTATTTTTCTTATAACTAGGAAAAAAAATTGTTGAATTTTAAAAAAATTAATTAAATTCAAATTAATTTCGATAGTTATATTTGCTAACCGGAATTTACGTTGCGACCCTAGTGGCGACAGTGTTGAAATATAAGACAAAGCAACGTCATAGCTCATTTCTGCTGACGTAATTTATAGTTGAAAAATATTAATTTTTTTTTTAAATTAAATAATGATAGTTAGGATGAATTAACATAATAAATTACTGTCTTTTATTATCAATTTTCATTAAAATTTGTTTTTATTGTTTTTCTTTGATACTGTCAAATAACTCATTGGACACACTATTTGTGTAATATGTTCAACAACATTATTGATACGGAGCAAGTACCTTTACAATGGTCAGAGGTACTACTGTCTTTGATCTACAAAAAGGATGACAAAAAAACCCATCTAATTATCGCCCTATTGCGCTGTTAAATTGCACACTAAAGATTTTCACCGGAAGTTTGAACAGCAGATTATATTCAGGGTCTCATTCCAGAAAATCAATGTGGTTTTAGAACAAAGAGGAACTGTATCGACAATTTATTTGTATTAAAGTCTGCTATTGATATCAACCTTCGTTTTGAAGGCAAATATGTATTTGTAATTTTCGTAGATTTTCGACAAGTCTTTGATTCCATTGAACATAATAAATTGTGGTTGAAGCTGTTCTCACTTGGTGTAAGTGGAAAATACAAAAATATTAAAGTCTATTGGGGTCTGTCCTATGGGTGGAGTTTAAAAAAAATGGCTGACAAAAAAGTGCATTAACATTAGTTTTATATATAGTAGTTAGTGTTATATTAAGAAAAAATGGTAAATGTTAGAAGTTTTTGTATTTGGGTTGACACAAGTCCGAAGCAAAGGAATTTTGTTGAAGGAGAGAAAATTTTACATCTGTAAAACAGTTAAAATATGGTTAAAATATGAAAAAATGCCCGAATGAGTTAACGAATATTACAATTTACAGTATACAAACGTCAAATTTAAATAGCAAACGTCATAAAATAACTGGAAAACTGTAAATGAATGGAAAAATTAAATCAATTGTATGTATTTTCAGATTTAGAAAATTCAGCTCATAAATGACATTTGAGAAAATGCTCTTTAAGAATAGTCTGATTTTTCAACACCAGATGTCATACCGCCATTCGACAGATCCCAATATATGATAACGCATTTATACGAGTTAAAATCGGGCAAAAGTTATCATCTAATATTAAAATAACGAGAGGTGTGTTACAAGGAGAAAAAATGAGTCTGCTCCTTTTCAATTTATTTATTGCAGACATGGAAAAATTCCTACGAGAATCAGGATGTGTTGGTGTTAGTATTGACCATCACAACGATGTACTTCTTATTTCATACGCAGATGATATTGCAATTCTGTGTTATTCAGAAGGTGATGTTCAAAGAAAACTTAACTGCCTGGAAAGATATTGTGCAAACAATAGTTTAAGTGTTAACACGGACAAAACAAAAATAGTAACGTTCCACAAGTCCCCTCGACATCGATAACATAAACCATTCGTTTATAACAATGTAGTAATTGAAGTGGTATCACAGTACGTTTATTTAGGCGTCTTGCGGAGTTCTACCGGAAAATTTACCTTGGCGACTCAACGAGCTGTCTCCAAAGCTAATCTAGAGGCTGGACGCGTGAAGAAATTACTGGCTACTACCAAATCAGACTGTTGGGAAACGAAATGCAAACTGTTTGATACTATCGTCAAAGCCAATTTATTATACGGATCCGAGATCTGGGCTGCTAATTACATAAATCGCACAGAACAGGTGCAAGTAAAATTTTTAAAAACGTTTTATGTTTACCCCGAACAACTCCTATTGTTTTTAAACCATAGACACCGACCACAGCATGGCTAAGTTAATTTACATTTTCAATAGCGTTCGGTTCGCACATAGCGGCACATATTTCTAACAAATTAAATCAAAATTATTTTCGTTTTCTTTTAAATTAATATTTTCATTTGAATTTAAGTTAATATTTTCTAAACTAACATTAGTTAAATTAATTTCTTCACTAATTGTATCCAACGAAAGAGAAGAATTTGACTCTACACTTATGTATTCAGCACCGGAAGTAAGAGAGAACTTTTTCGAAGTATACGGTTGGTGTAAAGACTTAAATTTAAATTTAGGAGCGTTAGGCATAGATAATGAACAAAACAAGTAAAATTATGGTACTTACATGCACACTATCGCCTTCATCTGGATGACTCTGGATGTAGATTCGAACCGGGAACTGAAGAATTGAAATCCATTTGAATTGTGATCCACTATCAGGTACACGGCAAAACTACTCGTCTAAGTTAACCGCTTAGATTGAACACTTATACTGATAAACCCCCAATACTTTTGTTCACAACTTTACAACAATGTACGCAACAATAGTTTGAATCCTACCGACTGCACCAAATAAGGATTCGATACTCACACGTCCAAAAAAATGAAATTTATTTAGTCCAAAATACAAAATTTACATGTCACTTTAAATACCAAAAAAACACCGACGTGAAATGACAATGGCTATTTATTTGTTTTTAATTGATTAGTCAGATTTTATATCCGGTCAATTGTGATTCGACGTGCGTTGCTGATTTTACAATTTACAATTAAAAAAATTATTATTTTACTACAAAATTTATTTTATAAAATATCAACTGCTTCGATAAACCACTGGGTAATTATTTAGAACTATGGCCACTTATTTTTGGCTACAAAAACAAAACTAACTGTCCGATTTTAATGATTTTTGTTTTTAATTGTCGGGCATTGCATACTAAAACACGATAACTATACAGAAAAATCTGGTAAACTCTTGTTAGTTTCTTATTAATAGAAATCACATTCCTTGACAAACCGTCTTACTGATTATATCGTTGATTATTTAACAATAACAAGCTTAAGATTGTTTATTAATTTATTATTACAATTAAAATTAATTATTTTTCTATATTGTTACACAAGTAATTGCAATTAAATAGAAAAAAAAGTACTTAAAAACATATAGTGTATACACACCTGGGGAGAAAACCCAGGTGTGTATTTTAAAATGTCACAAAAGACCAAATTACAAATGGAAGGTGTATCCACCGACACATTTAAAACTTATAATCGAAAAAGAATTGCATCCTTGGGAAATATTGGGAATGCTGTTGCATCTACTTCAAAGACTCACACCACAACTAAAAAAATGAAGGCAATTTATGATAAAACTGAAATTACCATCCGAACAAGTAACCGATTTTCATCGTTAGACAAAAATTCGAATAACGAAGAAGAAGATGAAGATATTATTAGAAGACATCTGA
The DNA here is from genome assembly GCA_035578155.1 of Brachynemurus nebulosus. Taxonomy (NCBI): domain Eukaryota; kingdom Metazoa; phylum Arthropoda; class Insecta; order Neuroptera; family Myrmeleontidae; genus Brachynemurus; species Brachynemurus nebulosus. The sequence goes on from JAPWDM010000002.1 coordinate 16,353,754, forward strand.
ATGTAAGCGAAGAAATCTCTACAACTACAATAACTTCTAAAAAGATTCCACCAATAGTAGCCTACACCTATATTAAAAATCATATGGAGACAGTTAAGCAAATTAAGGAATTAATAACAGATGATATTGACTTCAAATACAAAACAAACAGAATGTTAGTATTTCCTAAAAATGAAAACGGCCACAAAACGATATGTGAGATCTTAAAAAATTCGAACTTTGAATACCATACATATACTCTATCAGGATCTAAACCATTAACTCTTGTACTGCGAGACATTGCTCCAAGTATCACAGAAGAAGAAATAACTCAAAACTTGGTGGCTCAAAATATGAAAGTAACAAAAATCAAACAAATGTTCAAACTAATTGATGGTATAAAGAAAAATCTACCTATCTATGTTATCAACTTTAACCCAGGCACAAATATAAGTGATGTCTTATTGATAAGAAAAGTTTATGATTTTAAAGCAAAATGGGAAAAATATCGCAATAATCGCGAAATTATGCAGTGTTACAGATGTCAATCTTTCGGTCACACAGCACCAAATTGCAATCAAATACTTCAATGTGTAAACTGTTCCGAAAATCACGATATTAAAGTGTCCTTTTAGTGAAACAGATCAAACAGTTCAATATAAATGATGTGGAGGTTCCCATCGAGCTAGTGATAAAATTTGTGAGCATTATAAAAAACAGTTGGATATTAAAAGAAGTAAAATGTCTCACATTAATAGCACAAGGTATGTGTATAATAGAGATCATTTTCCAGATTTATCAAGTAGACCCAATAATAACGTTCACATAAATTCTACATCAACTTGGCCGAACTACGGGCCTGCTAACCAAAAATTACAAACCGATAATAATAATAATATTAAAAATAATATATTTTCAGGTTTAATTAGTTTTATTTAATTAGAAAAAATGTTTAATGTATCTAAAATATTTAATGTTCTTAAGTCACTGCCTGCTAAATTACGTAATCAAAATGATACATTTAGTAAAATTATGATACTAATAGAAAGTTATAAACTTACACGGAGTTTAAAAAAGTTTTTCAATTCAGAATTTAGAAATTTTTTTCTTCAAAATTAAAGAATTTTATTTTAATTAATACAAAATAATCGTAGGGCACGTAAGTAGTGGCTTTTGGAGAGTTGAGAGCCACTCCTTGCAGGAGCCGTACGTATAACATACCCTTCGTGAATACGTATATATAGTGATAGCGTACTCTTTGAGGGGTGGTACGTACAGAGTACATGTAGAATACTTTGCTACCTAACTTTCGTCAGCAGCTGAATGAGTGATGAAACAATATTCTGTTCAACTGAGTTTTCCCTGGGATCAAGTTTAATGTTACAAGAAGGGTTCATTATAGTAAAAATTGTCAATTTCAGTTAGTGAATCGCTCAAAAAATCGGGGGTGGGGAGGTGGCCCCGAAATGCCCATAATGCTACTACTTCGATTCATCAAAAATGAAGACAGTTTTGGAATTAGAAATTGGATACATATCATTGCCGGCAATGATATGTATCAAAAGATGCCAAAGGGAGCAGTCAACAAGTTATATTCACTTTAGTTAAAATAACAAAATTAACGTGAATTGTCCTGCAGTATACATAAGGACATCTGTCCGCCTTTTAGTTGAATCTAATTACATAATCAAATTTAGCACCTGACCAGTCAACCAGTCTAATAAAGCAACATAATTAACGTGAATTGTTCTAATGTAAGCAGACTAAATGTCCTTGGCCGCGAAATGTTGTGGATGGATAATCATATGTTAGCACAGTAATAGAATTTTACGTTCCATGTATTACTGCAATACAATCGCAAGACATATTTTTTTAATTACATATGTTATAATTTTATGCAATGGTAGGGATAGTATTCTCTTTAACAAAAAATTCCAACGTAATGCTTTATGCAGATTTAGCAATTTCTATTTAAGAATATAATTTCATTTCCACTGATCTTTATATAGCGAACGTCTCAGCTATGTAATTTATATACTGTTTTCGTTTTTTTTCTACTTAATCATTTTTTTATAAGATGTTGTATCGACCTAGTCGTATGCTAATATTTATGAGACTATAATTTTAAAATATTTTTTGTATTAACTGCATAGGTTAGTTTTTAATTGTTATTTTGAATTATTTTAGTATTGCTATATAGTATTACTCAGTTAGGAAATAAGATTAGCGTGTAAAGAATTAATAAAAATAGATAATATACTATTTATAGGTAAGTAGAATTTATTTAATGTAAATATTTTTTTTTTGTGAATGAAAATAATGTTACAAAATTTTCTAATTTTTTTAGGTAATACTAAAATGAACGTTAAAGATTTAAGTGATAATGAATCCATCGATGCGGAGGATTCCTTTGAATCAATTTATTCCTTTGCCAGCGCTATGGAAAATATATATATATATATATATATATATATATATATATATATATATATATATATATATATATATATATATATATATATATATATATATATAGACAGCAGTTTAGATATAAGTATTGCGATGCAAAGACGTATATGTCATGGCAAAATCCGAAAAATGCATGCTAAATTTTTAATACAGAATTGGTATTTGAACAAATACCGGGTGTTTCAAGCAACTAAGAACGTATAAATTTTAACCCTGGGAAAATTTGTTATGTTCAAGGGGTGTTTTGTTTTATTATTATTAAATATTTAGCACAATTTTTAAATATTATCGCGTCAAAATAATGTTTAGAAGTTATTAAAAGACAATAGCAGTTACAAGACGTAAATAATAAAAAATTATATATAAAATATTTCTAATTGTAAGTAACGAATTGAAAATGTAAACTAATACTTTAAGAATAAATATGTATACAAGGTGGAAAGTAAATAACTCTCATCGTTTTTAAAAAGCGACTCAAAGCCGAAAAATGAATGAAAGCGGTACACTAAATATACGTTCAATATTTTTAATAAAAATATTGAACGTATGTAATAAAACCCCTCTCCATTCGTCATTTTCATGTTAGAATTCCTTAAACACATTTTTTTGTGTGTGTTACATGTTTAGCAAATGCTAGCTAACAATATTCATCGCAGTGTGTCTACTCAAAATATGAGAATTCCCCAAACACATTTAAATAACAGCATTTTGAATAGTTCAAAAAAATACACATTACATAGTTCGTAATTAGTTCGTTGTAAGAATAATCACTTCGACGATCTTTTTTAACGAATTGTTTAAGGACTGTGGTATGTAAGAAATAATAACACTCACATAATTTTAAAATATTTTATTAAATAATTAACTTTGGTATACAAGCTATTGGAAAAGTTACACTATTGGTTTAGTTTACAACTCATAAAATGTTAAAAGTTTATTTTAAAGGCTCCTATAGGGTCGTAAATATAACCATTTAGCCGCAATTTTTTCATCACCATCGTCGGCGATTCGCCAAAATGACACCAAAGTTATACCAAATTACACCAAAAATACACCAAACATACACCAAAAATACACCAAGTAACACCAAATTACACCAAAAATATACCAAATGACACCAAAATTACACCAAATAACACCAAAAATACACCAAATAACACCAAAATTACACCAAAAAATACACCAAATAACACCAAAAATACACCAAATAACACCAAAAATACATTAAATAACACCAAAATTACACCAAATTACACCAAATTACACCAAAAATACACCTAAGAGTCACTCCCAAATGAGTCACTCCCAAAGAGTCACTCCCAAAAGAGTCACTCCCAAAGAGTCACTCCAAAAAGAGTCACTCCAAGGAGTCACTCCCAAAAGAGTCACTCCCAGAGAGTCACTCCGAATTGAGTCACTCCCAAAGAGTCACTCCCAAAAGAGTCACTCCCAAAGAGTCACTCCCAAATGAGTCACTCCCAAAGAGTCACTCCATAGGTATATAAGACTCAACCCGCGGAATCTTTAGTCAGTCGAGTTCAGTTCAGTTATTCGTAAACACGTTGCAATCGTAACACTGTTAAGCTATGCATAGTTGTGAATTTTGTGGTTTGAAATTTTCGCGGAAGTTTAATCTTTCGCGTCATTTAAGAACTAAACATAATTTGTCTGAGAATGATAAAAAGGATGAAAATGGAATAAGTCAATTTGAAGATTCCACGAATCAGTCAGTAAATAATGGGACACACGTGAACAGCGCGCAGAAGAGGAGACTTTCAATACAAAGTGAATCGTCGAAATGTAATGATGAAGATGATGATGGTGAAACCGACTATAGCTTTGAAGCAAGAAATGACATTGAAGGAAAGGAAGTTAAAGCACCAGTATTTCAAAATCAACACGAAGATGACACAGATTTATGTAAAAGAAACTTGAATACTTTTAATGAAAGTATGATGGCTGCAGCAAAAGCAATCAAAAAGAAATTCAATTCTTTAAAAAACTCACATAATATTCTACAATCTGTGAATGACGAAGATAATCGATCTAACGAAGAAAAGCATTTACCATCGCCTGATAACTACAAAGAAACAAGTTTTACTCCAAAAATGGCTGGTCTCTTGCAAACTGCTCTAGACATATTAATGATCAAAGAGCTTCAGAACGCATGCGCAACGGACGAAGCACAAGAAGATAAAAATTCAGAAGAAAAGGAACAACCTTCCACATTAAATTCAATAAATGGAGAAGCTAAACGTGTGAAGTATGATGAAAACGCTAACCTTCATAATGATCATTCGAACCCTGTTGATGAAGAAGAATATTTTGATGATCCGAACCATTTAGTCGATGAACTAAGACGTTTAGCGACTCAGACGCAAATTGGAGAAGAAATGGTTAATACTATGTGCAATTTAAAGGAAAGGCATCATATTGTAAATCCCAGCTTTGCGGATTATATCGAAAATGAGAAAAAACGAAGCCATTTTAATAATTTAAAGAAAAGTGACATTGGGAGGCGAATTACCTCGATAACTCGGAAATTGGAAAAGCATGATATTATTGAACCAGTGTTAAATATGTATCAAATGATGACGGAGACAGCGATGAAAAAACATCTGCTAGCGACAATGAAGATACTGCGAGCGAAGGAGAATCTGATGATGACGAGAATACAGTCGCCGACGATGGTGATGAAAAAATTGCGGGTAAAGAGTTATATTTACAACCCTATAGGAGCCTTTAAAATAAACTGTTAACATTTTATGAGTTGTAAACTAAACCAATAGTGTAACTTTTCCAATAGCTGTATACCAAAGTTAATTATTTAATAAAATATTTTAAAAATTATGTGAGTGTTATTATTTCTTACATACCACAGTTCTTAAACAATTTTAGTAATTCGTTAAAAAAAGATCACCGAAATGATTGTTCTTACAATGAACTATCCAACGTATATTTTCAGAGCTATTAAAATGGGTAATGTTTTTACTTGCTCCTGAATAAAGGCAATTAAATTGCATTGTCCTATTAACATTCTGGTGCGATAGAACATATGTGTAAACTATGTAATTCTTACAAATAAGTATTTACCCATATTATTAATGATTTGTTAATTTGAAATATCGTTTGAACAGTAATGATGTAAAACTGTTAAACAGGAAAGGGTTAATTAATTGAATTCAGCTTAATCCCGAAAAAATATTCCTATGGTTTTAGAGTCTACAGGAGGCTTTGAGTCGCTTTTTAAAAACGATGAGAGTTATTTACTTTCCACCCTGTATACATATTTATTCTTAAAGTATTAGTTTACATTTTCAATTCGTTACTTACAATTAGAAATATTTTATATATAATTTTTTATTATTTACGTCTTGTAACTGCTATTGTCTTTTAATGACTTCTAAACATTATTTTGACGCGATAATATTTAAAAATTTTGCTAAATATTTAATAATAATAAAACAAAACACCCCTTGAACATAACAAATTTTCCCAGGGTTAAAATTTATACGTTCTTAGTTGCTTGAAACACCCGGTATTTGTTCAAATACCAAGTCTGTATTAAAAATTTAGCATGCATTTTTCGGATTTTGATTTTATTTATCTTTTTACCTTTAAAGATATTTTTTTTATTAAAATATTACATATGTATTTCTAAATCACTCAATATATGTAATGTTCTTATTTATCTCTGAATACCCCACGGGAGAGTTTTAAGTTTATGGTTGGGATGCCATGAACCAAATCGTTCATCGTCATTTGTTAGTGTAACCTTATTTTTAACAGTCACTAACGTCTTAAGACTTAAAATTTTTTCATCATCATTTTTTGGCAAACTTGTTAATATATGTATAGACATGACATAGTATATAATCAGAAATATCGTGAAGTCAGATTATGATTTTGTTAAATTTTTTAATAAATAAAACACATTTTTATAAATTATAATAATATACAATACATATTGGAGTGCGACAATATGAGAAAAAACGCTTATTTAGCATTGATAAAATAATTTCGTATTTAAGATGAATTGCTATTACAGTCTTTTACAAAAAGTAGAGGTCATATAATACCTATAGATATATTTAACTAATTTTTTTAACAATAGCAAGTAATAAATTTTTTTTTGATAAAAATAGCTATAAATTTTTTTAGATAAGTTATACAATATTAAAAGGAAAATTTTCTTAAAATATACGGAATATTGTGCTATTAATTTAAGACTAAAAAAATATTATGAGAAGAAATTAATGTTTCAAAACTGTTTCAAATTCTTAATATTCAGTTTCAAAAATATTAAGAAATATGATTATTTATAAATATATTTATATTGTAGAATATGATTTTTAACGGTGTAGAAACCCTTACTTTTGACAGATATAAATAGATCATACAATTTTGATATATCGATTTTTTATTTTTGTACCGTATAAATGTAACTCATTGTATATTATCATTTTATCATACACAAATTAAAATAAAAATACATATACAGAATGATATATTTTTCTAAAAATTACAAGCTAGCAAAAATCTACCTATGAATAAAAACTAACCTTTTCTACTCATAGTCATCCTATATTTAAAATTATGTGAATTTTTACATTTGCACCAAGTTTAAGGTATAATATTAAAAATTAATTTGATTTATTTTTTATGTAGGGATGGGTGTGAATAAAAAGATCTGTTTTTCTTTTAAAAAATGTTTTATTAAGTATAGATTAAAAAAAGAAAAAAGAAAAAAAACAGGTACATTATTAAAAATTTATTAACTGGCGAAATACAATAATCACTTTTTATCATGTAAGCATGATTTTTTACAAAAATACTGAAATTTTTCTATTTAATTTTAGAAATACAAAATACAAAATATAAAAAATACAAAATTTACTGGACATATCAAATAAAGTTTATAACTTAGAAAACATAATGTTGTCTTTTGTTGTCAGTTGTATTTGTCTTTGAGGTATTAATATAGAATTTCGAAGATTGAATTTATTACTCTTCATTACGTCCTAAATTATTACCATTAATTTCACTCTCGTCGCTTTTAAACCCTAAGTCACTATTGTTTTTATCCGCACCACTCACAAATCCTAAATCACTTTCACTTTCACTTATAAAGTCTTCATCTCTATCAATTTTCCTTCCACCTTCGACGTATATACAATATTATCACTAAATCAGCGTCAGTAGACCGACGCCTTAATTGCTCGATTGTAAGTTCACAATCTTAATATTCATGCCATATACGTCTTTGCATCGTAATACTTATATCTAAACTGCTGTCTATATATATATATATATATATATATATATATATATATATATATATATATATATATATATATATATATATTTTCCATAGCGCTGGCAAAGGAATAAATTGATTCAAAGGAATCCTCCGCATCGATGGATTCATTATCACTTAAATCTTTAACGTTCATTTTAGTACTACCTAAAAAAATTAGAAAATTTTGTAACATTATTTTCAGTCAAAAAAAAAAATATTTACATTAAATAAATTCTACTTACCTATAAATAGTATATTATCTATTTTTATTAATTCTTTACACGCTAATCTTATTTCCTAACAGAGTAATACTATATAGCAATACTAAAATAATTCAAAATAACAATTAAAAACTAACCTATGCAGTTAATACAAAAAATATTTTAAAATTATAGTCTCATAAATATTAGCATACGACTAGGTCGATACAACATCTTATAAAAAAATGATTAAGTAGAAAAAAAACGAAAATAGTATATAAATTACATAACTGAGACGTTCGCTACATAAAGATCAGTGGAAATGAAATTATATTCTTAAATAGAAATTGCTAAATCTGCATAAAGGATTACGTTGGAATTTTTTGTTAAAGAGAATACTATCCCTACCATTGCATAAAATTATAACATATGTAATTAAAAAAATATGTCTTGCGACTGTATTGGAATAATACATGGAACGTAAAATTCTATTACTGTGCTAACATATGATTATCCATCCACAACATTTCGCGGCCAAGGACATTTAGTCTGCTTACATTAGAACAATTCACGTTAATTATGTTGCTTTATTAGACTGGTTGACTGGTCAGGTGCTAAATTTGATTATGTAATTAGATTCAACTAAAAGGCGGACAGATGTCCTTATGTATACTGCAGGACAATTCACGTTAATTTTGTTATTTTAACTAAAGTGAATATAACTTGTTGACTGCTCCCTTTGGCGTCTTTTGATACATATCATTGCCGGCAATGATATGTATCCAATTTCTAATTCCAAAACTGTCTTCATTTTTGATGAATCGAAGTAGTAGCAATATGGGCATTTCGGGGCCACCTCCCCACCCCCGATTTTTTGAGCGATTCACTAACTGAAATTGACAATTTTTACTATAATGAACCCTTCTTGTAACATTAAACTTGATCCCAGGGAAAACTCAGTTGAACAGAATATTGTTACATCACTCATTCAACTGCTGACGAAAGTTAGGTAGCAAAGTATTCTACATGTACTCTGTACGTACCACCTCTCAAAGAGTACGCTATCACTATATGTACGTATACACGAAGGGTATGCTATACGTACGGCTCCTGCAAGGAGTGGCTCTCAACTCTCCAAAAGCCACTACTCACGTAACAATATAGAGAACGCCAACGATACCGGTTGGCACGAAGGTCTTCTTTATAAAATTATTAAGCTGAATTTTCCTAAATACATGTTGTATTTAATCAAATCATATTTAACAAACAGAAAATTTTCTGTTTTTGTAAATGGTACATATTCAGCTGAACTTGACATCTTATCTGGAGTCCTTCAAGGTTCCATTCTTGGACCTGTACTATTTAACACTTATATAAATGATTTACCTAAATTTAAAGATATAAACACTGCTTTGTATGCAGACGATACTGCTTTATATTGCAGTTCCTGGCGAGTTTATGTCTTGTCGAAAAGGCATTTTCCTTGATGCGAAATTAAACTTCACTGATCACATAAATGAAATTAAGGCTAAAACGTTATCCATCATAATTACTTATTTATTACATGATAATAAGACCGGTAATGACTTATGCCTGCCCTGTTTAGAGTTTTACTTGCGCCACAAACCTATAAAAGCTGCAAACAGTACAAAATAGAGCTCTACGTATAGTAGGAAATTATCTGAAATTTTACAACTCCAGGATCATACATAATGAACTAGCAGTGACTTACATTAAAGAATTTATTAAAAAAACTAACTACAAAGTTTTTTCAAAAATGTAGAACTCATGATAATGATTTAATTAAAAACACAGACAGCTATAACTTACAAGAATTACATAACGAATATAAAAAAAATATAAACATAAAAGAGTCAAACACATATTGTTGTAACCAAATAAATTATGTAATTAAATGGAAATTAACAAACAAAAATAAAAATTTTTCATAACTAAAAATCAAATAGTATACAAAGTTGGGTTTTTTTATCTTGCACTTACTCTGAGATGTTCCCAGAGTGAAATTCGGGATTTTGATGAAGCTTCGCTGGTGTGTAGAATATCGAATATGAGTAACCAAATGTACACATGGCTAAATTACCAATTAAGTTAGTACTGAAAAATATATGAATCATTATCGGAAAGTAAAAATCTACATTTTCATGATGAAAATAAACATAAAAATAAAAACATATTGAACGTATTTGCAATCAATAATAATGCAATATTTTTTTCTTCCTCTTATGACTTGGATACCACACATATTTTGAAAAAATGCAAAAACGCGTATCCCCTAATTTTTGGTGCACTTTCTATTTATGATAGCAAAAATTTGATGCATTGAACCATTCAGGCTGTACAGTTACAGGCTGTTCAGAATGATGTTACATTAATATATATATATATATATATATATATATATATATATATATATATATATATATATATATATATATATATATTAATGTAACATCATTCTAATTCTTATTAGAATGTTACTCATTAATGAATACAGAATCTAATTATAAAATAATTTATCAGCATTGGAAAAAATTTGCTTAATCAGCAGAAATCACTGTATATCATTTTAATATTGATACATATTTATATCTGAGTAAAGAACGCAAGTTATTTCTTGATATTTTAACCAGTATAAAATTTCAAAATTTTCGGTTTTAATTATTACAATTTAAACACGTTGTTTAATATAAAAATTGTACCGGCGCATTGAGTTGCTAAATTTTTGTAGATTACTATATTAGAGAATTCACATGTAAAATCAAAATTTCTATATACTTTAATAAATATTTTAGTATACAAGATGTGTTATGAAATATGCTTTTAATACACTCTAATAATAAATATCATTAGATTTTTTTCAGTACTTTTATAGGTTAACGAAAGAAACTTCTTGCCATAAAAAATAGGGGAATTCAGGGTAACAATATATATATATATATATATATATATATATATATATATATATATATATATATATATATATATATATATATATATATATATATGTAGATATTAAGATAATTTTCAGTTGATCTATGAATTTTGCTAGAATAGTTTTATGCGACACTCAAATTATAAAATGTTGCACACCATAAGAAACAATATTTTTTATAACTCGTTAAAATTCCCAGAACTTTTGTTAGCCAATTAAAAAATTACTAACGCTGTAGGTTAAATGTTAATTACTTTTCGTAAACATAAACTTTTAATCGTAAATATCTCGTAAACAGTGCGTCGTAGCGAAAAAATAACGAAATTTTTGAATGCTTAAGCGAAGCAAGTTATGGCTATTCCAAATGTATTGCGACTGTTAAAAATTACTTTTCGTTATCGAAAATTATCGATGTCTAATTACTTGTCACAAATTGATTATAATTGGTTAATTTAGGCTCTATTAGTTGACAACCCTACCTTAAGTTACTCTTTAACCTAACTGTTTCACTACTAATATTGCTTTGATATCATCACAGTGTGATTTGCCGAAAATGTAGTCAATTTTCACAATTTTTTTTCGGATGGATAGGATGGGGGAATGAGGATGAATTTTTTTACGATAAATACCACTATTTAACAATACAAAAGTATATTTTTTATTTATTTTTTATAATTATTATAATTTTTTGACAAAAGTGTCTTTAAAAAATACCGACATTCGGTGCCCACAATTGCGGCCGCAGCTTTTATCTGAAAAAAAAAAAATCAAATGGATTGTCAATCTGTAGGTCAGCCGCTATGTTACTATGGGAGCTTCTTTTGAAATTTAAAAATTATTGTCACCACGCAAACATAATGTTTGTTTTATGTCTGAATGTCTGAATTAAAATTATCTATTATTGATAATCTTAATTCTGAATTAAAATTATCTATTGTTGATAATTTTAAGGATGTGGCTATTTATACATACAGTATGTATAATCAATTGGCTATTTATACATACAGTATGTATACGCAATTGGCTATTTATACATACAGTATGTATGCGAAATTGGCTATTTATACATAATTATGATAATTATTATATGTATACTGAATTGGCTATTTAAACATGAAGTATGTATACGCAGTTGGCTACTTATACATACTGATTGAATGCGTTATTATTACAATTAATATTTTTATAATAACTACACCATTATAATAATCTAATACCTCCGATTGAGCTGATGTTTGTTTTTTTTTTTTACATAATCTTTTTGGCTTAAGAAGTTATCCCCTAAACGAATTTTTGGCGACGCGGACCGGTACCGTATTTTTCAACCCTTCGAATGTCTAAGTTTAGGGGTTACTAAAAGTTTTCCGTTACCGTAGCAACAAAAATTAAACACAGATTCTTATGGAACTTGGTGAGTAGCACAAAAAAGAAAGAACGAATTTTTTCGATATTTTCCTTAGTGATATTACGTGTCAAATTTTTAAAACTTACTATATTGAATAGACAATTACGGTAGGTATATTACGGCATTTATTGATAGAAGTAAGTGGAAAATGGACCGGACGGCATCACTGACACTTCATTTTCAGGCAAAGGGTAATTAAATAATTTTGAAGCGATTACACGCCAAGGCCTATTTGTAAATAATTACCCTTTGCCTAAGAATGAGGCTTCATTGGTGATGTCCCGTTCATTTTTCACTTATTTCTGTGAATAAAAATCAAAATATTTTAATTAAATTCATAAAAATTGATGCTATGTATATGTGTATGTGTATAATATACAATCCATTATCTCATTATAGTAAGTTTTAGAAATAAGACACGTATTATCTCGAAAACTAAACAGGGTATCGAAAAACTTTGTTCTTCCTTTTTTCTTCCACTGATCAAATTCTATAAGAATCTGCCTCTAGTTTTTATCACCATAATAACGGAAACCTTTTTTTAGTTGTGTCTGTATTCAATGGATTAAAAAAATACATTTTCGATCAACGTTTCTAAAAATTAATTTAGAAAATAATTTCTTATTGTTAAGTCAAAAAGAGTATATAAGAAAAACATTTAGTTAAGTCGGAGGGTATCCGATAGTACATTTGCCTATTTATATCTCATATACTAATTTTTGCTAATTTAAACCCTCAGATTATGCAACTTCCGGTTCGCGTCGCAAAAATCCGTTTAAGGGATAACTTCTTAAGCTAAAAAGATTATGGAAAATTCAATCGGTGGTACCCGAGAAATTCGTTATTATTTGAATTGATAAATTCGTTATTGTAAGTTATTTTACTGTCACCAATGGAAAAGTCCATTTTAATACGCGCACCACGAAATTTGTATGATATTTTTTTGGAAAATACGGTAATTATGTATAAGTAGCCAACTGCGTGTACATATTGCATATTTAAACAAGATATTTCATATACATACTGTATGTATAAATAGCCAATTTCGTATACATACTGTATATATAAATAGCCAATTGCGTATACATACTGTATGTATAAATAGCCAATTGCGTATACATACTGTATGTATAAATAGCCACATCCTAATTTTAATTCAGAGAAGTCAGAGTTTACATATTATTTATATAGATGTCACTGCTGTGGATATTTCGTATAACTATTTTACCGACAGTGACACTCGTGAGACTCATACAATCACAGATTATGCAATATGATGTAGATGATGTAGATGACACTGCTATATAGTTAGCAGACCAAAAATTCCTTTTTAACTGGAAATATTTTTAATCGATTGGGAATCACATGCACCATATATAATGGACGGCTAACTTATATGGGAAGAATTGCCATAATTGGCCACGAAAATGGCATATATTAGGCTTTCTTTTTTCACCACTCGTGGCGTTAATATTCTTTAGATACTGATGTGAATATAGCGAATATAGTGGCTACGCGACGTTGGCGCCACGACAATTTTTTTTTTCTTTTTTAAATCAATTTCTAAATTAACGTGTGATAGCTTAAAAAATTGCCCTTTAAATGCCCTTTCCAAATATAAAATTGCCTCAGCTGTATCTTTTAGCAATAATAAGTTATCATTATATATATTATTTAAACATTTTGACATATAATTTAGCATTAAAACAATAAAAAAAGTTTTTTAATCATCAAAATATTTTTTCCTAATACTCTTAAATTTACCCCATCGAAGCGCCAAATTCTTTTTTGATTTAATTATATAATTAGAGAGAAAAAAATTAAAAACATCAAAAAAGAAAAAAAATTTCGAGGCGCTAGCTTCACTTAGCTGAATATAGTAACATTAAACGGATAAAACAGAATGTAAATACAGTACTTATTCTCAAATGGAAACACGTCGGGACTGGGGAAGTGAGTGTTTCCATTTGAGAATCATCAATATCAGTTGATGATATTTAATAATAAGGAAATACATAGAAATTACATATGTATGAAATAAACTCTTATAGTTTAAATTACTTTATACGGCGGATATCCAATGGTACTGACTCCGATTTTACATAGTGACGTCAGGGAATTATATAATATACAATGTAAATGATATGACGCAAAATAAAAATTGTTAAGTTTTTTTTAAAAACGATCGACAAACCCACTTTATAACTGAGTTGAACATTGAAAAAGATTCCAGAATATTCTATTCAAAAGCTAACAAAGATATAGAAGCTCGCGTTTCCATTTGGGAGTGTTTCCATTTGAGTATAAGTACTGTACCGCTTTGGTATCTAAATCACACGAATGCCCTCTTATATTTAGACACATTTTTGAATACATTGACTTTGACGTCCATTATATATGGTCCATGGGGAATCATTTCGGAAAATTTAGGAATATAATCTTTTTATTTAGGACATTATAATTAGTGAGTAATTAATTAGTCTTTTTTAACGTATAGTTAGCAGACCATGAAAATAAAAAATATTTTGTTTTACGTGAAATGGCGGCAAAATTCAAACACTACTGAGCTGTGTTCAGAAATGAAAGGTGAAGGTGGAATATGTTTCGATAGAGTAACTGTTGGCTTAACTAAGAGGGAGGGGGGCAACCGCAGTTGTAGTCCCGATGCCCAGACCTGAAGAAGGAGTCCGTAGATAAAGGATCCAGGAAAAAGCAAAAAGAACTTGTTGTGAAAAGGTAGGGTATTATTTGTGGTCGTCTTATTTGCGGTCAAATGCAAAAATTGTCTTATTTATGGTCCAAAATTTTAATAATAGGTGGATTTTTGAGGACAAGGAAGTTTAAAAGTTAACTATATAGCAGTGTCATCTACATCATCTACATATTATTGCATGATCTGTGATTGCATGATTCTCACGAGTGTCACTGTCAGAAAACAATCTTACGAAATATCCACAGCAGTGACATCTATATAAATAATATATAAATCCATTAAAATATATTACAACTGATCATAGTCAATGTGTACATCCATCCACCCATGATTATGTTTTCGTAACTATGGAGCAGTCTGTTGATCTCTTTCACTCAAACCACAAACCCGAATTGGTGATTTAAAAGTGTAATGTTGTAGTGTGTAGTCATCATTGTAATACTTTTTACCAGAATCAAACTTCAGTATAGCCAATTCTTGTATAAAATAACTTGTTCTCGTTGTACTTTAAAATCCTTTAATGTCAATAATCGCAACGTTGGTCATTGTAATGGTGAAGTCTGAAATTAGAATGATCGGATTTGAGCGTTACTTTATGGTATTCCATATTTGTAAATAATAAACAAATACTTTACTTTGCAAAATACCACTTTTATTTTTGAAACTGCGACAATCTGTTTGAAAATGAACTAACGGTTCGAAATAATATTGTCACAGTTTCAAAAATAAAAGTGGTATTTTGCAAAGTAAAGTATTTGTTTATTATTTACAATAATGATCGGCTTGAATATCGAATACGCTGTTTTTCTTTTTTATTTACTAATTTACATTCCATCGTTTCTACCTAAAACAAATACATACTTATTTTTCCAAAAATTATTTAAAATTATTCATAATAACATAATGCATATTAGAGATTATTGCACAAAGTTGCATTCTTAATCTGCTCCAGTATGTTTGGAAATTATTAATCATTATGATTGTTAATAAAACCTTGGAAAATTCGTTCGTATATCATTATCTGATTAGTAATTAGCAGGGCTGGGAACTATTTAAAATGATTTCATTTTAAATATGGATTTAAAATACAAAATGGCATTTTGCATTTTATATTTTAAGTAAGTTCGGTTAAACCATTTTCCATTTAAAATGAAAATGCATGCATACTCAAATTTATGTATATATTTGTGATAGCTATGACTCATATTAATCATAGAACTCGAATTGAATGCAATCTGACAAATTGTAAGTTAAATATAAGTTGATTTAATTGACTCATATTTTTTATAACTCGAGTTGTAATGTCAGTTGGGTTAAAGTTACTAGTTCTCTCAAGTCAAACTTTTCTGATTCAACTTGTGTACTATTCTCTTTAAGACAAGTCGATAAGAAATGTTTTGGTATTTCGAGTAGATGATTTTCATAGTTTTGAAGTCGTAGTTGTAGCGTAGTCAAAGCTTGAGTATGTCAAGACTGAATTACATTTTACAATATTTTTGAGTAACAATATTTCAAGAGTTAAATTTCGTTTTCATATCATGCAAACTTTATAAAATTTTCTGAAAAAACTATCCTTATTTAATTTCAGTACGTTTGACATTTTAACTTTTTTTATATAAAGAGTTTTCCAAAGTGTCAATATAAATAATGATAAAAAATTAATAGAATAAAGTTAAAGAAAGCATTTTGCATTTTATAATCCATTTTAAATAGCTATTTTCCATTTTCTATTTTAAATATGTTCAGCAAAACCATTTACCATTTTGTATTTTAAATGCATTTTTGGAAACCATTTTCCATTTTCTATTTTAAATGGTTTCTATGAACCATTTTTCCTAGCCCTGGTAATTAGTAATAAATCATCACTCTTCAAATAATGATATAAAAGAAGTAAGACTGAAATCATTACGTTAGTTTTTATTCAACTACTATGAAGTAAATACATCTGTTACGAAGTTCCATTATTGTGAAAAATTTTTTCAATGCGGTAAAATAATTTGACCGACAAAATGTTTAAACGTAGTAAATGTAACCTTATGCGGCAAGGTGTTCAATAGACGATTTAATTACAAACAACATAAGCCAAAATATCAACCACAATAAAAGTAAACGCAACAACGAATACAAAAATGGATAGGAATAAAGCATTGGAAGTGGATACAACAATGAAAATAATAGAATACCCCTATCGCAGCATCTGCATAACATAGCGAATTTCCAAATATTGGGCACTGGCGGTCTCATCTAAGACCTGTATCCATTTAAAATAGTTAAGCTTTCTAAGAGTAAAAGAATTTTTAAAATCGGCTGGGTAATTAGTTTTGGTATTTCTGAGACCCAAGAACCCGAATGGACTTTGCGCAGCATAGTTGTATCCATCTAAAATAATTTAGTTCTCTAGCAGTGAGAAAATTTTCAGAATCGGTTCGATAGCTTATTTCTGGCGTTTTCGGATCTGCAAGATCCCGATGGACCTCATTAAAACATTAACTCGACCGTATATTCTAGGCGGACATTATTTAAGGACAGTTGTGAACCTCAGATAACACAACCTGTACCTATCTAAAATAGTTTACCTCTGTAATAATTTTTCTTCGTCGTTTCAACGATGTAAAAATCGAACTGCCTAATGATAGGATCGAATGATAAAAATGGCCAGAAAACCTATTTCTGGGCATCCGATGTGTCTAGCTGACGAATTTAGCCGAACCAATCCGGATAAATATTTAATTACGTATATTTTATATTTTTATTCGAAAAAATTCTTTCAAATTTGATAAAATGTTATATATATATATATATATATATATATATATATATATATATATATATATATATATATATATATATATATATATATAATTTTAGTGAATATCATTTTCGTATTCTAGGGACCTCAAAACATATTTCTGTTATAGTCTCCGCCTCAGGTTGCGTCATGAGAACGGCCGTAAAAGCTGAATGTCGAGTTTTCGAAATTCGCTAAAACGGTATATGTTTGAGGAGAATTAATTTACAAATAAAACAATAAGACTGAACAAAGAACTTTGAAAAAAATAAAACAAGTTCGTTTATGCGGAAATTTGCTTTGGCCGTATTGCGAAATTCCGGAAGCAGAAATTACAACAACGAAAGCAAACACAGTAATAAATACGAACCCAACAGTACATACAAAAATCGAAGGGAACTCAGCAATGGAAATGAACAGTAAAATCGATACAACTATCACATAACAATAATAATAGTAATTACCTATACTGTGATGTTAACGCCGATCGCAGACGATATGCTATCCTACCTAACTGACAGTGGCGGTTATTCTAGGTATGCGGGGTAGGCGCCGCATACCCAAGCTCTTTTGAATACGATAAAAATAAAAAATATTAAAACAATGTTCTAATTTTATTTAATATTAGGATACAAAACATGCTACACATTTTATATATATATATATATATATATATATATATATATATATATATATATATATATATATATATATATATATATATATATATATACATATATATTGTAATTATTGTGTATACATGTTTATGTCTACTCAAATTCATATTTTATCAAATTGTACTTCTGTATTTTATGTGTATACATTATAATATGTATTCAGTACGGGCGGTATGCTCTAAGTTCTGTTGCCTATCAGTGTAAGATTTTGACGTGGATGTGTGTGTGAAATATGTACCTACATACCTACTCTTTTACCTATATTTATATTACAATATGATGTTTGCAGCTGGGCCGTACGGTCGGGCCAGTAGGCACTAATTCTATCGCATATCAGTGTAAGATTTTGACATGGATGTGTGTGTGAAATCGTACCTATATACGTACTCTTTTACCTATATTACAATCATTACAATACATGATGTTAGCAGCCTCGGTATGCGCTCTAAAACCCGCCTACGAAACTACTCGTAACAAATCGTGTATTTTCGTATTTTGATCGTATAACCAAGCTTACAAGCTGATACGTACGACGATCTACTATCACTCGTACAGTCAGTGTTGCCAACTCGAGGGATTTATCCCGATTCACGGGTTTTTTTGAGATTTCGTGGGATGAAGGGATAAATGGTCTAATTTGTGGGATTTTTTATATAATATAGCGTAGTCTAACTTATCCTTAACAAAGAATAAATATACTTTTTTGTTACAATAAACCATTAACAATTATTTACAATGTTTTATTTTGAAAATTTCATTATAAGATGCAGAGGTGGTACAAAGGTGTATGTAGTCTTTTGGGGTCTTGTACAGTTGTACCACTTAAAAAGGAAAAACTAAAATTAACCCTAGATAACTAAACCTTCGTCATTTTGACGACGCACCATTTTATAAGTCACGCGGTTACTAAACCTTCGTAAATTTGACGATGACCCATGTTTTTTGTTTTTGTTTTCTTTTAACTTAGTATATTTTGATACTTTGGCCAATGAAATGGATAGTGTTATTATTTTAGATTGTATATTGTATAATTTCAGTGGTTTTTCTTTTAGTTACAGAACTATAATAGTTATTTTCGATACGTATGTGTAAAGGGAAGTATTCGAGTAGGCTTAAATTGATCACGAGTCTAAGGGACTGATACATACACAACGAGGTCTCGTGCGCTTACCACGTCGCGTCAGGCGAGTAGAGGTACACAGGGCACTCGATGTGAAAAAACAAAAAACATGTGTCGTCGTCAAATTTACGAAGGTTTAATAACAACGTGACTATAAAATAGGTTTAGTTATCCAGGGTTAAAGTGCTTTTATTTTGCTCGTCAGCTGTATTTTTGGTTTTTGGAAAATATGGGATTTTTGTAGGAAAAATGGGATTTTTTAAGCAGCTCTGTGAGATTTTTAACCAGCTACAGTTGGCAACACTGCGTACAATGCCTTTCGTGTAGTGTATATGGTATAATCGTAAATGCTATTTCTTTATTGCTGTTAGTGTTAAAACTGAATTATAAAGTATTAAACTTTTAGTTATTTCCAAATTTTTTAATTCTTCTTTCATTATTTACTGTTTTAATTTTTATTATTTTATAGTTTGTTTTCTTCCTTTTAGTTTTTTGGTTTTTTAGTCTTTTTTTATTTCTGTACTCTTTCTTATTTTTTGCTGTTTTCATTGTTGTCGTTTTTCAAACAATTATTTAAAATGGCTGATTGTTTAAAAAATGATGGTTGGGTTATTCAGCAATTATTAAAAAAATCTTTTCGGGCAAGAAATGTTGATGAAAAAAAAGAAATTATCTCGGCTGGTAGACCCACCCCTGATTTGCCTATTGTTATGAGAGTTGATAACTCCAAAAAAGCATTTGTTCGGCATTTTCAGAAATCATCATATGACAAATATTCCTGGCTAAGTGGTTGTATGGCTTTAAAAAAACTTTATTGCTTTCCTTGCTTATTATTTTCCACTGATAAAACTGTTTGGTCAACTACTGGTTACGAAAACTTGAGTAATCTCTCTAATGCAGCTAAGAAACACGAATGCAGTCAAGCTCACATGCAAGCGTTTATTTGTTTAAATACTTTTGGTCATACCCGGGTTGATTTGTTACTTGATGAACAGAAAAAAATTTCTATTTCAGAACACAATAAAAAAGTTACTAATAATAGGGAAGTTATGAAACGATTAATTGATTCTGTTTGTTTTTTGGCTATGCAAGGTCTTGCGTTTCGTGGACATGACGAAAGTTCAGATTCTTCCAATCCAGGAAATTATTTAGCACTTCTAAATTTACTGTCTCGTTATGACGAAAAACTGAGCAACCACTTAGAAAACTCACATGTGTTTTCAGGAACGTCTAAAAGCATACAGAATGACTTGATTGAATGCATAAACAAAATAATATTACAACAAATAAAAGATGAAATTCAGGAAACAAATTTTGTTTCAATTCTTGTCGATGAAACCACAGACATTAGTACAAAATCACAACTTTCAACTTGTGTCCGATATGTTTTGCCTGATGGAACTACTGTTGAGCGATTTTTGGGGTTTGTTAATGTCAGTGCCAATAGAACGGCTAATGTCATTTCGAAACATGTTATTGATATTGTAAGAGATTTAAATTGTGGTGATAAATTAGTAGCTCAAGGAAATGACGGTGCGGCGGTAATGTCTGGTGAATTAAATGGCATCCAAGCAAAAGTAAAAGAGGTGTTTCCCCAGGCTTTATTCATTCATTGTTGCGCACATATTTTAAATTTAGTATTATCCCAATCTGTTCAGCATATAAAAGAATGTAAAGTATTTTTCTCAACAGTAAATGGTTTGGCATCCTTTTTTTCTCATTCCACTAAGCGTACACATTTTCTTAATGAATTAATTAAAAAAAAATTTCCACAGGCCGCACCAACTCGCTGGCATTATAACTCACGTTTAATAAATATGATTTTAACTTATGAAGCTAATTTAGAAACTTATTTTGAATCGATTGTTGATGAACCTTTAGAATGGGATAACGAAACTGTAATGTTAGCAACTGGCTTTAATAATTTTTTCAAAAATTTCAAAAACTGTTTTCTCCTTAGGACTTTTGCTGCAATATTTACTCAGACAGACATTTTATTTAGTATTTTACAAAGTAAAGAATATGATATTTCATTTTGTATCAAACATATAGAAAATTTAAAACATATTTTATTAAAACAACGAGAGGATTTTGAAAAAATTTACTCTGAAGTGGAATCTAATTCTTGTAAACCTGATGAAAAATCTTTTAGAAAGTCATTAAGTACTTCAGGATTTACAGATATAAAAAGCTATTTACGGTCTCTATACTTCGAAATAATTGATACAGTTATTGTGCAACTAGAGTCTCGGTTTGAAAGTTTAAATAAATTAAAATTCCTTGAGCTTCTTAATTCTAAACTATTTCCTGCATATGCTGATAACTTCCCTAAAATTCCTTTAACTAATTTAATGAATAATTATGGAAAATATTTCGACGAAATTAGATTAACAAATGAATTGACTGTTGTATATAAAAACGAAGTATTTCAAGATAAAAATGTAAATAGTCTTTTAAACCTTTTGTATAAAAATAATTTTTCAAACGTGTTTCCTGAGGTTTTAAAATTGTGTCAGTTAGTTTGTACGTTTCCTTCTACTACTGCTTCTGTTGAACGTTCTTTTTCGGCATTAAAACGTATAAAAACGTATTCAAGAAATACTATGAAAGATGAGAGACTGAGTAATCTAGCTTTAATTTCAATTGAACAAACTCTGCTTAAAAAGTTACAATCACAACCTAATTTCTATACTAATATTATTGAAACCTTTACCCAAAAATCCAGGCGTATAGACTTAATATATAAATAACGACAAAATTAAGAAAGCCAGTTTGACGTTTCTGAAGGCGCATACCCTTGGTTATAATACACGAGCCGCCACTGCTAACTGATATATGTGCTAAAATATACCAAGGTTTGTCTATTTTACTAATAATTGAGATATTTTTCTTTTTAATATTTACCTCAAAATTTTTTATTATTTCGAAAGTTAAATGTTGAAATGTGTCAAAATTTCCATCCATTGAAAATGTGAAAAAAAGAAACTGAATGACGAAAATGTAGTATGCTCTTCTTACACCTACCGTTTATACCAACCATATTAATATCATACAAATTATATTAATAATCTCTTCAAACACGCAGAAATTTACGTTAAAGTATTATTGTTTTAATGTGGTTAAACGTAATTTCTATACAGTTGTAGCAAACTGTTAATAATTTTAATCCAGTGTGAACATAATCTAACCTCTAACATAAAACAAATATGATATTTTTAAATAAAACTTTTAAAAAAAAATTGAAACAAGTATATATAAACCTTATTCAATAAAGAAATAAAATTCAGCTATGTCGCTAAATTACATTAAAAAAAATCACTACACGACACTTACAAAGCTTTTTTTTCGAATGTAGAATTGCAAAACATAAGACCGAAATAATTTGAGTGTGAGTGCGAGAATGACACAAATATGATTTTTTCCAAATTCTGTAAACAATTTTTTCATTTTCTTAAGAAGGAATTTATTTAGATCAATGGTTCAAAAATCTGTCTTATGTGATTTTTTCACTCTTTCCATTGATCACGTCTTTCTGACACAAAACTTATTTTTTAATAAAAGTGTTCAGAAACCATGGTTCTGGGCATGGGATGTGTCCAGGTACAATTAGTCAGTGAATCGGTATCAGTGAATAATTGGACCAAATGATATTTTGTAATATTGTAATCAATGCAATAACCGTGGTACCTATAGCAATCTTTTCAAATAATCATTTTCGAAATACAATAATAATAGAAATATAGACATTCAAAAACCTCCTACCCTCCTGCCGATTTTTTGACTGACGTTGGCAGGAGGCAGCTTCTCTCTACGTGTTCTCGTACCCAACCTAACGGGACCCAATGAAACTTGGTGTAACCTAACGGAACCTAAGTGAACTTCACTAAACGGGAGAATTATACTTTTTACTAACAGATGGCGTTGTTAGTCTGAACACTAGCGAACTCGGTGCGTAAATTTGAAAGATTGTCAAAAGATGGCGCTGCAAATTCTTTGATAGTTATACTAACCATTAATATATGGCGCTGCTAGTCTGAATAGTAGCGAAATCTGCACCTAGATTCAGAATTCCGCCAAAAGATGATGAGCATCATCTATAGAACGTATAGCGCAACAGAAGATATGTAAAAACTATGTAATTCTTACCAATAAGTTATTATATACCGTATATATACCGTTAAGATAAATTATTAACGATTTGTTAAAAATAAGATATCGTTGAACGGTAATGATCTAAAGCTGTTGAGCAGGAAAGGGTTAATTAATTAAATACAACATTTTGGCAAACTGGTTAATTATATACATAGAAATAATTCTGAAAGCAAAAAAAGTCGAACTGCACAATTTAGTACTTAACCGGAAATATCGTGGAGTCAGTTAATTTACGATTTTCTCAAACTTAATTTCGAAAAAATTCCTGTGGTTTTAGTGTCTACAGTGGGCCTTGAAAACGACGAGGGTTATTTACTTTCCACCCTATATACGTATTTATCGATGGTGGTGTCAAATTACATAAAAAAACAAAACTTTTTTTCATTACACATAATTTTCTATTTGTTGCGTAGAAATATTTATATATATATATATATATATATATATATATATATATATATATATATATATATATATATATATATATATATATATATATATATACATAACAATATGTCTTAGTATTTACTTGTACTGATAATTTTTTAAGTGTTTTTACCCAAGGGGACAAACTAGATTGGCTTTGCCTCTGTTCCACTTGTAATGAGTTTGCGACGTACTCTGTTTGTGTACATACACACTGGTTGCAGTGTATTAGTTTGGTTTTTTGTAGTAGTATGTGTATACACGCATACAACCACAATACACGTATTACCAGAGAGAGCTGTTCAACGTGTACAAGTAACAATGGGTATATTGTTAATACAATGGTATGTTGACTCGACGACGACTACTGACGGACTAATGCCTTAAGCTGTGACTGGGTTACAAAGGACTCCAAGCGAATTTCACTTTTTTATGTTAGTTGGCTTCTAGTGTTCTATGTTTTTACCGTATTATTCACAAAATTAAACCAAAAATATTTTTAAACATTTTACTATCTGTGCAAAGCATAAATTTTTATTTAACAATTTACTTTTCTATTCTATAAAATTATTTCTAATTTATGAATACAGAGTTGTATTTAAAGATATTAGCAATATTGTACCTTTTTTCCATATTTACATTTAGTAAAAATATTATTTGCTGTTGTAAGTAGATTTTTTGATTTTGGTTAAAATTATTTATTGTTTAAAACTGTCCATTTTTTACTTTTTATATTCCATAAATCTGATTAAATTTTTCATATTAATGTTTTGAGTAATGCAATCTATTAACAAAAATTACTTAATGTACTCTATTATTAAAATTTAGCTCATAAATAATACATTAATATTTTCAATAGCTTTAACATATCTAGCAATAGTATCAAATCAATAAAGTATGGATACATTTAGGAAAAAAAATACCTTTGAGGGTGCTTGGCTAGAATGAAATGAAACAATGAATAAAATTTATAATAATATAAAATTTTTTAATATGTTATAATGTGTAAGAATGCAAAAAAACGACACAATCCAACGATGATTAAGAAATTTCTTATCTAGGATGCAAATAAAAATTCTAATGCTATTACTGTCGTTTACAAAAACTAGAAGCCATTTAATACGTATATGTATAACCATAGTTTTCTATACCTATATTTAAATAATTTTTAATAATTAGAAAAATAAAAAAGTAATAAATTTTCAAAATATTTTTAATAAATATAAAATACGGAAAAGAAATTTTCTTGAAATACAGGGAATATTTTACAATTAATTAAAACTAAAAAAAATATCTGACAGGAAACTTAATACATAATAATAAAATTTTCCCCTTAAGGACCCACAAAAAAAAAAAAAATTCCCTAGACCGGTTTCGACTACTTTTGTAGTCCTCTTCAGTAGCATAAACAATAAATAACCATAAAAATCAGAAATATCATAAAATTAGAAAATATAAATATACGAAATCAGCAGGCCCGGATCTAAGGGAGGGCAAACCGGGGCCCCTGCCCGGGCGTCAGTTTTAGGGGGCGCCAAAATCATACTAGGTCGGTCTATATCAAATAGTCTAAAAAAAAAGTTGGTTGCTCGACCATTTTAGAAAAAATTAGTATTCTTCCAGTTGTTTCTTATATTATATGTGAAGTATTGAGAATAATTCTTGAAAAAAATTATCTTGAACCGTTTAAGCGTGGTAGCTATTTTTATGTTCCCAATTTACGCTGATTTTTGTATTTGCAGCCATTTATACCAATGCACATATTTCATAAACCATTCATCCTAAAAGGTTGAAATAAAAACCTTTTTAAAGGTAATAAATTTTCCCTTTATTTTAAGTGATGTTAATATTTAACCTATTTTCGTCCCTTCCATAAGAAAACCTTACCGAAAGTTGGATATCAAAATTTAGCAAAATTCACTTTTTGAACATTTTTTCTTATAGAAGGAATGTTTTAAACCTCGCTTAGTATTTTTTACGAGAATAGTTAGCTACCCATTATGAAACAAATACACACTATTTCAATTGTGAAACTTGTATTCTTTAATTTTTACAAACTTCGGAAAACTGACTTTTTTCCAAATTTTGGAATTTTGCGCCCCTGTATCTCTGATGGGGCTGGTGATAAAAATTTGAAATTTGCACAACTTGTAGAGTAGATTTATTAAAATAAAAAATCAGCTTGTGTCTATATTGATCCTTTACAAAACCCTCAATTTTTATCATTTCCGCAGTGGGAAAAATAGGAGTTTTGTAAAGGACTTATATATTTATCAGTTTTTTTGACAATTTATGTAAAACGTTGGAGAGGGGGGGCCATTTACAAGTTTCTGCCCCGGTTCTAAAAATTTGTAGATCCGGGGCTGGAAATCAGAAATATAAATATAATAAAAAAATAAATAAAGGATTAGGAAAAAATATTTATATATATAAACAATAAGAATGAAAATAAATATAATAGTAAAAGTATGTAAATGTAAAAATAAAAACAATAATAAAAATAAAAATAAAATAAAAATACCATATCCAGAACAAACCAGATATCCTCTTGATTTCAAACCGCAAAAAACAGATTAACTTCAAAAACCCAATATTCGCATAAACGTCACTTGGATGATAGCAGTGAGTTATAAACAAATGTCAGATATTGCGAAATTGAAGCCTGCTTTATACGATTTCTCGTCAAAATTCTCGTGTTCTGATTGGTTCTGGTATCTGGACCAGTCACGGGATGTGTTTATTCCATTGAGTGAACCTTCCCAGTACACAGACTATATAGATCAGAGAATGGAACAGGACCACTGTCATTATTTAAAGTGTTCTTTCCCATCCTGCTGATATACACACTTTCGTAGGCATCCAGTTTAAGTGGATTGGATACTAATTTCAACAACTCAATCTCACCAACCTGATGACCCGTTTCGTGCACATGAGAAGCCACTGCTGATTTTTCGCTACGACCATATCTGATATGTGCAACGTGTTCTTTGTATCGCACATTCAGAGGGCGCCGCGTTTGTCCGATGTAATGTTTATCACAATTCTGACAGTTAATTTTATATATATATATTCCAGACTTTTGAAGATCCGGAATTCGGTCCTTGGTATTACCCAGCAATGAACTTAATTTATCATTGGCCGTATAAGCTACCTGTAAGTTCGTGTTGAAGCTTTTCATAGCATTAGAAACTGACACTGATTTTTTGCCATAAAAAGTTAAAGACGTTCTCAGAACCGGTTCTTTCACTTCAAGCGTTGTACTGTCCTTAATCGACTTTCGCCATTTTGCCTTCCTTAACAATTGGTCGATCAACCTGGACGAATATCCATTAATGACAGCCACGCGTCGGATATATTTCAATTCCTTTGAAATATATCAAAGACAAAGCGTAATTATCCCTTGTGATCTCAATATCTAGAAAAGGCAGCTTAGAATCTCTCTCATATTCAACTGTAAAACTAATACTGGGTTCCAACTCATTCATGAACCGCAAAAGATTTTCCACACTGGTCTTCTCCGTATCTAATATTATAAAAATATCGTCTACGTATCTGTACCAGTGTTCCGGAAAATATTCCGCCGTTTGTTTGGCAATAGTCTCCAACTTTGACATGAATAAGTTGGCAATAAAAAGGCTGAGTGGGTTACCCATGCTGGTACCATGAACTTGTTTATAAAATTTTCCATTGAACTGAAAATAAGTCTGTTTCATGCATAATCTGGTTAATAAAAGATATTCTTCTATTTCCATCTTAGACACTTTATTTTCCGCCAACCACTCCTCCAAGTATCGCAACGTTTTATTTATTGGGACACTGGGGAAGAGAGCTGTTACGTCAAATGAAACCAACTTATCTCCGTTTGATAATTTAACATTTTTAAGTTTGTCAATTAACTCAACGGAATTCTTGACACTACAGCCCATCGGCTGCTTATATTTACTGAATTCTGTAACCAACCACCTGGCGATTTTATACGTCGGTGAATTGATTCCAGAAACGATGGGCCGCATACCATTTCCTTCCTTGTGTATTTTTGGCAAACCGTAAAGCCTAGACGTGGTAGGGTTAGACGATTGCAATTTTAGACGGTCTCTACTCTCAATTAATGCGCTGCATTTTTGTAGTGCATCTTTCACTTCTTTGATATTTCTTTGCAGTGGATCGTTCTGAACGCGCTCATATGGTCCATCATTCAATAAACTTTCCATTCTGCTGAAATAATCCTCCTTGTCTAAAATTACAACCGCGTTACCTTTGTCAGCTTTGGTGATGGTGACGTCTTTTTCTTTTATGGATTTCACTGATTTGTGATACGACGCGTGACTATTAGACACTTTATCTTTGGCCTCCAAGATAGGTAATACATTTCTCCTTATCTGATGTTTCACACTTTCTGGGGCTTTTTTGATAGTCGTCTCAATGTCAGCGACAATATCGATGATTGGCGCAACTAAAGGTTTCAGAGAAAAATTGAGTCCTTTATTTAATAGCTGCAATTCATTCTCCGAAAATTCTTTAGAGGAAATATTACGAACTATGTTTATGTCATTACCAACGCCTTTTGAAGAGAACACAGGCTTGTTAGCTGACAGTAAACGACCATTACTTCGGTTGTAGCTCTTTCTCCCACCATTCTGTTTCAACGTAGATCTTGGTATGGAGGTCAGAGCTGACAACTTTTTCTGGAGTTTGTCATATTTCTGCGTCATTTTGTGATCAATTATTTCATTGATCCGGCGATCATGGTACCAGCATGGGTAACCCACTCAGCCCTTTTATTGCCAACTTATTCATGTCAAAGTTGGAGACTATTGCCAAACAAACGGCGGAATATTTTCCGAAACACTGGTACAGATACGTAGACGATATTTTTATAATATTAGATACGGAGAAGACCAGTGTGGAAAATCTTTTGCGGTTCATGAATGAGTTGGAACCCAGTATTAGTTTTACAGTTGAATATGAGAGAGATTCTAAGCTGCCTTTTCTAGATATTGAGATCACAAGGGATAATTACGCTTTGTCGTTCGATATTTATCGCAAGCCGACTAATGTTGACAGATTTATCCCAAGTGACTCTTTTTGCCATTGGAGTCAGAAAATGGCGGCTTTCAATTTCTTGATTAACAGGTTAATCACTTTTCCATTATCTCAATCCAATTACGACAAGGAATTGAAATATATCCGACGCGTGGCTGTCATTAATGGATATTCGTCCAGGTTGATCGACCAATTGTTAAGGAAGGCAAAATGGCGAAAGTCGATTAAGGACAGTACAACGCTTGAAGTGAAAGAACCGGTTCTGAGAACGTCTTTAACTTTTTATGGCAAAAAATCAGTGTCGGTTTCTAATGCTATGAAAAGCTTCAACACGAACTTACAGGTAGCTTATACGGCCAATGATAAATTAAGTTCATTGCTGGGTAATACCAAGGACCGAATTCCGGATCTTCAAAAGTCTGGAATATATAAAATTAACTGTCAGAATTGTGATAAACATTACATCGGAAAAAACGCGGCGCCCTCTGAATGTGCGATACAAAGAACACGTTGCACATATCAGATATGGTCGTAGCGAAAAATCAGCAGTGGCTTCTCATGTGCACGAAACGGGTCATCAGGTTGGTGAGATTGAGTTGTTGAAATTAGTATCCAATCCACTTAAACTGGATGCCTACGAAAGTGTGTATATCAGCAGGATGGGAAAGAACACTTTAAATAATGACAGTGGTCCTGTTCCATTCTCTGATCTATACAGTCTGTGTGCTGGGTTCACTCAAGGTTCACTCAATGGAATCCACACATCCCGTGACTGGTCCAGATACCAGAACCAATCAGAA
This sequence comes from Brachynemurus nebulosus, assembly GCA_035578155.1. Classification (NCBI taxonomy): domain Eukaryota; kingdom Metazoa; phylum Arthropoda; class Insecta; order Neuroptera; family Myrmeleontidae; genus Brachynemurus; species Brachynemurus nebulosus. The sequence continues at coordinate 16,383,778 of JAPWDM010000002.1, forward strand.
CACGAGAATTTTGACGAGAAATCGTATAAAGCAGGCTTCAATTTCGCAATATCTGACATTTGTTTAAAACTCACTGCTATCATCCAAGTGACGTTTATGCGAATATTGGGTTTTTGAAGTTAAACTGTTTTTTGCGGTTTGAAATCAAGAGGATATCTGGTTTGTTCTGGATATGGTATTTTTATTTTATTTTTATTTTTATTATTGTTTTTATTTTTACATTTACATACTTTTACTATTATATTTATTTTCATTCTTATTGTTGTTTTTTATTTTTATATATTTCTACTTTTATTTCATTTTAATTTCATTTTATTTTTATTGTTGTCTTTCATATATATTTTATTTCTATTTTATTGCGGTTTTTTTAATTAATTTTTTCATATTTATATATTTCCACTTTTATTTTATTTTTTTATATTTATTGGTTATTTATTATTATTATTTTTATATTTATTTAGGTATCTTTAACGAAGGAAAATATTTTTTCCTAATCCTTTATTTATTTTTTTATTATATTTATATTTCTGATTTCGTATATTTATATTTTCTAATTTTATGATATTTCTGATTTTTATGGTTATTTATTGTTTATGCTACTGAAGAGGACTACAAAAGTAGTCGAAACCGGCCTAGCGAATTTTTTATATTTTTTTATTTTTTGTGGGTCCTTAAGGGGAAAATTTTATTATTATGTATAATCCAGCCCACAGTACGGCTCAATATAGTGATTTGAGGAAACTTAATGTTTCAAAACTACTTATTGTTTTGTTTCTCATTTATTGCATTATAATTAGCATGGTTCTGTCTCAAGTTGAAAAATGAAAATTAAACAGATTTTCTAAGCTAATGTAATGAGGAACTTTTTTTTTATTGAATTTTTAAATAAACAAGAAACTGAACATTATGTTATGATAAAGTATTATTAAATATGAAACAAAACAACATACATAATATATGTAAGTATGCACGGAATAAAATTTCAAGTGAATCGACTTTGAAAATTTTTTCATTAAAAATTGTTAAAAAGTTAAACAATTTTAAATGGATTTAAGGTATTTTATGTGAGGTCAAGGTTTTCGGGACCTAAAAAGGCCAAAAAATAATTACCCAATCGATTTTAAAATTTTTTTCACAGTTAGTAAGTTAAAGTATTTGAATTAATTAATTAAATGATGTCCGCAAGAACCTTACGGACTGCATTAAGTTATATGAGATCCCTAGAACCCTTTTCTTACTGTTAGAGTACTAGAGTTGTCTGAGTTTCCCAGGGTTTACTGATCCCATAATTGTAAAAAATAAACTAAGCGACCAATTTTAAAAATTTTTTCACTGTTACAGAGCTAAACTATTTTAGATAAATATAGATTCCGTTATGTAAGGTCTGCCAGGGTCCATAGGATCCAAAAGTGTCAAAAATAAACTAACCGACCGATTTTGAAATTTTTTTAAACTGTTACAGAGCTAAACTATTTTAGATAAATATAAATTACGTTATGTAAGATCCGCCAGGGTCCATAGAACTCAAAAGTGTCAAAAATAAACTAACTGACCGATTTTGAAAATTTTTTCACTGTTACAGAGCTAAACTATTTTAGATAAATATAGATTACGTTATGTAAGGTCTGCCAGGGTCCATAGGATCCAAAAGTGTCAAAAATAAAATAATACCGATTTTGAAAATTTTTTTACTATTACCGAGGTAAACTATTTTAGATAGGTACAGGTTGTGTTATCTGATAGGTACAGGTTGTGTTATAGATATAGAATACATTATGTAAGGTCCGCCAGGGTCCACAGGACCCAAAAGTGTCAAAAATAAACTAACTGACCGATTTTGAAAATTTTTTCACTGTTACAGAGCTAAACTATTTTAGATAAATATAAATTACGTTATGTAAGGTCCGCCAAGGTCCATAGAACTCAAAAGTGTCAAAAATAAACTAACTGACCAATTTTGAAAATTTTTTCATTGTTACAGAGCTAAACTATTTTAGATAAATATAAATTACGTTATGTAAGGTCTGCCAGAGTCCATAGGATCCAAAAGTGTCAAAAATAAAATAACACCGATTTTGAAAATTTTTTTACTATTACCGAGGTAAACTATTTTAGATAGGTACAGGTTGTGTTATCTGAGATCCACAACTGTCCTACGGATGCAAATGCGGCATAGAATGCTACACAACGGGTTTTGAATATATATATATATATATATATATATATATATATATATATATATATATATATATATATATATATATACATAAAGTCCGCCTAGAATATACGGTCGAGCTGATTTTTTAATGAGGTCCACCGGGATCTCGCAGATCCGAAAACGCCAGTAATAAGCTACCGAACCGATTCTAAAAAATTTCTCACTGCTAGAGAACTAAATTATTTTAGATGGATACAACTATGCTGCACAAAATCCGTTCGGGTTCTTGGGTCCCCAAAAATACCAAAACTAATTACCCAGCCGATTTTAAAAATTCTTTTACTCTTAGAAAGCTAAACTATTTTAAATAGGTACAGGTCTTAGATGAGATCCGCCAGTGCCCAATATTTGGAAATTCGCTATGTTATGCAGATGCTGCGACAGGGGTATTTGGTAATACAGTACATCGAACATATTAACATACGTATGTTTCCTAGAGATACCATAGGCATTAAATTGTACAGCATGACTCCATTTTATTAAACCCAACTTGTAACCACGGAGACTTGTTTATAAATATTAAATAAACCTTTAAATTAATGGTTTGACCGCCATTAAAGTAATCAGATCAGTCAATTTTTTTGCTTCAATTTCTTAATGTATTTGTAATACACAGCATTCTGTCTGGTCGATTCTCTCGAATGATAAAAACTAACCTTTTTTGCTACTAATAGTCATTTATTTAAATTATGCAATGTTAACAATAACAAATATATACACAAATCATGCAAATTTTATATTGAGTTATAATATTCGAATAACGTTTATAGTTTAAATTCCAATTTAAATGTTCTTCCAGCTGATCCATTGTTAACGATTATCAAATTTGGTGTATTTCGCTTATTCATTGGAATTTTTCGGCTTCCATGTTGTCGAAACCCACTGGTAAAGATAGATTGCTAACATTTGACGTGCTCCCATAATCTTGTAAGATTGTCCAGTATTCATCTCAGACACCTTTAGCCATTGTTTCGCTTTTCCAATGTTGATCAATTGTTCTAAAATACTAAACTCTAGCAAAGCTTGACTGAATACGTTTTTGATTAAGCCACATCTTGTAAAAGAATGGTTTGATTTGTTTGAGCACTTCTATTTGCAGCAGCGTCATTGTTAAAACCCAATTGTTTCCAACAGTTGATTTATTTTACAACAGAGAAAAAACAAGAGTAAAGTTCTAATTCCACCTTTTAAGAATTTTAAATTATATACTACAACACTATATATTCAAATCACTAATATCGTTTTGCGGATTAACCCCTTTAGTACCGACATATATTCCAAATTTTTAGATAAAAAATTTAATATCTCTATAAGTATAATTGCAAGTTTGGTACATTTTGTTTAATTTATTTACAATATGACCGCTCTTTACTATACAGCCTCCAGTTATCGTTCGCCTCCACACTCGTCAGTTAAATTTTTTCTAAAAATTCGTATGACGAGCTGAGCTCGTCATTAGTCCTAAAGGAGTTAAGTGGCAAAGATCAGCGTACAGCTCGCTGTTTGCGGAAAAATTATGGGTTCTCCTGGATGGATGGACATATTGGATACAGTGAGCTGCATTACATTTTAATAAACACTACACATGGAGCTCGAATCATCTGTACAAAAGGTGAAGAAAATTTTAAATATTTGAAACGATTACTACCATCAGTGCTCATCATGCACTTTGAAGGAGTATTCATTTGCCTCAAGTTGGGGATCATAACATCGACATACACTAGTCCTCGATGCAGTCATCATTCCGGAGCAGCTTGTGCTATGCAAAATATAATATGTCTATATAAATATTATTGTGATAACATTTAAATATTGTTAATTTATTGTAAAAATATTTTCTTCGTTAAAAATATAAAATGTGTTTTTATTTACGCAAAAATATATAATCATAAAACCTGTATAAACATGCTTTCAGATAAAAATATATAAATTTTATACAATCATGTCAAAACTTGTATATCAACAAATTTTCGTATAGAGTATGCCTTCTAATGACGTCAGTTAAAAAGTACAGACAAGTTTATTTGAATCTAGGTACAGAGTTTGCTAATATTCAGATGAGCAACACCATCTATTAATGGTTAGTATAACTATCAAAGGATTTGCAGCACCATCTATTGACAATCTTTCAAATTGACGCACTGATTTCGCTAGTACTCAGACTAGCAATGCCACTTATTAGTGGAAAATATAATTCTTAGGTTTGGTGAAGTTCGCTTAGGTTCCATTAGGTTATACCAAGTTTCGTCAGGTTCCGTTAGGTTGGGCACGAGCATCCGCATAGGACAGCTGCCACCTGTCAAGGTCACTCACAAAATCGGCAGGTAGGTAGGTGGTTCTAGAAGCCCCCAAAAGTAACTACTCATGTTTTCCATCAAATATACACCATGAAATTATATTTTTGTCGTACAATTTATGAAAATTTGTTGCAACTAAAGATATTTTTAATGTGGTTGTACCAGTAGTTTTAGAAGCATTCCTATTTTAGGCCCTTTTTGTGGCACCAGTGCCCTGACAGACCATTAAAACCTTTTTCATCTTTTTTGAAAATTCGGATAGTATTTAAACAAAATTTTATTAAAAGTTCTCTGAATTTTTAATTTGGATTCTATTTAGTGGCACTAAAGATAATTTTGACCAAACATTCATTTAAATTTGGTATTCAGAAATTTTGTACAAAAAAAATTTCCTTCACCCATCCAAAAACTCTAAGGTATCTATATTCATATCTTAATAGCGTATCTAATTTTCGTATCACAGGATCTTTTAGTAGATACCCATATTGCTAATTTTAGGAATACTTTAATTTCCGATCCTTTTTGAGGTCCAATTTGAGAAAAACATTTCCAAACTCACGAAGAGTTCTAATCACTGAGAACGTTTCGGTCTCTGTAATAATATTTAAACAAAGTTTGTTAAGGATTAGCTATCGTTATTCCGATTGCGATGATTTATTGGGGAGCATTTCGGATCCAAATCGCATAATTCCTGAAAGTTTCATCATAGAGAATCGAATAATTCAGAAGTTATGCCATTTGATGCGATTTTGCGTCATACAAACGGACAGAGAGATACAAAATCAAAATTGTTCAGAAAGCTCTAAAACGTAAAACGCTTGTGAAAATTTTCACTTTAGGGGAAAAATTTTTTTTAGAGTTCAAAAGTGGTCACAATGTTTTTGCTACTTTAGTAGTCTCGGAAGCAAAAAAAATTCTGAAAATTCATTCACTATAAACGGTGTCCAAGGTATAAACATAATTATAATGAAATATATACCTAATTAGAATATTTAATTACTAAATAAAAGTTATTGCGTATACCTATGTATCTCAATATTTTTTTGCCCATAGTATCTATATTTACACCAATTTTTTCTTAATCGGACATTAATTAAGCGGACGGTGTTTATATGTTTGTGTTCACATACACTGGTTTCGTGAAAATATTTTTAAAGTAAACAATTATTTTTATCTAAACAAATCTTTAACATAACATATAACTTAAGCATTTTTAACATATACAGGCGATTATTTTGAAAGTTAACATAAGCATATAATAATAGTAATAAATTATTAATACACAAATGTATGTATAATTTCCAAAGTTACAATTAGAAGTAAATATTATCTAGCTAGATTTAAAAAAAAATTATTTAAATTATTTAACTCTTATATAGAGGAACACCTTTATATTATGATTTCTTTAAGCGGACGACGTGTGTGTATTGTCGTCCACTTAAGAATAAACCGGTATAATTAATTTACAAATTACAATTTTTCTAATTTCGATTATTGCTCTTTTTGTTACAGTTGACAATTTTTTTAATGCAGCTGATTAACCGAAAACCGACATTTACAGCATGCGGTTTGTTTGAGATTAATCTACCTTTATTATTTTCGGTAAGTAATATAAGTAAAGTAACCTAAGTTTAATTTTTTTTTTCTATCAGTATCAGTATCAAAAATTCAAAAGTTACAGTACAACAATAAACCATTATTTACCAAAAAAATAAATATTTCGTAAAAAAAATTTATTACACTGTTTAGAAGTAGAAAAAGTAGTACTTTATGGCACTAGACGTATCATGAAAAGCAAAAAGCACTAACCAGTAAAGTAAAGCAAAAAGAGCTAACAGTAAGATGTCCTATTATTTTATTAATTTCAGATGACAATACACAATGACTAATGAGACAACCAAATCATGCTATATAACAAGGCCAACGAGTTTAACATATTAGTATTATTCTATCTGGAGTGCGTTGTATATATTCTCACAATGTTATAAAAACGTAGCCAAAAATTTTGGAATTTATACCCCCACCATTGAACGGCAATGTCAAAAATTGTAGTGGTAACCGTGGAAAAAAATTAAATGCAGTTATATTAACACTAAATAAATTACTGTGATAATTTCTAATGGTAATGGGCATTGCAAATATTTACAATTATTACGAAAGTAAAAAAAACAAAACTTTTTTACAAAATCTCATTAAATTACGTATCTGTTATTATTATAAACGCGATAAATACAAAAAAATAATGATTGATATTGAAATATGAAACAAAAAGTAAAGGAAAGAAATTTTGCAACCTGACCAAAAAGGAGATTTTGAATTTTTGAAAAGCAGAACATAAAGAACAAATATTATATTACTAATATACAAAATGTTTCATTCTTAAATTTAAGAAAGAAACGGCAAAAATTTAATTTTAGAAAGTTAATTTATTTAAACGTACAACATAAATTACATAAAAAAAAATTTAAATTTAAAAAAAAAAAAAATACAGAAGCAATAGCTTATAATTAACTTCATTTAGGAACTGGAATACAACAAACGCAATTAAATAAATATTAATTTAGTAATTTGAAAATTATATTAATTACATAAATGTAAAATTTTAAAAAATTTACATTATCATTCACTTACTGTGAACTTAATTTAGAGGGTAGAATTATACTCATGCATAAAAATTATAAAATATTGACAAATATGTAATATACTTAATATGCATCAATTTACGATTAACCAGTTTTGCACCAATTTTTTCCAAATATGCAAAAATTTGTTCAAAATATGTTTGCGTAGATACAAAGTATCTGAATTTACTATTTTAAAATACAGTGTTGACCAAAAAAAAAAATTAGTGTGAGCAATTTTTCAGATTTTTCTAAAAAAATCTGCATTTTTACATTGTTTGTATTATTTTATTTTACTTATCTGGATAATTCGCTGGTGACGGGAGACACCCGAAAAATATCATAGTTTTAAATTTTGATGATTCTTCCATTAGACCAGTAACCAAGTCCATATTTAGTAGGGAATTTGGAAAAAATTCCGATCTAAGTTTTTTTTTTTTTCATAAAATTGTTACTTTAGGTGTCGTTAATAAATTATGAAGTTTTCCCCCTCCAGCGAGCACTGCGTAACCCTCTTTGAGGAGGAAGCAGAAGTATTTATTACCTTCTGACCAATTCCTTGGTTTCTTCAGTGGTGGTTTAGTACAAAACTAAAGTTTATAAAATTATCTACAAAAAATATTTTATACGTTTTTTTCGCCAAGTTAATATTTCTTTAATAAATGACGTTCCAAAGTTAAATCACTTGATTATTAAATTTATACGTATATTCAATCTCTCTCGATCTGGGCTCCTCAGCTAGTAGAATAAAAAAATTTAAATAGTGAAAAATTATAAGCTATTTTTGAGCTTCCATATTCCGCAAATTAAAAATTTTGAGCTCGTAACACTGGGGACGAATTTAACATTCTTATTTTAGGTGCTGAGTCTAGATTGGCTCAGCCTCCCGTCACTGAAAAATAGAAATATTTGATTAATTTTGACGGCAGAATTAAGAGTTATTTATGAGCTTTTGAAATGGTATAGTTTCGATTTTTATGCTCACTCCCTTAGTCTTTAAACAATCCTTAATTTTTAAAATTTAAGAAAGTACTGCTACAAAAAGAAGAAAATACATTATATTTCAAATGTACTGTCAAACTTGAAGAATAAACCTTTAAGGTACGGGAATTTTTATTACTGAATATTTACTCCTTTACAAAAAAAGCGACCCACATTTTAAAGGTTTATTCTGAGGTTTTATGCTATATTTGAAATATAATGGATTTTCTTATTTTTATAGTAGCTTTTTCTTAAGTTCTAGTACTTAAGGGTTGTCTGACAACCAAGAGGTGAGCTTAGAAATCGAAACTATATTAGTTCAAAAGCTCATAAATAGCTCTTAATTCTGCCGCCAAAATTAATCCGATATTTTTATTTTTAAGCAACGGGAGGGCTGAGTCAGTTTCCACTCAGCCCTCCAACTATGAATATTAAATTCGTGCTCAATGTAACGAGCTCAAAATTTTTAATTTGCGGAATATGGAAGCTCAAAAATAAATTTTGCACTATTTAATTTTTTTAATTCTGTTAGGCAGGAGGACTAAGTCGAGACGTATTTAATATTTCTAGAATTTGATAGTCAAGTAATTTGATTTAACTTTATAAGGTCATTTCTTGACGAAATATTAACTTGGCGAAGAAAAAGTATAATTAAAATCATTTTTGTAGATAATTTTATAAGCTTTAATTTTGCACTGGACAATTTTTCACATAAAATTGAAACACATAAAATTGATCAAAAAGTAATATTTTATCCCTTCTTCCGCAAAGAAGGATACGCGGTGCTCGTTATAGTGTCCTCAAAAATAGGAATTAAACTAGGTCAACGAATCACTCGTTTCGTACATGTTTTTGAAAATGACAACTGTACCTTGTATACTCGAGTGCGTACTACGGGAGAAAATATTTATTTTTGAATTGCATTATGTATGCTACTGTGTAATTATATGAATACTATTAAATGCAATTAATTTTCATTTATATATTTTTGATTTTATTAGTGAACGTTTATATAGTTTAGAATTTATTTATTTTATAATTTATAAAATTTACAAAAATATACAAAAGTGGTGGAATTATATAATTTATAAAAGTTACAAAAATATACAAAAGTGGTGAAATTATATATTATAAATATTGATAGAAACAGAAAAATTATAAAGTACTAATAATACTATATTAAAATATGTACCGAAATTAAAAATTATATACAAAAGATAAGAATAATATACAAAAGATAAGAATACTAAAATTTAAAACTGATTAATAAAAAATAATTTAAAAATTTAAAATCTAAGACAATTATAATTATAAATATTAAAATATGTACAAAAAATTAAAAATCATATACAAAAGATAAAAAATAATACTAATATTAAAATTAAAAAATGATTAATAAAAAATATAAAATTTAAAAATTTAAAACCGAAGAAAATTATAAATAATATTAAAATTGAAAAAAATTATTAAAAATTACATAGAAAAAATATATCAGAATTTGATAGCAAAACTTACGCGTCAGAAAATAAACTAAAATTTAAATATTATTGAATATTTTGTACCTAATATCGCACCCCAGTGGACTAGGTCATAAAATTTATTGGCACACGTTTTCATAAGAAATATACATTAATAACTTAAAAAAGGAGATGGAGTATGCACTATTAATTCAGGTACTGTTTCCAAAAAACGTGCTTTCTTTTTTTATTATATTTTATTTTAAGGGGTTGTTCACGTGATTTTTTTCAGAAAGAGGTTGACCTAGTTTAATTCCTATTTTTGAGGAATCTATAGGCTATTATAAGCTACAAGTAAATATGTATCTGTTTTTTCAGAGTAAATATATTATGCAGGTAAATTAACCAATGTGTAAATCTACTGAAATCAATTTTCAACTCAGCAGACTCAACAATCAATTTTAAATCAACAAATAATGGAAAAAAATTCGTCTTAATATAGAAGAAAATCGTGTATATTTGAAAAAAAAAACTTATGTATATTTTACCGTAAACTTCTGTATTATATATAACATTTTTCTATGTTTTTATGCATATAATTCCGCTCTTTACATAATATGAGAATGGTTTTATTCGTAACAACTTAACCAAATTATATTGTTCAGTAGTAACATTTGTATCACTGTAACATTGTAATCAATGAAAAAAAAATTTTTTTTCAGCTTTTTACACATTTTTATCTAAAATTTTTCAAGAAAATTTTTAAAAAATTTTTTCGAAAAATTCGTAAAAAAAAATGTTTTTTTTTGAAAATTTTTTAAGAAATTTTCTTTTTTTATAAATTTAAATACTTTTGTTGATAAAAATGTGAAAAAAGCTGAGAAAAATTTTTTTTTCATTTTGTTCAAGGTTATAAAAGTTTAAGAGTAAAAAAATGATCCATTAATTTTTTCAAAAATTCAATCGAATGAAACAAAAAAACGGTTGGATGGATTCAATTGAAACTCGGTGGGGTTTTTGTGAGTATATTAAACTGTAAAAGGCAAACTTAACATCAATGGTTTTCTCGAAATTTTTAATTCAGCGCTTGATTTTCCAAAAAGCCCCCAAAAGCTCTTTTTTTCTTGATTTTTCAAATTCATGTAGAGTATGCAAAAAAATTTTTTTCTGAAAAAACAATGGCTAATCCTTGTAGAGAATTTGTTCGAGTTTTCGAAACACACTTTCAATTTTCTGTGTGATCATTGGTTGCTGAGATATCGATGGTCAAAGGAGAAACGATCCTTTTCCATTCAAAATCCGATATCTCAGCGGAAAGTAGTCGTATAAAGGTCTAAAAAAAAGCAAATTAAAACCGAATGAACAAGTTATCCGGTCCATATGGTGGTTAAGTCGGAAAATTTTTTTCCAAGTCCGTGGACCAAAAAAAGAAACCGAAAAAATTTTGGAAATTTTTTTTCAGTGTACTTATTAGGATTGAGCGATACACGTTGCTTTGAAAATTTTTTATCGCAAGATCTGAAAACTAGAAACTTCCAGCTTTAAATTGCTTTGCTTACGACTGCAATACGACCATTTTTCACGAAGATACAGCCATTCGAAAAATCACTAAAAATTTGGAATTTTTTTTTGATCCTTTAATTATTTCCGCTAGTATATATATATATATATATATATATATATATATATATATATATATATATATATATATATATATATATATATATATACTGTCAGGGATGGGACGATACCACGTAGGTATCGATACTTTTACTCTATACCGTATCGGTAAGAAAATATCGATACCTACTCAGTATCGACTAAAAAGTATCGATACTTACTCGTATCGGTCAGTTTTGTTTTTGAGGTACTCCCCAAAAGTAATAACTTTTCTAGATACTTTCCCCATAAACGGATTCGTACAGCAGTGACTGTCGCTCCGACTTTCGAAAATAGCCTCTCACAAGGTACAGAGGTACCGACAATGTGTAAATATATCCGCGCCTGTTTATACCTATAACATTGGAAACGTTTTAATAGATCTGACGTGACCAAATCGTATTCAAATCTACCTTTATCAATTTAGCAAAACTAAAATACACAACGTACGTAACACAGCAAAATTAAAATATATAATGGCGTCACTTCCACTTGCACAGATTAAAAATCAACGTTGTGTGATTTGTGAACGAAATCTGAGTCTCAGATAGGTAGGGCAGTGCAGGGTTAACAATGTTACGGCAGTTGTCTTATTCTACGATCTATCTACACCACCTACACTGTTATGAACACAGAGCCCGTTACGAATGTTACGAACGTTACGAATGAGTACCGATACGAGTACTTTTGATCAATACCTACTTGGTACTTAGTTCTAAAGTATCGATACCAAAAGTACTTGGTATCGAAAGAAAAGTATCGAGTAAGTACTTGTATTTACTCGTATCGTTCCATCCCTATATACTGTATATATATATATATATATATATATATATATATATATATATATATATATATATATATATATATATATATATATATTATATATATATATATATATATATATATATATATATATATACATATATATATACATGTATATATATATATATATATATATATATATATATAGATATAGATATATATTTGTTGCAGCTTTTAGAAATGTCTCGAGATACAGCAATAAAGTCTGTCTTACTTTTAAAAATTTTAAAAAATCCGAAAATAAAAAAATTAATTAGGGTAAAAGCCTCCTTTGTGGAACGATATCTAATACTGGAACAGTTTTGATATTTACATATTTATTTCTTTAATTAAGTCAGGAAACTTTAAATGCGAGGTGAATTTAAATTGAAAAACAATCATTCTATTAATAATAATTTTTGTTATCAGACGTTTCTTTCAGAAATAACTTCATTAATATGTAAATGTTTATAATTAGATACCGTTCCACAAAAGGGGCTTTTACCCTATACCTATTTAAAAAAAAAAAATTATTTTAGTGAATAAATAAATTTTGTATCAGTATGTTAATATTTCTTTTTGCTAAAATAACAACTTTATTCTTCAACAATAGTGCAATTAAAGAATTTTATTTGAACATCCCCTTACAGTAATCACAAGGCAAATGAACTGGCCGGTCAGTTAACCGAATCCACACGTCTGTACCCAGTGAACATAGAATGTAAATGTGATGTAACAAGGAAATAACAAGTTACGCAACTTTTTTGACTTATAGGTGACATAACAATTATATAAAATTAGAGTTTTACGTTATATACCTAATTGGTACCTGTATGTTACGTAACAGTTACGTGCATTGTGACTGTAATAAAATGTCACATTTGTGACTGCTATGTTACGTTTAGATGATGTATCAAGGTTGCTTCGATAAAACGTCACAGTGTGACTTTTATGTTATGTCTTCGCAACCTAACAATGTTACTTTAATAAAACCTCACAGAACTGACTCTTATGTTATGTTTTTGTGACGTATCAACGTTACTTTATTGAAATGTCACAATCATAACTCTTTTGTTATGTCCCGATGATCTAACAATGTTACTTTGAACAAAACGTCACAACAGTACTCTTATGTTATGTTTTTGTGACGTATTAACTACAGGAATCTTTAAATTGATAACTCCTCGCGAATTGATACATTTAAAATTAATATGGTAACAAAACATTTCACAAAAGTGACAAGTGAAATGTTTTATTAATATTGACACGTCACAAAAACATAACAAAAGAGTCATGATTGTGACATTTCATTAAAAAAACGTTAATACGTCGTTAAAACAGTTAATTTTGTTATTAATTTAAAAATTAAACTCTTATGAAAATTCTTATAAAGCTTTATTTACTATTTTGTGATATATATTAATATATAACGATGAGAATAAATAAGTCAGTTTGGTCTAGTGGTTAAGACTGTCGATAATTTAAATGATGCTTCAGCTTGGATAACGGTTCGAATCCTGTAACAGCCAACAAAAAAAAAGAAAAAAAAAGAATAATAATTTAGGTGTATGTATATGAACAAAGTTGGTAATATGTGATGTAATGTTAATAAGAAACAAAAAAGGGGAATTTTGAATTTGCTTTTTGCAAAAGAAGGCGTAAGGCGTATTTTTATCTATAAGGTAACATCAAAGTTATATTTTCCTGAAACGTAACAAGAACATAACAATGTTACGTCACATTGTTACGTTTATAAGTGGGAAATTGTAAGTTACATGTGAGTCATATGTGACTCATATTTTATGTAACAGGTGACTTTCAGTTCTGTCACTTTGACATAAAATTTACAGAAAAATGTTCACTGGGTAGTCAGTAATTTAATAGCTCAAGGTCAACCACTGACAGCTTGTAAAACTGACGCGTGTAACCGCCGGGAAAATTGGGTCCACAATATATTATTACATCACATATATAATATACTATAGTTTTCGATTTTTTTCTAGGTATGCAAATATATACATTACGTTCTCTCTCTAAATGAAGACATCTCTCAAAATTTTCCTTTCCATAACGTCCTCTTAAAAAATCTGGTTAATTTTAATTTAAAAAGATGAGACAGAGATATTGTTACCGAATTTTCAGAAATGGGAATTCAGCTATTACGGCCGCTCTCATGCGTGACTTGAGCTCGGGACTATAAGACAAATGTGTTTTATTAAACATTATTTAATATTAAACGAGTTCAAAGACACACGGTACTTAAAATTCTAAGGAGAGTCAACTATGTTGTTTATAGATATATTTAAAATATGAAAACGACATCGAACAAAGATTCGATTGTACACGTTTGTACCTTTTTTCCTTTCGTTTGTACTTCAAAGCGTTCGGAGATATATGGTATTCGAATAATTCTAGATCGAGTTAAATTTGTGTTTTTAGAGGCATTGAAAATTTGAAAACGGCATTTAATAGGGATTCGTTTGTACACGTTTGTATACGTTTGTACATTTTTTGTTTTCTTTTGTACATCAATGGCTTCGGAGATACACGGTATTCAAAAGGTTCTAGGTCGAATTAAAATTGTGTTTTTAGAGACATTAAAAATTTGAAGACGCCATTTAACAAAGATTCGTTTGTACACGTTTGTACCATTTTTCATTTTGTTGGTATCTCAAAGCGTTCGAGAATAAACGGTATTCGAAAGGTTCTAGGTTGAATTAAATTTGTGTTTTTAGAGACATTAAAAATTTGAAGACGCTATTTAACAGAGATTCGTTTACACACGTTTGTACTTTTTTCTTTTCGTTTGTACCTCAATGGCTTTGGAGATGGTATTTGAAACGTTCTAGGTCGAATTAAATTTTTATATTTTTGCGGATATTGAAAAAGTTGAAGAAAGCATTTTATAGAAATTCTTTTGTACTCGTTTGTACCTTTTTTCTTTTCGGCTGTACCTCAAAGCGTTCGGAGATACATGGTATTTGAAACGTTCTAGGTCGGATTAAATTTGTATTTTTAGAGACATTAAAAATTTGAAGATGGCATTTAATTGAGATTCGTTTTTACACGTTTGTACGCTCTTTTTTTCGTTTGTACCTCAAAGGGTTCGTAGATACATGATATTCGAAAACTTCTAGGTCGAATTAAATTCGCATTTTTGGAAATGCTTTAAATTTGAAGACGGCATTCAATAGAGATTCGTTCGTACACATTTGTACATTTTTTCGTTCGTTTGTACATTTTTTCGTTTCGTTTGTACCTCAAAGGATTACGAAACAATATTCGAAATTTTAAATAGAACTCGGTTGTTAAAGTTGTTCAAAACTTGAAAACGAAAGGTATGTTAATACTTGAAAGGTGTTTTTAGAGTATTGAAAATTTGCAAGACTATTTGTTTATACGCGTTTATTTCTTTTTCACTTGGTTTATACCTCATTCCGTTCAATAATAAAGGTTTTGTAACTGTCAGACCAGTTTAAAAGAATTTTATATAAGGGACTTTATTTAAAAACATATAATTTGAGATGTGTACTTTCCTACTTTAGTGATTATATCAAATTCTGAGTACTTATTTTGATAAACTTTCTACTTCAAGATCTATTTAAATTTTTAATTATTTTTTAAAATAGAAAAACAATATTTTTTTTAAAAATTATTTTTTTATTAAAAGATAGGATTTAAAATTTCTTATTATTTTAATTCTCGAAAATATAACAATTCCTGATAAACGTATTCTATAAATTACAAAAATTCAAGAAGTAAAAAATCCGTTGATGATGCACTTGATGAGTACATTTGTAAAGGAATTCATCATATAAACTAAAGAAAAGTGATTTCTTTTTTGACTAATTGGTGATAAATTAGTTCGAGTTGTAGTACCTATTTAAGACAGTGAATATAGTTCGAGTCCAGTTATTTACGAAGTTGATTTATATTTTATATAATGCCACGTCAAGCGAAAAAAAATGTCAATGAAATATTCCAATTAATAAAATACACTGATTTCTCGTTGTAAGCAACTTGAAATAGAATCATATATCTTACTCTTTTTAGATAATAAAATTAGCATATACATAAAAAGAGTAAGACATATGATTCTATTTCAATTTTGATGTTGCTTACAACGAGAAACCAGTGTAACTGAATTTTTTTGATGCTGAAGGCAAGATTCTTCGACTATCTGATCCTGTTTGAAACATGCAGAAAATAAGTTGAATAAAGAGCTTTCTGCGAAATATTTATATTTATATGTGTCACAAAATAGAAATGGAATCCTTGAGCCGTTTCGTCAAAAATGTAATATTTACTTAAAGGGATGTTCTCGAAAGCCCCTACTTCAACTGACGCAAGTTGTCAGTGAGATGATTCCAACTGATCCGTGTCTTTTCCAAAAGTTTTTAAACGATGACGTACTGTTTTATATTTAGGTAAAGAAACGTAGCATTCAATTTCCCAAAATCATTTAACGAGTACATATTCATCATTAAAACCTGGATGGACAAATACTGTTTGCAAGGAAATATGGAAACAATTAAAAATCCCATGTTGTTTTTCCTTTAAAAGTGCGAGAGTCAGTCGTAACCCTAGAGAGATATTTTTAAAAATAAAGGAAAAATGCACGGAATGTGGTGTTTTTTTTAATGCATATAGTATATCCGAACCGAAATTGAACGAAAAATTGTCGCGAAAGATTTACGTGGAATGTCTGCAAATGGTTGGAGAAAAGGCAAATGAGGTAATAGTATTCACCGACGTGAAGCCAACACATTTGTATAATGAATCCGTTTTGCGAAAAGCTAAACAATTAGATAACGACGAAAAGTTAGGACTAGGCAAAATATCCGATCCAGTTGCATCTATTTTACAATTAAAATATAAATCAGAATTTTCATCGTCGATACATGAGATTGGTTTGGATAAATTGTTCATAATTTATTTCATTTATTTCAGGCCAGAACAGTTATTCTTATACCAACAATCTAACTGCCATGAAAAAACAGGCATGTTAAGTATTAATGCAACGGGATCATACCAATTTTAACGAATTTCCAGAATTAGAAATTCAGCTATTACAGTAGGTGTCATGACGCGACCTAAGCCAGAGACGATAACAGAAATATGTTTTGAGGTCCCCAGAATCCGAAAATAATATTCACTAAAATCTATATATATATATATATATATATATATATATATATATATATATATATATATATATATATATATATATACCCAGTGAACATTTTTCTGTAAATTTTATGTCAGTGACAGAACTGAAAGTCACCTGTTACATAAAATGTGAGTCACATATGACTCACATGTAACTTACAATTTCCCACTTATAAACGTAACAATGTGACGTAACATTGTTATGTTCTTGTTACGTTTCAGGAAAATATAACTTTGATGTTACCTTATATAGTAGCACTACATTCTCGCGAGGTCGCCTCGACGAGACGTTCGTCGAGGTTTTGACGAGGCGAGACAACACGAGTATGTACCGTCTACACTCTCGCTCATTACTCAGTTATTCATACTGCTCATACGCGTTCGTATAGTTTGAAATGTCAATCATAGATGGACAAGATGGGTGATGTCGGTGACATGGATTCAAATAACTGCTGCTGCAGTTCTATGTACTGTTGAATCCTATAATTTTCTTCATGCATATTACACAAAAAAGTTTAAAATAACGTTTAAAATAACGTTTTTGTAAATTTAAGGCATGATTTTAGGTTATGTATAAAAACATAATAGTACGCAGATTTGCAACATATGCAATATCAACACACGAGTATATGCGAGAGTGTAGTTGATCGCCTCGCCTCGTGTCTCGTGTCCTTTGACTTGTGACAAAAAACCGACTCAGATCGGAGACCTGACGAGGCGAGGCAAGGCTTGACGAGGCGAGGCGAAGTAACACGAGAGCATCGACTACACTCTCGGCCTCGCGTCGCCTCGTGTTGCCTCGACGAGAGTGTAGTGCTACTAATAGATAAAAATACGCCTTACGCCTTCTTTTGCAAAAAGCAAATTCAAAATTCCCCTTTTTTGTTTCTTATTAACATTACATCACATATTACCAACTTTGTTCATATACATACACCTATAAATATATTATTATAAATTATTATTGTTTTTTTTCTTTTTTTTGTTGACTGTTACAGGATTCGAAACGTTATTCAAGCTGAAGCATCATTTAAATTATCGACAGTCTTAACCACTAGACCAAACTGACTTATTTATTCTCATCGTTATATATTAATATATATCACAAAATAGTAAATAAAGCTTTATAAGAATTTTCATAAGAGTTTAATTTTTAAATTAATAACAAAATTAACTGTTTTAACGACGTATTAACGTTGTTTTAATGAAATGTCACAATCATGATTCTTTTGTTATGTTTTTGTGACGTGTCAATATTAATAAAACATTTCACTTGTCACTTTTGTGAAATGTTTTGTTACCATATTAATTTTAAATGTATCAATTCGCGAGGAGTTATCAATTTAAAGATTCCTGTAGTTAATACGTCACAAAAACATAACATAAGAGTACTGTTGTGACGTTTTGTTCAAAGTAACATTGTTAAGTCATCGGGACATAACAAAAGAGTCATGATTGTGACATTTCAATAAAGTAACGTTGATACGTCACCAAAACATAACATAAGAGTCAGTTCTGTGAGGTTTTATTAAAGTAACATTGTTAGGTTGCGAAGACATAACATAAAAGTCACACTGTGACGTTTTATCGAAGCAACCTTGATACATCATCTAAACGTAACATAGCAGTCAGAAATGTGACATTTTATTACAGTCACAATGGCACATAACTGTTACGTAACGTACAGGTACCAATTAGGTATATAACGTAAAACTCTAATTTTATATAATTGTTATGTCACCCATAAGTCAAAAAAGTTACGTAACTTGTTATTTCCTTGTTACATCACATTTACATTCTATGTTCACTGGGTATATATATGTATATATATATATATATATATATATATATATATATATATATATATATATATATATATATATATATATATATATACCTGTATATATATATATATATATATATATACAGATATATATACAGATATATATACAGATATATATATATATATATATATATATATATATATATATATATATATATATATATATATATATATCTGTAGCTGAGAGGTAAAGGGTAATAAGCCCATTTTTAAAAATTCGTTTTTGAACTGATTTGGCTTATTTAATGGTGATTAAGTAACTCAAATACGTTAAAATACGAATTTTGATGAAAGTGGACTTATTATCCTTTATTAAAATCCGTTTTTAAACGGATTTGAGCTACTTATTGACCATTAAATAAGCCAAATCCGTTCAAAAACAAATTTAAAAAAAATGGACTTATTGCCCTTTACCTCTCAGCTACAGATATGAACACGATAACTCTCGAACGGAACATTTAATTTTTATGAAATTTGGTGGAAAGTTTCGAAATTAAAAACTCTTGGACGAGTTCATTAGCCAGACACGTCGGATGCTCAGAAGTAGGTTTTTCGGGCATTTTTTGTCAACAAAATGAGTTTTTTGCTAGAAATAAGCAACTTTTCAAATTTTTTTTACACTAGTTGAAAGGACGAGGCAAATTACGTAAAAAAATGTTTTTAAACCATTCCTCTAGGTTAATTACCTTTCGAGAAAAACTAGGAAATATGTCGTTCTCCTTTCATTCGCACTCACAGTCTTTTTTATTCTGTCTCATGTTTTGCGAAGCTACTTTTGAAAAAAACGGGTTTATAGGTGACGTATCATGATTTCTTTTAATCCAATTTAACGATTCAGTTATATTCTATTTCTCTCGTTGAATAAGTTTTTATAATCTATCTATTCCATTTTTTTTTAGAAAAATTTTCAAGAAAATTTGTTTTATGTGATATGGTCAGAATTTAGATTATGTTTATACCTTACTAAAATTAATAAGAGTTTGCTACAATCGCATAGAAATTACGTAGGCATATTGAAACAATAATATTTTTACGTAAATTTCTGCCTGATTGATAATACAGTTATGACTGGAACGTATAAACATAGCATTCTTATCTTAAATAATTTTGTATATTCATTTTTTTTTTTTATTAAAAAAAAATTATTTTAATATATTTTGTCATTTCGTTCTGGAAATATTACAAAATTTTAACGCGAATCATTTAAAAAGAGTTAAATTACGTTAAGTTACAGTTTTTCGAAAAAATTGTAATAAAATTTTTACAGTTTACATAAGTACTTACAACAATTGTATTCGAAAGGTAATTTAAGGGTAAATTATTTTATTTTTCTCACTAATTTATTATTTTCATTTTTAGAATTTTATTCTTTACGGCAGAAAATCTTCGTCGTCTAATTTGCTTCGAGCTAAAAATATAGCCGCGTATATCAAATGATTATTTAATATTTACAATTTATCAGGACATCGTACTATTTTAAAATGTATGGAAAATATATTGAAAAACTGAAATTTATTTAATGAAAGGCATATATCTGCTCATTTTACCTCAAAAATATCTGAAAATAGAATATATTTCAATAATTAACCCAGAAAAATCATATATAAGAGGTAACTTTTATGATATTTTTTTTGAAAATTTCAAAATAAAATGACGTTTGACAGTAGCGTTACAAATGATTTTTTTATTGTTTTGAAAAAATCAAACAAGTATTTAAAAAAAAAATACTTTTTCTTAAAGAAAATATTAAAATTATGTACAAATGCCGTCCTGATAAACTGATATATTTGTCCACCTTGAGTGCTGTAGCTGTAGTCGATTTTTGTATCCCCTCCAGGCAAAAGCTCACAGCGAATGCATACTTTTAAAATATCCTTTTGATTTTCGTAATTCAATCATCAGAAATAAAATCTCCGTAAAAAATGTAATTGACCTGTTTTTTCTCAATTTTCTAGCATTAAGTCTAGGGGTGGTTAACTAGGTGGATTGTGTCGACATTTTAATGTAAAATATAGTAATTGTAACAGTTTTCAAAAGAAAGTTTCAATTTTAACAAAAAAAAAATTAAAAAAATGTTTTAGTTCTGCCAGAATTGCCAAAAAGGGACTGAAATGTTTTTTTGCAATTCCGGGACTAAAAGACATGATTTAGTCCCTCATAACAGGGAGTAAAGTGCCACTTTTAGTCCCAAGGGACTAAAAAATTATTTTGCTGCCACTTTTAAGCCAATCAGCAAACTTAATTTATAGAATGGCACCAGTCAGTAAGTTTAATTTATAGACCACAGCACTTATGAATTGACGACATGGGTGGAATAATAGCCTAACTCGCGTTAGAAAGTTTTTCCGTAAATTGCATTTTTTTGTAGCTCTGGGATAGCTCTATTTGTAAAAAAAAATTCACTTTAAAATCTTAGAAAATAACGAAGATATTAATAATTTTGTGTTAGGTTGTTATTTTCGCAATTTGCTATTAGTTGACCTAACTTAAATTAAACCATGTAACACATACATACATTTTAATTGATTAGGATGTGCATGAAAAATTGGGTTCTAATAAGAATTATATAGGTACGGTACGTATATCCAACAAAAATATTGTTTTCATGAGAAAAAAACATGATAGAACAGGTTCTACTACCCCTAATAAAGATAAAACAATAATAAAATTTTGTAAAATATTTTCAAACCTATTTGTATACAGTACCTTCAGAAAATGAAGGTACAATAAATGACTTTTTCCAGTTTAAAAATAAAACTGATTTTTTTTTTATATTCATTTATATTCTTAAATGTAGCCTATAAGGTACTTCTGATTATACTTAAAAGAAAATTATTACCGAACCTTTTTTTATTTTAAATGTAGTGTTTTGATTTTGAATTGACAGTTGAGATGATTTTCCTATAAGAATGTCTAATTTCTAAACATAAATACATAATTCTTAATTCTTAAATGTTAAATATGAATGATAGTTCTTTACGATATATAACTAAAAATGAGGTATATCTAAGTTTATAAAATATTGTTTTTAAATCATATAAAATAATTTGTTTTCTCCTCTTTTCATAACGGCACTGTATGTGTATCTGTATGTATTTTAAAAAAAATATTTTTGTTTTGCCAATTATGTGTATTTATATACATACCTATATTACCTATGTACACTGGAGCATCGATTATGCGAACTATAATAGGTTTGGTTAATCGATCATTTTCGAAAAAGAAAAAAAAAACATTAGTGTTATATTATGTATATGAGCATAGTGAAACGAATAAACAATAATAATAAACAGAAATATCTTTTGTACATACTACGATGCTTACACAAAAACAAATAAATAAAAATTACATATAGTACATAAAGGTACATAGCGGTAAATAATGGTAAACACGTAAACAGTAGGCTTATATTTTAGAAAACAACAAAAAGTTCCACAATAGAGGTAGTAGTTACAAAAGGATTAATTTGCCAAGGGAAAAAACTATCAAGGAATAAGGTGATTAAAGAAATAGACGGAACTATTACTAAATTTGAATTTTGACTTCTGGAACGCGTTTGGTTAATCGAGGTTCAGATAATCGATGCTCCACTGTACTTATTTTATTACTTGTTTAGTATCCTTGTTTAGTATAGCTGGTGGACTTTTTATTTAAAAAAATCTTGACTTAAATTTTTAATTTAATTTAGGTTGTTATTGTATCCAAGTTGTCATTTTCATATTAATCCGTCGCCAATAATTTTATTTGAATTTCGGAAATAAGAACCTAATTTCTGAAATATTTAAATCAATTTATCTCAAAACTAGTATTTTGAAATTAGGCTATTATTCCACCCGTGTCGTCAATTTATAAATTAATTTAATGGGTCGATTCTGTAACTACATTATTACACCGGAAAGAAGTTGGCGCCGAAAGGTGGAAAATCTTTCTGTTTTTTATATGGCTAAATTGCTCCCAAATTGCTCCTTTGAAACCAGTAATTGCTCCACCTAGAACTTAATTACTTAATTAGTTTTTTACAAACAAAAAAACTTTTTTGTTTGACTATTTCTATTATCAAAATCTTGTCAAATAATGCATTTTTATACAATTACTTTATATCAAAAAATTGCTCCCAATTTGCTCCATCTAATTTAAAAGTTAGTTATTAATTTCTCTGAATAATAATTAAAATATATAAAAATAAAAAATATTATGAATTAGGTTATGTATTATTAAAACGTATAGGCAACCCATTATACCTTTAAGTCGTTTGCATATATTTAAGGATAATTTAATTTTGACAAGTTAAATAACATTATAAAAAAACAAAATATTTTAATAATTATTCAAAAAAAATTAGATTTACCTTTTAAATTAAATAGAGCAAACTGGGAGCAATTTATTGACGTAAAGAAATTATATAAAAAAGTATTATTTTGGGAGATTTTGATAACTTAAATAACGGAAAAAAAATTTTTTTCTTTATAAATAACTAATTAAATAATTAAGTTTCAGGTGGAGCAATTACTGATTTCAAAGGAGCAATTTGGGAGCAATTTAACCATATAAAAAACAAAAAGATTTTTCAACTTTCGGCGCTAACTTCTTTCCGGTCATTATTACAGACTGTTATTTTGCAGTATAGCGCTCTGTAAAATTGTTTTTAACAGAATGTTAAAAATTTGGTATTCTGTAAGCCACTATGTTAAGATGCCAATTACATTTTATATATTCTACTGTTGTTGAACTATTTATGTTAAATTACCATGGATTTGTGTATATAAAATGTAAAAAATTAATTCTTTTATAGCGATTTATGTTAAATGGAGAGATAAATTATGTGTATTACCCATGTATATTAAACTCACGTAAAATTATCATGATTATGGGTTAAGCTATTTCTAAATTAGATATTCGGGAATTCTCTAGACAACCAGTTCCTTATAATGGTTATAATATTTCAGGCCACTCGTCAAATGGTAAAATAGGCATATGTACCTATAATGCTATAATTTCGATATCTAATTTACACACATCGGAGCTTTTCGTAGATATCGGTACCGACAGTTTTAGAAATACTTCAAGCCCACCAAGTCTCTGGGGAAAATTTTTCATAAATTATTGACACTTTTATGGGTAAAAATTGTGAAAACAGGTAAAGTAAGGAGCGCTTATTCACTATCAAAAGACAATGCATTGTGCATTAAATACGTAGACAACAAAATAAGAATTGACAATACTATGAATAAGAGTACTTGTTGAAATACATTAAATAACTGAAGCACTGTCGAGAAAAGGTAAAACGCTTCATGTGGACAAATTGTGTCAGTACGATTTTGTCCTGAAAACATTCATTGTATATAAAAAAAATATGATTCATAATAAATTTATTTTATTTGAAATTACATCCTATCCGATTTAAGAACACTGCACTATTTCCTCAACAGTCTTCTTACTACAAAAAATACTTTATGATCACATACTTACGGATATCAAATAATTCAAAAAATGACAAATTAAAACCTCAAAATATTGAATTTATAAAAAACGCAAAAATCAAAATTATCAATATTTAATAATATCTATAGTAATTAGCCTATTTAACAGCTCTGTAAAGTTTATGGCGAGTATTATGAATGCTGTAAAGTTTACAGAGAAATAACAGAATGTTAGCTAACATTTCTGTTAAAAATTGCGTACAGAATACCATTTTATAACATTCTGTAATTTAACAGTCTAACAGAGGTTTTACAGATTGTTAATAGTTACAGAATCGACCAAATAATTATGTATGTCTTGAGGAAATTTTATTTAGAATTAATGTTTACATATATATTTATATTATTGCAACTCCATATTTTAAATAAATCATTATTTAAGCTGGAAGATTCATTTCCATTAAGGGTTAATTCAGAAGTTGATTTCACATCCTTTTGTCCGAAAATTTTGTCTGCTATATCTTTTTTATTGTTAATTGAATTTTCAACATAGCCTTTTGCCACTGTCGAAGATTTCCACACCCCCCCCCCAATGTCGTTTGACAATGTCGATGTTTGCCTCAAATCTGCTAATAAATATGCAGATGTACGCCTGAAACAATGCCCAGTGTATGAGGATGGATTCTCCAGTTTTAAAAACGTGGCTACATTTTGAGACAGTTTGGAAAATGCACTTTCACTGCACTAAATTATCCACTTGATCGAAATTATCCAATTTTTTTTTTTTTTTTTTTTTTTTTAATTTAAATCAAAAAGTAATAATTTGAAGTTTTACATGCAAAATTTCTAATGCAAATGGATAAAATTCTCAAGTAAATAAATTTTATTGACAAACGTTGCTACGCAATTTAAATATTTTATAGTCCATGCGTATAATAATAATATGGTTAATTTCTTCAAAGTATACTAGATTCATATAATATTATCATATAGTATAAACAATAATGAGCGCTATTCATAGAGAGAAGTTAAGATAATTCTTAGATTGAACTTAGCAAAGTTAACACTAAGATTTAACTTAACATTACAATTCATAGACAGATTTTAAAATTGTCCTAGTAGAAACAAGCTTGAAGTTAGTTATAATGATACATTGTGAGGTGTATACAAGCTTTACAATTATTCACCAATTGAAAGCAATCAGAGAAACGAAAAATATTTGAATAGTAGTAGCGCGAAATATTTAAATTAATGAAAATTCTATCAGTAAATAATTAAAATTTTTAATATTTTTGCCGTAATTAATAAAATAATACAAAAGTATACATAGTTATGTATTTTAATTTAATTTATAATAAATAACAATATTAACGGAAAAATTTGTTTATTGGAAATTTAAATTTCTTTGTTGTAAATATTATTTTAAACTGTTTTAGAATATGTCAGTACGTAGTGTAGTACCTAACTATAGTTTGTTTGTTTAAAATGCAGAACGTAAAGACGTGTCCCTAATAAAATTTAAAATTTCATAAAATAGGTGGTATCATGTGATTATTTTAATATTATTTTTTTTTAAAATGTGAATTGTCTTTAAAACATGTAATGTGTGTAAACAGACATAATTGTATTATAATTGTTCTGTTTTTTATATCATCAGTTTTATGTAATCTGAGTGACTTATAAAGTTACAATAAAATATAAATTATATACTAAAATATTTGTTGATTTATTAAAAATTTTTACAAAAGAAGTATAAAATAGATATAAACTTTGTCAATGATTTAGATTTTTATAATTTTAAACATAAACTGCGGTACTTAAAGGCCTAAAACATTAAATAATTCCAGTGTGCTTCCGATAATTTTTAACATTTCAGTATGAAAAACAACTAAAAAAAATGTAATAATAAATTAAGATTAACTAAAGTATGGTAAAATATTATGTTAAACTACCGTTTTGTTTATAATTTACATTAAAAAAAATACGTCTTTTACACAAAAAATGTAAGTAGAAAGTCAAAATATTATATCACAGAAGCACACAGAAGTACGTAATAATTCCTTAGTTTTTCTGTTTTTGCACATATCTTTTAATTAGTTATCTATAAAATTGTAAGTTTTTCGTCAAATACATGCTGCAAATCGATATTTTCGTCATACATGAAAACTTTTTTGCAACTGAAAATATTTAGAGGTTGAATTACTTATAAAACTAAGTTAATTTGATTCAATTTTTCTTTTAATTTACTTACATTTAAAATATTTATTACGTCAATACTTAATATAGATATTTAATTACGTATATTTTATATTTTTATTCGAAAAAGTTCTTTCAAATTTGATAAAATGTTCAAATGTCAAAAAATTCCATGTAAAAATATATTTAAGATGGACTTAAGTCTGCCATTTGCTTATTTTAAATTTAAGTAAGAGATAAGATTGAACTTAGCGTTAAAACCGACCTAAAGTCGTCTATGAATAAGTTAAGTTTTATCTTAGCTAAGATTGATCTTAGATTTATCTTAAATCGTCTATGAATAGCGCAAAATGTTTTAAGAATTTTTTTTATTTTTATTTGATACTAGCTGTTACCCGCGGCTTCGCCCGCGTGCAATTTGAAATTATGGCATCTAGTTAAAACATATAAAGTGTACTTTCATCACGTCGCTATTGCGCGTTG